>JADWQK010001964.1:0-105998 GCA_017933935.1 Sesamia nonagrioides
CTGAGGGAGATTGATGCGAAGACCCTCCACGACCAAACTCCCGACACAACAACATTTGACGCATCGTACCCGGCACACGTCGCAACGCAACTGCTCAGACCCGTCCTCCGTACGGCTTCACCAGACATCATACCGGAACACGACGAATCACTTGGCGGTAAGACTTTGTCTGGTGGGTGGTAACTTCTGCCGGCAGCCGATGTCTTGGCCTACCACCGAGATGCAGAATACAGTATTGTAAAATCTATCATATATATGTTATTTCCCATTCGAATAGCATTAACCCATTAATTTTTGCTGCATCAATATTTTTACAAGTCCAGGGATCGTCAGATAGCTAATGGTACAAAAAATGGACAAGAAGTCTTGTTTGACTCATTGACCAAATCCAAGACTTGTAAATGACTAGATGAATGTGACAAATTCTTATCATGGTCAATATAAAAACGCGTTAAAATAAAGTGGTCAAACGATATCAAATGTTTTAAATTGCCATTTGAAATGGATAGCCAGCTGTGCTGATTACATCACTTGAGCACCTACCTATCGATACGCTATTACGATAGTACCTACATTTTATGCTTTGCGTTTTAGTGGGTTAAATCTCCAAAGACCCAGCTTTGCAGAGGACTTGTTAATATTGTAAAGTCAAAAATCAAAAGGTTATTCGCTGCAGCAGTAGAGCTCAGAGAGGATAGGTGGTAGACTTATGGCAGGCAGTGAGTTAAATTAGGCTAAATAAGGAACAACAAATTGCATGTTAGTGCTATAGTACCTACCTAGTAGGTAAAACGCCATTTTTCCTCAACATAGTTTGCAATTATAATTTTCTCTTTTGTATCGAAGAGACCATATAACAGAAAAATAGTTCTATTTAGAGAATTTCAATGGAAGTGGAGTAATGTACGAGCAAACAGATAACCGCGTCAGATAACAGAGGTGAACGATATCATGATTGCTGGGAACATACAAGAGACAATTCATTTATTCTTGCATCATCGCAGTAGGTATAGGCACTTGATAATATTCTTTGAAATCCCTTAAATGAGTCGAAGGCTTACTCAAGGGACTCGCGAGTATTTAAGAATAGGTAAAACCATGATTCTTCGCACATTCCGGGATCACAATCGATCGTGTCAAATTTCCCGGGAAATCCCACCGGAAAGGACTTTGACATATTTTATACACTTTTGACATAAATAACATGTTTTTCTCGCGAAATATAAATTGCAACTTTGGAAAAAGACCTACATGAAATATCTATATATCCTAGAATAAATACTTGAGAAAATAGCTTTTGAATCTTGCGTAAATGCAGGGTTTTTATCACAACTAAACGTATATGCTTCTGAAGCACACTAAAATTATAATCAGTCAAATGAAAAGACATGTATTAAAAATAAACTGAAAAAAAAAAAACAACACTTTTCGAACCTCAAAATTATAAGAGACTTCTTAGTGTTTACTCGAGGAAGAAGAAGTGATAATTAACCATAAAAAATCTTAGGAAAAAAAATCAGTCCGTCATTTCAATCAATCAACCTCTTATTAAACGTAGGTACCTATTTATTTGTAGAGTATTAATTATCTACATTTTATCGTCACCTAATCCCAAACCGCGAACGAAACCAAATATCATTACTACGTTTTGCGGTTTTGTCCAATACAATTGGCCTAGTAAGGCCTTGAGTCATTTCAATCAATCATCCGACATTAAGTTTAGTATTTTATCTAGGAAACCTGAATTTTTCATTATTAGTTGGCACTATCTTCAAATAGATATTAGAAAACTGACATGTGATTATGACATTGTTCTTGAAGTGAGTTAGCGTACCCGCTAATGCTGTGCCATCTGCAGTTTACTGAAAAATACATAGAGAGATATCTAAGGGACATTACTTCACACAAAATCAGTATTTACGGCTTATAGAGGACCTTTTATGCTAATGGGTTTAATTATAGTGTGATAAACGCAAAGTAATGACATGTTCATGCTGCTCTTGAGACTATTTCACCTTTTTCTTATCGACTTCATAATGTGAAAGTTGACATTAATTTTTTTAGACATTTTATAGCAATTCATTACACTTTTCTGTTACGCGCCATCTTTATTTCTTATCGAAATTCAGTTGTAACGTAAAAATATATTTCATTTAGAAAGTGATAAAATAAAAAGATTTGTTCAAATTCAAGTAAATTTATAGTATAAAAGGACCATATATTTCATTTGGTATTTTTTTCAAATGTACGGTTATGGTCACTTGGATGCATACCACACAAACTCATCATCATCTCAGCGTTAATCCCAGTCGCATCTGCAGCTTTTTCAGCTTTGGAGTCTGGGGTCCGCTTTACCAGTCTAACTGCTGATTTTGGCTAAACTTGGATATATTCCGTAAAGCGACTGCCGTCTGACCTCCACAACCCGAAGGCGATATCAAAGCATTGCAGTTAGACAAATTATTGGACTTTTGAGAGCTCCCAACAACCCGTAACGACTGCCATTAGATGTTCGTATGGCAAAACGTTATATCTTTCGTTTGGTATTTTTTTTAAATGTACGGTTATGGTCACTTGGATGCATACCACACAAACTCATCATCATCTCAGCGTTAATCCCAGTCGCATCTGCAGCTTTTTCAGCTTTGGAGTCTGGGGTCCGCTTTACCAGTCTAACTGCTGATTTTGGCTAAACTTGGATATATTCCGTAAAGCGACTGCCGTCTGACCTCCACAACCCCAAGGCGATATCAAAGCATTGCAGTTAGACAAATTATTTGACTTTTGAGAGCTCCCAACAACCCGTAACGACTGCCATTAGATGTTCGTATGGCAAAACGTTAAGCCGTTGGTCCGGCTTAACGTGTTTTCCGAGGCACGACCAGACCAGTGCAAATATTCAAATTCATCCATACAAATATTTGCACTGCGCGGGGATCGAAACCGCGCCTCCTTGCGCAGCGGCCGCGTTCGCCAAATGCTTAGCTCTGATGATTGGTTTTGTTTATTGCTGGTCAACCATCGTTTAACTTTTCACGCATAATAAAGTCTTATTTGCTTTAATTTTCAATAGAAACAAAAACGCCAGAAAATATTTTAATGCCCCCAGCGCCAATTACTTGATATCAAGTAAGCCAGTGATGGGACACGACGAAGACCTCGCTATATTTCATCTCGTCGAAATGATCATAAATACTATTATTGCAAGAAAATGACGTAAATATATAATATTTTATAAATATTGTACACTTTAAACTAGGTTTTATTCACCTTAATCAAGAATTAATAGGTTTTCTAATCATTGTCGATAGTGAAACCCCGTTTGAAAAACCCATCCCTACAAAGTTAGTTGGTTAGCGGTCCGTACGCGCCACCGACGTGTATAGAAGGAAATCTGTGACGTCATAAGCGGACGGGTTTCAAGGTCATAGTGACCTTGTGCATTTTAGTGTAGTGCAATGTTTACATCTTGAGTTGGCGCACGTGTCCTTAAAAAAAAATTGTGACTGTGAATATGACGAATTATTGCGAGTTATTCAAGTCTGAATCAGAATTTTGAAATAGTTCGTCGTCTTGACATTCCGTTAAGTCGTCAACTTCCGTTTCAGGAATTTTCTTCAGTTTTCTATTAGTTTCTACAAACCAGAAAAATAATTGAGAGTATTTAGCGACACCATTAAAAAAAAAAGGTCTTGTGTAAAACAGACACTTACCCTCCATTTTATTTTATTTTTTAAAACGTAGAAAACCACGTATTTAGCTTCTATTAATTGTATTTGTTGTAAGTAAACTAAATAAATTATGCAGGAATCGGTCGAGTTTATGCACGTGTAACTCGACCACAGTGAATCCATTAATATAAAGTGCGTATGTTTGTATGTCTGTCTGTATGTATGTGCCCGAAGTTGCTCAAAACCCTCACCACTATAGATAATCATATAGATCTGGATGCGCTGTTTTTGTCTCGGTCCTATAAAATATATACCATAGAAATCTAGACATCCCTAGAACAGAAAGGATTTTGACGTGCCTCGAGCGCCAACTACTTGATATGAAGTAGAAGGATTACATTTGGAGACAAATAGGGATGTGCCTTGTAGAACACACGTCTAATAAATTTAAAATTCTTTTCTTTATTGTGGGGAATATATCCAGGTTTTCATATTGTTTTTTTTATGAAATAAAATAAAATATTGAATTACGATTACAGTTTTTATTTAGCTTCGTAAATTGGTGAATAAACATTATTTTAAATGTATAATATTATTTGTCGATAGGACACTAATCCCATCCCTACGTTTTACTATACATACGTTATACATTTGTAGTGTGGCGCAGGAGGACACATCGCGTATTATATAGATGGGCGTTCAAAAGGTTAAATGATCGAGGGTTCATTAATCTCAAAATCAGAGTAGATTTAGAGATTAACCTCAATCCCCACTAACTTTACCCCTTTATAATATTAGGATAGATCATACATAATGTAGCGGTACCTACAAACGCCACATGCAAACAACGCGTCATACTGACGTCACATGGATTCTACATCTCGCAAGCAGAGTTTACTGTGCAACTAGCATATATGTATACAATTTCCAAAAATCAACCGTTGAGCAGCTGTCCCTTGCTGTCCTCTCCAGCGACGCCCTAAGCAGAGGTTTGTACCCCACGGGGGGTGCCCCTTTTTTTTTTATTAGTTATAAACTAGTGCTTGACTGCAATCCCGCCTGATGGTAAACAGTGATGCAATCGTTGATGGTAAAGCGCACTAGCTTATTAAGCCTATTCACTCAAAAAAACTGAGTGAATAGGAAGGAAGACGGCAGTTGAGCGAGATGATGCAAAGTTTAACCCAACAACACGACCAACGATGCTGCGCCAGAGGATGATCTGGAGACCCTCCACGACCACACTCCCGATACAACAACATTAAGCACATCGTACCCGGCACACATCGCAACTAGAGATGGGCATTTACCCGGTAAAAACCCGAACTATGGGTAAATACCCATTTATACCTATTTTTACCCACCCAATTTTAATTTTTACCGGGTAAAAATTATAATCAGTTTAATTTAGGGTAGATCCGCAGTTACATCGTTATTATTATCGCAGATCATATTTTGATCAAGTTACAACCTGACACTGACCAGTAAATTGCAAAAAACTCGACAAAATCTGACTTACACGGGCTGCCACTACGGAACAGGCTATTTGACAGATTTATAATTTTTATCTCGAATTACTTGGTTGCGGTTAAGAAGTTCACCGAAAGTATTTTTTTTAATTTTAAATACGTATTTCGTAAGAAATGCAAATAAAAATTCAAAATTCAAATAAGCCGCGAAAACGATTTATTCAGCAATATGGCGTCGAGCTTTGTAATTGACGTCACAAGCGGTTTTCGGTTCTCAGTGGTGTTTGTTTTTATTTATTATTTGTTGTTGTTATCTAATAAAATGGTTTACAAGTGGTGTGCTGTACAAATAAATCGATAAAAACCCCCAAAAAACAGTATATAAGTTTGAAAAAAGTCCGAAAACAAGCGTTGATGCGCGTTTGACGTCATCGCGACATTAGCCAATCCGGATCGTTTCACAATGTGTGGCGCGAGAAACAAAAAGCTAAACATATTTTTGTGTTTTGTATGTATTAATTGTTATTATTTTCAAACTCAAACTCATTTATTGCATTTTTTTATTAAAACTCGTGTAAATGACGTAAAGAACCCTCATTTTATGCAATTAAAGCAAAAAATCCCAAAAAAATGAATACTGTCAAATAGCCTACTACCATTTTTTTGTTCTGGATGAGAAATCGTCCAATGACCTCTCCCGTCTAGGCCTGTGCCTGTGCGCCAGGGCCACGGTTTCTTTTTAGGCCTCTGCCTCGAATCTTGCGGGCAGCGTTGCGGCGGCGGCGGCACCGAGTAAGCGGCAAGATCTTATGCGTTAAATCAAACGGACCGGTTCTCGAAAACAGCGGCGCGGCACAACGGGGCGGTGGCGGGCAGCGAGCGGTGTACTTCTCGCGCTCGAATCTTGTGGGCAGCGGGCGGGCAGCGAGCGGTGTACTTAAAGTCAAGCGGTGATCGAGCGTTAGGAATAAATTTGAATCAAAAAGTTGTTGCCGCCATTGTTCAAACATTTCTTTCGCGAATAAAAACAAATATCTCGTCGACACAATCGTGAACACAATACTACGCGGCTATAGTGACGCGCGATCTGCCCGCTAGTTTCGAGAACGGGGCTTCGATGCCCGCCCGGCTCCCGCGCCGCTGCCGGCGCCGCCCCGAAATCCTTTTTTTTTTGTTTCCGGGGTGGAACATCCTCATGCGATGTCCGTCGCCCTGGGGCGGGCGACGGGTCTGTCGGACTCTTAATGATTGAAAAGTGTTTCATCTCACACCTACACCGGGGGTTGCGAGAACGAAAACTGCTTCCGCAATCCTCCATTGATGCTGGCCCGCCACTGTGGGTCCGGTCCGGTGGGACAGGTCAGCCGCCTAATTCACACGCCGCTCCAACTGTCCGGGTCAGCCAGCGCGATGCGGACAGGGGACAGTCACTGTGAGGATATCGCCTCAGCATACATGAGCAACCAGGGAGGTGGATCATGGATGCTGAGGCCTGTATGGGGACTGCATATGCTCTTTCTACATAGAAAGAGCATTATTTAGAGGCGTGTTCTTCAATCTGTATCTCTCCATGGTGAACCTTAGTTTTAATATAGAATCCATGGTTCCGTACCATGGAAGAAACCCATATTGACACTCCCAAGACAGCATACTCCTGCCGAATCTGAGAGTCTATAATCCTCTCAAAATTCTTTAGGGTGTGTACCGAGCCCTTGCCTTTGAAGACTGGAGTCATCGTCATCATCCCAGCGTTAATCCCAGTCGCATCCGAAGCCTTTTCAGCTTTGGAGTCTGGGGTCCGCTTTACCAGTCAAACTGCTGATATGGCTAAACTTCGACATTTTCCGTGAAGCGACTGCCGTCTGACGTCCACAACCCGAGGGCGACATCGAAGCATTGCAGAAAAAATACCAATTGTTGGACTTTTGAGGGCTCCAACAACCCGTAACGACTGCCACTAGATAGATGTTCGTATGGCAACCGGGACCAACGGCTTAACGTGCTTTCCGAGGCACGACCAGACCAGTGCAAATATTCATATTCATGCATACAAATATTTGCACTGTGCGGGGATCGAACCCGCGCCACCTTGCGCAGCGGCCGCGTCCGCTGCCGCTACGCCACGGAGGCTGCCGCCTTTGAAGACTGGAGTAATAATACTTAGTCCCCATTGGCTTGAAATTTTGCCGATCAGGAACACGCGGTTCAGAAGGTTAGTTAGCATGCCCGCATCGCGAGGACCCATCGCCTTCCAGGCCTCAATGGGGACTCCGTCAGTTCCGACAGTTTTCCGATTTGCCGAAAAGTCGTTTGGACTTCCTCGGGCGTTATCGGGGGCACTAATTCAAGATTTGGAATGAATTTCGGTGTCTGCACCTCTTGGTGCTGCTTATTCAGCAGCTCGTGGAAGTACAAGCGCCATCTCTCCTTCACCGTGAGATCTTTGCATAGCAGGTTGCCAGTAGGGTCTTTTACACAACGGCACTTGGATATATCCTATGCCGCTTTGACCCTGGAACATGCCAATTTGGAAAAGATCTTTTGCCCCTCAAATGATTCCTACTTCTCGTAAAGCGCTTGAAAGTGGTCTGGCTCTGGCTCTGGCTACAACTCTTTTAGTGGCACGTTTGACAACCTTATATGCGTCGCGATCTGGATGCCACGTTTTAAAGAGGTACGATACTTCTCGTAAAGCGCTTGAAAGTGGTCTGGCTCTGGCTCTGGCTACAACTCTTTTAGTGGCACGTTTGACAACCTTATATGCGTCGCGATCTGGATGCCACGTTTTAAAGAGGGCTTTCTTCACCCTAGTCTTCCTCTGGACTGTGTCGTCCCACCACCAGGTTTCCTTTTCACGTTTGCGGCCGCCCTTAGAGACTCCGAGCACCACCCGCGCCGCCCCAATAATAGCTGCCTGGATCCTGCCCCAATGGTCTTGGACATATTTTTCATCGGTCCAGCGCACTTGTCTCTAACAACCGATGCGAACTCCTAGGACTTATTTCATCAAGCAGCCGCCACCAAATCTGGTGCCGGCAGTGCTCTACACGTCTACGATGGGCCGTTACGCAGAGATCTAGTACAAGGAGGCGGTATTGTCCAGTGAGACTCTCACCGGCTATGACTTTGCAGTTGGCTGCTTTGCCGATGTGGTGTCTCCTAGTCGGTAGAAAGTCTATTCGGATAGCGCTTCGCCCGCTGCGAAAGGTGACAATGTGCCCCTGCTTCTTTTTGAAGTAGGTGTTCACGATTGCAAGGTTAGCGGCTGCACACGTTTGGAGAATGTTGTTTCCTTCTGCGGTGCGGCCACCGTACCCAAAGCCACCGTGAACACGCTCAAGCCCGACACTCTTCTCACCCACATGACTGTTCAAATCACCACCCAGAACCATTCGCTGGGATAACGGTATCCCGTGAAACTGTCCTTCGAGCTGGGTCCAGACCAACATACTTCACCACACCAGGAAAAGCACAACGGATTTTCCTGGTTTTGGCTCGCTTCTTCAGCCGTATCCGCCTCTGACACGTTAGACCTTGCCCACAGGTCACAGGAGTCGGGCGTAGCTCCTGCGCGCCGTTTGCGGCGGCGCCCTAACTGTGTCACGTGCATTTCTTCCTTTCCTATTCATAATAGTTTGGCTTGTTTTGCTTTTACGAGTGCGACTGTTGTCAGACCACTCAGCTCCGAAGGGAAAACTGGCGTCAGCACCCCATCCGTAAGTCAGTGGGTGCACCGTCAGGCAGGTGGGGTTAACTTGGGTCCCAAAGATGGTGGTAGGACCCCAAAGCACTCCAGTACCTGATCGTAGTATTGATGACGAAGCCAATTAAATAACAATTTATTTTATACCCGGTATTTATTATAAATACCCGGTAAAAATGGGTATTTTTTAATTTTTACCTATTCTACCCTTTTTTACCAATTTTTACCCACCCATTTTTTACCCACCCGCCCATCTTTAATCGCAACACAACTGCTCAGACCCGTCCTGCGTACGGCTTCACCAGACATCATGCCGGAACACGACGAATCGCTTGGCGGCAAGACTTTGTCTGGTGGGTGGTAACTTATGCCGGCGGCTGATGTTGTTGCCTACCACCGAGAAAAGACCTTTCTGCGTAGTCACTCAGTAGCTTTTAAGTGGCCCTGGCTGGAGGCTGTAATTTTATTCAGCAATCCACACGATAGTCTGATTAAGTAGTCACGGCCTCTCAAGGTCAACTACGAGATGCCATAATAAAAAAAAAATCATACGTTGGGCAAATAGTGCCAGCTAGACATAACACCCGTCTGGTCGGAGGATTCTACCTTTTCTATGGAGGATGATTGTATTACACCATTTTCTTCATGCCCCCATACATAACATATTATTATCATCCTCTTCCTTTTGTTTGCATGAGGCAGAGTTGGCAGGTTAAGGTCAATTACGTGTAGGAGTAAATAAGATAATGTTATCTCTGAATGTAAGTATTAACGACAATTACGGGACTCTTTGCCCGTGGGTTGTGGTCATTTGTCTGCATACCGTACAAACTATCTGTACTACCTGTTTCGTGATTTGACATGATCAAAGAAAAGTCTATGTTTTTCAAATCCTAAGGACAAGGCTATTCAAAGAGTAAGCTATTCATACAAATTATATGACTCAAAAATTACCAAACGTAAGATATAGCAATTTTATACTATATAAAAGTATAAAATTACCATATCTATACTAATATATTTTATAAAGCTGAAGTGTTTGTATGTTTGTTTGTTCGCGCTAATCTCAGGAAGTACTGGTCCGATTTGAAAAATTCTTTTTGCGTTGGATAGCCCATTAATCCAGGAAGGCTTTATAACTTCACGCTGCGACCAATAGGAACGGATCATACCCAACTCCACGTGAACGAAGTCGCTGGCGGCCGCTAGTCTTTCCTATAGATCGTTTTTTTTTTTTCAATAGTAGGTAGTTCAATATTTATAAGTTTCTTTGAAATATTGATCTACCTACATTTGAAAAAAAATATTTAAGTAAGCTATTCATACAAATTATACGACTAATACGGTGTGGAAGTTACTTTGGTCTTCTAAATAGGCATTAACTATACTACTAGCGACCATGCTAATTTACGTTCTCATCAACTCTTCAAGATTATTTTTTTTTATACTTATAATTGAGGTTTCATTATTTGTTACAACTTGACAATGTAAACCACAACTGGATGCAGTTAAAAAGGAAGGACTCATAACTTATTGTGGTTGGAGTCCTTTCTATTTAACTGTGTCCAACTAAGGATCATATCAGTTGCGATTACAGCTCTTATTAGGTACTTCATTTTGCATGTGGGACCTTAGAAACTCATAATATGGAAGAGAAAATTGCACTTACTCGGCTTTATCTTTCAATATCTTGGCGAAGTCATCGTTGCCGACGCAGCCGAAATAGGAACAGATCTTGGGCGTCTTCAGGATCCACTGGGCTACTCGGACCGAGTTCTGAACACTACCACCGGCTAGGTAATCAGGATTGTACCTGTGATTTAAGACATAAGTTAAAGATCATTCAAGCATCAATAGAAAGAAGATTATGGTATTGGAGGAGTGGGCCGTTAACTGAAGACCCGTAACGACCGGTTAAGATTCACGAATAAAAGCCGGGATCAACGGTAACGTGCTTTCCGAAGCACAGAGAGGTCTTGGTATGTAATATGAAAGTCACCGTACCCATCCGTAGAAAACCCGCGGCAACCTTTGCTTAACCTGATCAATTGATAAGTGCGGCTTTTATAACTCGGCCACAAGTTCTATAGGAAGCATTTTGGAAAGTGTGCGAGGGAATTGCATGATTTAATTCCCCCATCTCCTTTCGATCATCAGACGACCCGTCGTACGGCGAGTGTCCATCCTTACGTTGTTGACACCACTACGATCCGGACGAAGCATTTCGCCTCGTCTTTTATACCGCGTACATCGAGGGACTGGCACAATTTTCAAGCAGCAGTGTTTCCGTCTGACTACAATTTAAATGTTGATGACATTTAAATTGTAGTCAGACGGAAAGGTTAGAGTGAATCCATCAGGCGAAATTGCAGTCAAGCACTAGTTTATAAAAAAAGAGCCAATCTCTTAACAAAAATAAAATAAGTAGGGTAACATACTTATCGGTTAGCTCTTTGTACAAAGGCCTGTGTTTCTTCTCTGCCATGATGGCATCATTAGCTTTGAGGTCGTACTTCTTTAGGAAGGCGTCGTCAACCATCGCAGAGATATCCAGAAGTGGGTTTCCTATGCCGACCACCAAGCCTTCTGACAATTTAACACAACCACAAGGGGTGGTGTGGCAAGAACTGAAATAAATGTTAATTTATAATTTTACAGTACATATACAGCAATGCTGCTCCCCAATAGAATAGAATTTTTTATAAAAAGTACATTATTTTTTATATTGGGGTTTTTACATTCTATTTGATTTTTGTTGCTAACTGTATCTTTATTTTAGCCCCCTTATTCAGAAACGTTGCTTTAAGTTAAAACACGCACAAATGTCTAAAATGTATAGTTAAACAATCGCTAAGCACTAGTTAGCTTTAAGCAACAGTTATTAATAAGGGGGTAGGTGTATTCAAGACGTCATACAATATAATGTAACTTTCATTTTTAAAAAAAATCATACTGGTGGTTGGTACTGGTTGCTGGTTACTGGTATTTTATCATAATTATTTGTCCAACATCAAATATTTTTATTATCTAAATGATAAAATGTTGTGATGTTCAGCTGTTTTATTAAGAGCTAATTTTAGATTTTCTTTTTCAAATATCATGATAAACTTTAATTTAATTGAGAACTAATATTAAATTTTTGACCAATTTTTCATACAACATCTGCAAAGAGTATTTCTTGTGCAATCAGTTTTTTTTTAAATGGCACTGGTTAAAATACCTACTACATATTCTTGCCAAGAAAGATGGAGAGTTTACTTTTAGCAATCAGCTAATTGGGGGTCAGTTACCAGTGTACCCAGATGCAGCAGAATCAAACCAGCCACTTTAAGCATAACTTAATCTGATTATTTGACTTGAGAGGCTGTCAATATTCTTTATTGCAACATTTTTCAAGTTTATTTCACTCATTGCTCCAGGTAAATTAATTCAATAATAATACTAATAACACTAACTAATTAATATAATACACTATTGTATTTAATTTTATATGTACTTTCTAAGTATATATTGGACACCAATGACTGAAGATGAAGGAAAACATCTTGAAGAAACCTGGACTTTCAAGTCTGAAATTGCCAACCGGCATTGTGCAAGCGTGGTGATTACGCTCAATCCTTCTCTGTCTGAGAGGAGACTGATGCTGATGATGATTGTATTTAATAATGTGGTTGAAGAACTTACTGAGAAACTAAATTTATATGAAATATTTATGAGTAGAATATGCAAGTAGCTTTAAAATAAAATATATTATCTAAACACCAACCGGGTGAACATGGATCTAAGGTGACATTAGGTGTTTTACTAGATATGTGCAAAATAAATATTTTTTATATACAAAAGTTTAAAGGTCTTAACTGTCAAGATGGTGTATAAAATGCACCCTGCGTACTACCTTAAAATATACCTACATAATTTTAGAACTATGTATAACTACATAAATCCCATGTAAGTTTCAATACACTGCGATAATACATGAGTAAAAAGACAATAAGAATTAAGATTGCATATGATAAACTTATTCATAGACTTATAATGGGTCAATAATAAATCAAATAGATAAATGGCAAAATCGTATTACTTAGACCAGAAAAAAATAATATTAAATGCGCGAATAAAATTATTGGGATCAAGAACGTTAGCATTCAGTTGAACGCGCCAATCTTTTTATAAAGACTCCATAACATATTTTCTCAAAAAGGATAATATTGCTTTAAAACCCTTCCAGCAAATTAACCAAATAATTTTTTTTAGACAGAAACGCTGTCAGTGGAATTTATGTACATATTAACATGAAAAATATCTTACCTTTTAAATTCATTCATTATGTAACTCTCCATTGTGAAGTACTACAGTACTGAATGATTTAAACTAAGATATATGACACGGTTTTCTTCTGAGAGATAAACGGTTAACTTTTTGCTTCCGCAAAGAAATTACCGCATGTTTTTGTTGATGCCGATTTACAAAACGTGCTCGCGGACTCCTACTCAGAAACCAACAAAACGCCAAATAAAATGAACTGCCAAACTAAACTTCAAATTTGACACGAGCTAAAGAAAAAAATAAAATGTCATTGCAACGCAATCGTGATTCGTGGTATTTGAGACTTGAGTATTCGGATATGTCAGCGAACCAAATCAGAATTTGCCAGTGAATGTTGTGAACAAAAAAATTTACAGTTATGGCCATGGGACTGACCGACAGAAGTGAAAACTAAAATCATTAAAAAAAAGAATATACAAAAAGCAAAAAACGATTACATACGCGAACCCATCCAACACAAGTGCTCAACGTTGCTAAAGAAGTTTTCATTTCAATAATTTTATCTCTTTTTCTTTCTACGTATGTACATATACATATATTTCATAGTGTCTTCTTTCTCTACATTGCGCTGATCAACCAATAAAATCAATTAACTGGACTCAATGAGTTGAACTTGCATTTAGCAAATTATTTCATATATGTAATTCCTCTGATACCAGTTGCTTCAGGAGCACCACTTTAGCTTTTTAACACATGATGACATTGAAGTCTTATGGTTTAACTCCGGAAAATATCCATTACTGGGTACGTCTTTCATTGATTTGAATGTGATCGGGCAGTTGAGAGTATAACATGCTCACTCTAATGTCTCGCTGATGGTGGCATGTGTGTTGGATTATTAGGTTCCCTTACGAAATGTTTGAGCTAAATGATATTGAATACGATATGTTCACTGATCAGATGTTGTCAACGGGGACTGGTCATTCTCATTTCTTAGCTGGCATATTTCAATTTCGTTTAACGGTTTAACGAGTTAGTGTATAATATTAAAACAACAAAAAACCAATGGAATTCATTCATTTCTGGTCATAGTGATAAGGTAAGTAAAATAAGATAAAAAATATTTGACTTTTCTTTAAAAAGAATTTACCTAGATTTGTTTTGTATTTTTGCAGGACGGCCATAAGTTGAATTAATAGATATTTCAAAGTTATCCATTATTTACCGGACATCTTATATATTTATACCAAAGGAGTTTTAAATAAAATTTCTTTGATCTATTACATTTTCAAGTCTGGAATGCAGTGGTTATTGACCTTTTTGGACAGACCATCGACTAAGGCATTTTTTTTTTACTGGGAACCTAGTGTTCGTACAATGAAATAACAGAAATAAGTTACAATGAAATGACGTGACGTCAAGTATTGGTTATTCGTTTCAACATGGTACTTCCTTGACCAAATTTCATTGGAGGAAAAGAGATAGAAGCTGTGCTATACAGGCAGCCAAAATTTTAATTTTATTCTAAAAACCATAGAGTCTATCCAATTCTGTACATAGGTAGATATCGCGCGTCAGTCTTTCATAACCTACAACCGGCGGAAGATCACGTTTTAGTGTGATCCGATCCTGGCGAGAATTTTCGAGAACAAAGGTTGGGATTTTTTTGGAAGTACTGAAATATCATTCCACTTCACATAAAAATGCTGCGGTTACCACGTGTTATTCGCCGAGCTTCTTCACTCAGCCAAGCTAGATTTTATGCCAAAGATGTGAGGTTCGGCGCTGATGTAAGAGCCCTCATGTTGCAGGGCGTCGATGTCCTTGCCGATGCCGTTGCCGTCACAATGGGTCCAAAAGGCAGAAACGTTATTTTGGAACAGTCCTGGGGCTCACCTAAGATTACAAAAGACGGTGTGACAGTTGCCAAAGGTGTTGAACTAAAAGACAAGTTCCAGAATATTGGCGCAAAATTAGTTCAAAATGTCGCTAACAACACAAACGAGGAGGCCGGAGACGGCACCACGACAGCCACAGTTCTCGCCAGAGCTATTGCCAAGGAGGGCTTCGAAAAAATCTCGAAGGGTGCAAACCCTATTGAGATAAGAAGAGGAGTCATGCTGGCCGTAGACGCCGTAAAAGATAAGTTGAAGGCTATGTCTAAGCCCGTCACAACACCTGAGGAGATTGCACAGGTGGCCACCATTTCCGCCAATGGTGACACTGCCATTGGCAAGCTGATTGCTGATGCCATGAAGAAGGTCGGCAGGGATGGCGTCATCACCGTCAAGGATGGAAAGACTCTCGTTGACGAACTTGAGGTCATTGAAGGTATGAAGTTTGACAGAGGTTATATTTCACCATATTTCATCAACTCGTCAAAGGGTGCCAAAGTAGAGTTTCAGGATGCTTTAGTTCTATTCTCAGAGAAGAAAATCAGCAATGTGCAGACTATTATCCCTGCTTTGGAAATGGCCAACCAGCAGAGAAAGCCTCTGATCATTGTAGCTGAGGATGTTGATGGTGAAGCCCTCTCTACACTTGTAGTTAATAGACTGAAGATTGGACTACAGGTAGCAGCTGTGAAGGCTCCTGGCTTTGGCGACAATCGCAAAGCCACCCTCAGTGATATGGCTATTGCCACTGGGGGAGTAGTATTTGGAGATGATTCCAACTTAATTAAGTTAGAAAACCTTCAGATATCTGATCTTGGCCAAGTAGGTGAGGCTGTCATCACTAAGGATGATACCCTCTTCTTAAAAGGAAAGGGCAAAAAGGCAGATATTGACAGGAGAGCTGAACAGATCCGTGACCAAATCCAAGAGACAACCTCAGAATATGAAAAAGAGAAATTACAGGAACGTCTTGCCCGACTAGCTTCTGGAGTTGCAGTCTTACATGTAGGTGGCTCCAGTGAAGTTGAAGTCAATGAAAAGAAAGACCGTGTCAATGATGCTCTAAATGCGACCCGAGCGGCTGTTGAAGAAGGTATTGTTCCTGGAGGTGGTTCTGCTCTCCTTAGGTGTATTCCTGATCTAGCAGCACTAAAGACAGTCAATAGTGACCAGGCGACAGGTGTTGAAATTGTCAAAAAAGCCCTCAGAATGCCTTGCATGACAATCGCACGGAATGCAGGCATTGACGGTTCAGTTGTAGTCGCTAAAGTCGAAGACTTGGGGCCAGAATTTGGATATGATGCTCTTAACAATGAATATGTGAACATGATTGAGAAAGGTATCATTGACCCCACCAAAGTCGTGAGGACAGCGCTAACAGACGCCAGTGGAGTAGCATCCCTCCTCACCACTGCTGAAGCCGTGATCTGTGAAATTCCTCAAGAAAAGGAAGCTAACCCAATGGCCGGTATGGGAGGCATGGGTGGTATGGGAGGTATGGGAGGCATGGGTGGTATGATGTAAAGTAACATCTAAGCGCTACAAATTGCATTTATTGTGAAAAGTGAACTGTCATAGGATTTAACACTGTTATGGGTATTGTTATGATGATATCTGGTAGTTTGATTGGTTTTATACAAATTGTGGAGTGAATGTGTATTTCCCAGTTTTATTTGAGTCTGATTGTGTAACAAATATAATATGTAGAAAGGCAATTCTATGTCTTGTTAGAATTATTTAGTTTTATTTGCTTGAATAGTGCAAGCAGTGTTATTTTTAAATAAAATAATTAATGTTTCTAATTTGTGTATATTACTTATGAATACCTACATGAATATGATACCTTGAAGTCTCATAACACATAAATATGTGTAAAATGGTAATCAGCACATGGTAAACTTACTGGAATTGAAATTCTTTGTTTTTTTGGAATGGGCAAATTTATAGCTCAAAAATATAAAACTATCATCATCTACCTTTTTATCGTCCCACTGCTGGGCACAGGTCTCCTCTCATACAGAGAAGGATATAAAACTATACAACTTAAAAAATATTTTGGGCAACAGCTGGGCCTTTTCTATTAGTAGGCAACAGGGTAATGCTTGCCACTCATGTATGGACGACAGCAGGTCAAGCTACCCGAAACTGTCAGATATTCCCAAGCAACCTTGAGCCTTAATATTTTAGAGGTAAAGTTAAAAATCGGATAAAGAAATCTGACAGATGTAGTAGCTTGATGTCCTGTCGTCTGTACAAGTTCGGTGCTACAGCACAATATTTCATTACCTATATCATGACCTCCAATTCAGCATTGTTGAGAATTGAGACCTAAACCGGATTTTTGCATTGACCTGCATCAATGTGTAGCGAAAATACGTGCTCAAGCAGGCTTAGAACTTTCCAGGTCATTTTAGAGTTCACATCGTGTTGGATGTGGCGCGTAAATTACATAAACAGAAACTATAAAAACGCCAGCTTAACTTGTTCTTATATTGCTGTACTTTGATTTGCTCACCCATTTGTATGACTGATAAAGAGTTCTACGTTTATCTTAGTTCATAATTGTCCATTTTATAAGACTTCGAAGATGTGGTGTGCGAAACTGATTAAGGCAGCATACCTACCTATCTACCTACATTAAGTTAATTAAATCAAAATATAGGTACCTACACAACACGAAATTTTAGAGGTGTTTGAGATAAATTACCGCTCCAAGGTAGGTACGGTAGGTAGCTAACCTACTTAAGTAATATTTGCCTAACTAAATAGTAAGTAGCATAGACTGGCGCCGGCGCCGGGCGTAAGAACCAGGTTGCTTCTACATGTAAGAAGCTGTAAGTAGGTATTTGAAATTGGAGGACCTGACCTTGACCTACCAGGAGTTTTGCCTTATGTATGTAACTGGTAAAATAGATACATAGCCTCTGTTCAAATCATAACCCTCCTTTGACTGTGTCACAGTCGGGGAGGCTAATTACGTAAATATGTACCTGTGCCAAATCGAACTCGCGAGTTCGGACACACCTTAGTTGTAAAGTTTAGTACCTAACCTACCTACTGCTTTACTCGTAGCGAACTTTGCGCGTAATGATTATATTGTGTGATAAGCCTACGTAATAATATAGAACTATCGATCACCGCGTGCTATGATAACACGTTTTTATTTCTTGTAAAGGGAAATATTTAGGGCAAGCACCATATGGTTGATAGGATGTTTCAATGAAGTTACACAAATCTCCGCCGTGCCGGCCGGCGCTATTTATCTTGTTACGCACTTGTCTCGTAGTTAACAGAATACACGTTGGTCTGTTACATAATAGCATTTATTATATAGTCCTCTAAACTTAACATAAAATAATTCTTATATAGATTTAATATAATATATGTCTTAATAAATTTACAAAAATATCTGATCTTCGTCGGAATCTCCAGCACCATACACAAAATGTCTTCGCGTCACATTTTCTTTAATGATTGCATTCGGCGCAGTCTCCACATTGCTATTCTTACAAGGTGTCACAGGGTACCTCACTGGGCCCAACCACCTTCTACTAAACCCAAAGTTTCGTGGTAACGCTATGGATTTTGAAGAACTGCTCTTTACAGACCTATCTAAGCTATTTAAAGATGATTGAATAGATTTCAATGATGATCTCTTAAATAGGTCATCTGAGTTGTCATTTAAATAGTCATCTGGTAAATCAACACTTGTTGGAATACTCAGGCTCAAAGGTCGTCTCTTTGACCTGTTATTGGTGAGCTGACCGCGCCATGTGTTGAATTTCTGACAATTTCGCTTCTGGTGTATATTTTCTTGAGACGGATAATTGCCTGAAACAGATTCTTCAAACACTTTATTCTCTGAAAAGCAATTTTGCAGGTTACTCTTATTAGGCGTAGATTGTTTGCTTGATCTATCTTTCATTCTATTTATGACTTTATCTTTAGTTAGTTTTATTAGAGCATATATTGTCTTTAAAGCTTCTTCATTCAACAATTCATCATCTGTAATTTCTACATCTAAGGCACTAGCTACACTATTACTTATACACTTTTGACCTATATTATTGCAGCTGCTGTCTCCAAATTGGCTCCTAATACTGTGTTGATAGTCTAAATGACTTGGTTTATTAGCATTTTGTAGAACAATAAGTTCCACTTTATGTGGAGCTGACTGTAACATAAGTAATGCCTTATCATATTTAACATTCAGCAAGGTTTTCCCATTGACTGATATTATTTGATCACCAGGTAAAAGTTTCTTGCACAAATCTGCAGGACTTCCTGGTGTTATTGACTTAATGTACACATTGCCATCTGAGCCCTCTGCTACTTGTAGCCCTAAAGCATTCATATCATCTCTTTCTAGCATAGCAGTAACAAATATTCTTTCACCTTGGACACATTCCATATTGTCAAGTTTCTCAAACAGTGATGTGTTTAAACAGGATTCATTAGTAGCATTATAATTGAAAACATCTGGGTAGACTTTGGGAGATTCTATAACATAAGCAGTTGGTGCATTTGTTAAGTTATGGTTATAATGTCTCTCTGGCAGCAGCTGCATGCTGTTGATAATACAATGCTGCCTTTGCTCTATACTTAGATCATCAGAATCACTCTGAGTCATAGCTAAGTCGCCCTCAGACCTGGAACACGGATTAGAGGTTCGGACTGGTGAGGTGGGATATCTACTATCAGTGACAGATTTCATTCCATGGAAGACCCTAGTGCCCATCTTGACGCCTTGCCTTCTTGGTATACTGCAACTTTCTGAAGAAGACAACCCATCATTAGAGGAATTTTCATGACCTTGGACTGATGAATTACCAAGGTGGGCTTGGAAATTGAATGATGCATTTGATACTAATTCATCATTAGGTTGTGGTGATATAATTTGTTTCAGAAGCTCTTCTGTGTTAGGCTTTTTGTTTTCTTTATTCTGAACCTTCTTCTCTCCAAATAAATCAACTTTAAACCTCCTCCTAGGAGGTCTTCTTACTCTTATTGGGTTTCTAACAGCTAAATTGTAACTGTCTTGAAAATTGCTACAGTCATACTTCTTTGGACTTTCAGCTACATTCACAGAGCAATTAAATTCATCTGATAAATAAGTAAGAAAATCCTCTTTAGCATAAAGCTTCAGATACAACCTGTGGTGCAGAGATGCCAGCCAAAATGTAAAATAGCTTTTGTTGTCTAACATTTTCAGTTTATATTTGACACCAATTTTTGATAGTCCTGAATATGAATTGGGCATGATGTACAAGCTTTTCTTATTATAATAGAATGTATGTATATGGTGCCAAGGTAAACTTTGCAGAACTATTCTATTTGTATGTGTACCTGTGTCATCAGTTGCATGATTATTCCTAGAATAGAGAGTTATACCCCTTGGGCCAATTGAGAGCCACACATCTCTGCAAAATCCATCTCTAGTGGCCCAAATGGCAGAGTAAAAATGAGTGCCATAGTCACGAAAGGTTTGTGCAAGGGTTATGTAGTTAATTATTGCCTTGTGTCTATCCAAGCCTTGTCTGGATTCGTGTGCTCTCTTCATGCGCAGCTTGATGTCTGCCATGTCATTTGTTATCACAGTTTCAGGCAAATAATGTTCCAACAAAAAATAGTCTGCTGTTCCATGTTCTCTGAATGAAAACTCTCCAAATTCAATGTGTAAAGCATATCCAGCCAACAAGATGAGATTCTGGATTGTTGATGTTAGCTGGCCTTCTAAGGTGGCTCTCCTAAGTTGTAAATACACTCTGTATCTCCATTCTCCACCTTGTATATTACTGGCAATGTTTTTGGGCAAGAAAAACTTTATCCTCAAGAAGACAGTCAAAGTAGCATCATCTTCAGATATTCTCTTTTTGCTGTTGATTTTATGCCAAGCATCTGGGGCAACTTTTTTTATTTTATAATCATCTGGTAAAAATACAAAGTCTCCTCCAATTAAAATTGCAATGCCAAGCATAAAGTTATGGTCATACTTTTCACTGTGAACCAATGCTTCAAACAATTGTCCTGCAGTTATTACATTTGGGTCACACAGAACCTCAACCTTTTGTCCATTCAGTAAAACTACAGTAATGACTCTTTTGTCAGAAACTGTTGACAGGGTTAAGTCTATGCGTCTTGCTGGTTGTGAAGCTCTTACAATGAACTCCGGACCAATGCATTCACCTTTACCTTTGAATCCACATTCAGCTTTGTATAACCTTGATGCAGCCCTCTGAACAGGCTTTCCTCTTCTAAAATTTGTAACTTGTTGTGGTGGTTTAGTCACATTGTCATTTAAAGTAATTACATGCATGGAAACAGTGTTAGTCGGCATTCTAGGTTCCTCAATTTGTGTGCTGCAGGCAATTTCTAAAGTGGAATGTGCATTACTCAGTCCTCCCCTCCTAGGGGTATCAAATAGATTAAAAACAGGCTTCCTGTAGTGTCTAGGTATTCTGCAGCTGGGGAATGGATCTCTTTCATCTGGAGACTTGAGGAGACCCACACAGCTTCTTGGACGGCCACTGACTTTCAGTTCAGTGTTGGTGCTAGCCTCTTGTGTTTTTGAATGTCGTCTTTTGACGTGGTTCAAGTCTTCGTCAGTTTGAACGTCCATGACTGGGCTGAGGCAGATTGACGCGGCTGAGCAGGAGCTCCGACCAGAATCTTCGTCGCAGTGACGGAGCATAGTGCTGTAATAAAAACGACACTCGTAAATACAGTGGGAATGTTATGTAAACTTTTCCCTAATGCAGTTCTCATGTAAACATGCATTGTGTGTCAGATTCGCTTGTGAGATCCGGCAATGTTATGAACTTATTTGTAACTATGCTAGGACTACAATAATACTTTTTATATAAGTACTTCGTGAAGATAGGTGTTACGTTTAGGGGCAAATAAACAATATATCGCGTGACAGAATAAATAAAGAGTAAGAAAAAGTCCCACATATGTGCGTGTTAAATAATCGTGATCTCTAAACCGACATTAATATTCAAATATACCATTTTTATGACCACGCATTGAGAAAGTACAAACAATTTACAAATTATACTGCTTGTCACAGTATGATGATAGTTACGAATTAATTAAATGTTCAAAATTGTAGAGTTGATAATGCTATGTCATTATCAGCAATTTTAACTATTGCTTGCAGTACATTCGTTAATTGAAGTTCCGATACCTACTTGCTGAAAGTTTTAAAACAACGATTTTACAAGTTTGGTTTTAATCTAATAACTCAGCGACGGCTGTAAAGTTGGACTCACGTTATGTTTTATTTAATTACTGTCACTTGTGTTAACACCCATGAAATAAATTAAGACACTAAAACTTTCGTTTTCTTCATCAAATTGTTCATTAGTACTCTGTGTTGTTCAATGTTCAGACCACAGAACACAATAAAGATGGTCGTTTCAAACCATAAATAGTTTCAATAACTATGTATTGGTTCAATACCTAAAATATGGTATTCGATTCTACAATAACTATTTATTGGCGAAAACGTTTTACTCGTCGCACCTACACTGCGAGTCGCGTCCGTCAGTACTATGTTTATTCTTACTCGGTTCAGTAATAACTAATACCACCTAATAACTATTTATCGGCAATACCTATTCATTTTGCGAATACACGGTATACGCTTTACTCGTCGCACCTACACTGCGAGTCGCGTCCGTCAGTACCATGTGTATTCTTACTCGGTTACTCGGTTCAGTAATACCCAATACCACCTAATAACTATTTATCAGGAATACCTATTCATTTTGCGAATACACGATATACGCTTTACTCGTCGCACCTATTGCGAGTCTCGTCTCCTCGATGTAGATTGTGGGCGTACCCGATACCGAACCGAAATATTCCGACGACGCACGACGAATGACGATTACGATTTTCGATGAGCTAGTCCTAGGAAAAAAAGGAAGAAGGGATTTGACTTGTAATCCGTATGCAATAGATGCCATTATCGAAAAAAGTATTTAGGTCACGGTTTAAAGTTGACCTTCAGTTTCACAGAAAGGGGCACTTGTTTGGGTGAAATGTAATTTGCAAATTTTACAAAATAATGACTATGTTGAAGGTTAAGCCTACGCCTACATTTAGTTTTTAATTAAGATAGGTATTCATCGTATCAAAAACTAATTGTAGCCAGTCCTTAACCTGGATTCTAGTATGAAGGAAAGTTCAAATCTGTTTATGTTATAGGTAATATTTTATATTCCAATGTCTTTACGCCCCAAGCATCATAAAACACACTGATACACGATAACTCTCATAAAAAACTACATATTTTCACAAATATTGTTTTTTAATTTCTAAAATTCATTTAAAACTAATACCGAAAAACACTGAAAACTTAGTTATCCACGAAACGAGTAATTTCAATACCCGCCAAAGGTAAACACACCGCCACCGACCTCGGTATCGCCAATAAATAGTTATTACAATAAATAGTTTCAATACCCGTTATCGCGTTTCATACCAATACATAGTTTTGGTATTGCAAAAACACGTACCGACCCACTTCTAGAACACAATTACTCGTATCGGTTCAGCATTGAGATAGAAATATAAGTCTATTTAGTATAAGCGGTTCAGTCACAACTCACCACAGAGCAACATTACTTGCTCTGTGACAGAGCAAGTAACAAAGAATTTGTATAAATACCTAGAAAGCTGACGAGCTGGCAAAGGCGTTCCTAGAAAGAGAAACGCACGAAGGACCCCTGTGTCCCTTTCTAGTAGGGTGTACACAGTTCATAAGAAAATTGGGACATTTAATAAACTACAATTTTTTTTTTTTGTAAAAATCTAATAACAGTAAGAGGTAGCTACAAAATAAAACATGAACTTTATTTATATTGTATACTAGCGACCCGATCCGGCTTCGCTCAAATAAATGTATTATATTAGGTATATATAACTTTATCTTGAATCACTCTATCTATTAAGTCCCTGTTGCCATACGAACATCTAGTGGCAGTCGTTATGGGTAGGAGGTAGGAGCCCTCAAAAGTCCAACAATTGGTCTAGCTGAAATGCTTCGATGTGGCCTTCGGGTTGTGGAGATCAGACGGCAGTCGCTTCACGGAAAATGTCGAAGTTTAGCCATATCAGCAGTTGGACTGGTAAAGGCGGACCCCAGACTCCAAAGCTGAAAAAGGCTTCGGATGCGACTGGGATTAACGCTGATATGATGATGATGATGACTCTATCTATTAAAGAAAAGCGCATCCCGTTACTTAGTTTTATGGATCTAAACATACATAGGGACAGTTACAGGCTCGCGTTGCCCCTGTGCGCCGCAGCCTCTATGTCTCTGTAATATCTTCGAAAATATTTATTAAATTACATGCTGTAAAAGGCAATATTGATATATATAAAATGCAAAATGAATTTAGTGAATAAGGTTTTCAGTACGTTGACTTAATAGAAACGCTTGGAACGCAAGTCATACCCACGCCCACGCGCCTCAATTCGGGTGCCTTCTCGGTACTCTAGCTAGTAGTCACGCACCAAAGAGTATAATAATACTAGCACACACCGTTGTGATAAGTGGACGACGCGGCGCGCTACGCTGCGTAAAATAATTAAAAAATAACAAAAGGCATGTTCAAGAAATCAACACATTTATTTGAAAGACAAAAATTGTCAACCATCATACCGCAAATGTATAAAACCTTGTTTTAGTTGTTGGTTCAAATGGAATAACTTCATTCCATTATTCTCGAATTCCATCATCACTTGGAACACTGCAAGAAAATTATGTTCACCAACAATCAATAAATATCGAACCGGACGAAGCGTTTCGCCTCGTCCTTTATACCGCGTACATCGAGGTACTGGAGGAATTTGCCATCCGGCGGTGTTTCTAAGGCCTAAGTGAATAGGCTCTTAATAAACTAGTGCGCTTTACCATCAACGATTGCGTCAATGCTTACCGTTAGTTTATATATTTTTTTTTAATTATTATAAACTAGTGCTTGACTGCAATCGACGTGGTCCAGTGCACAGACCAGTTTAAATACTTGGGGTCTGTACTCCACGCGTCCGGCCACATTGGGCGACATTGATTGCGACGTCAGGGCACGTATTTCCGCAGCTTGGGCAAAATGGCGTGAGGTGACAGGTGTCATTTGTGACCCCAAAATGCCGGTTAAGCTTAAGGGGCAGATCTATAAGATCATCATTAAACCTGTTCTCCTGTATGCCAGTGAGGCGTGGCCTGTACTTGAGCGACACAAGCAGCAGCTGCGTGTCACGGAGATGAATATGCTGCTGTGGATGTGTGGAGTTACGCGGAAGGACCGCATCAGGAACTCCCGCATCCGTGGCAGTCTTCATGTCCGTGACATAGCGGACAAACTGCAGGAGGGTCGCCTACGTTGGTACGGTCACGTCTTACGAAAACCGGCATGTTACGTGGTTCACAAATGTCTTGCCATGGCGCCTCCGCCGGGCCGGAACAAGCGGGGTAGACGCTGAGATGATGATGATGATGATGATGACTCTAGCCTTTTTAAGACACCCACATTATAATTGGATGGGAAGACCGCAGCAGGCAAATTGTTCCAGTCCTTCGATGTACGTGGAATAAACGATGAGGGCAAACGCTTAGTCCGAACCGTAGAGGTGTCAACAACGTAAGGATGGCTACTCGCCGTGCGTCGGGTTGTCCGATGAAAGAAATGGATGGTTTTGCTTTGAAGGTTGGACTTAACGAAATCTGGGTCACCAAATAGCCTCTTTGCACGCTTTTCCACCGAGTCCAAAGGTGATAGGTGCCATTTTGTAGCCAAGGGCATACGTGGCTTCAGTATTCTAGACACGCTCGGACCAGCTAGCTTACTATCGAGTTTAATTTTGATTGGTCGACATTGGAATTGAGACGTTAGGTACTCTAGAATTCGATGCTAACGCCACATTACTTTAAAATTGGGTGACCATTTTGAGGAACTATTAGTTTTACACTAATTATATTATTAAATTTAATTTGGCACTAGCATCGAATTCAACAGTACCTAACGTCACAATTCCAATGACGAAAAATCGAGAGTAAGCCCTTCTGTGCTGTGTATAATATTTGAAGCTGTCCCGGTGCCACCTTGGCTTTGGACTGAATAAACCGCCAAAAGTTGAGATCAGAGGACAACTCCTCAGAGCTGAAGGCGGTCGGTGCACTCCAAGGATAGATCCCAAAAAGCAGGAGCTAAGGGGTTTAACAAAGCAATTTTTTTTCTATACCAATTTAAGTGCTAAGGATGCTTGCAAAAAATGTATGCTAAAGACTCGGCTTACTCATGCAGTTTCGTAGTACAGCACGATCCGACTCGTTAGCTTAGAGCTACCTCCCTCGCACGTCTCAAATGGAGTGATATTAATGGATAACGAATTTGATTTTCAGTACCTAGGAGCCCTTTTCAACCATGAAACGAAGAAGTGACCATTTGATAGAGTTGGCATTAAAGGAGGAAGATGTGAATGCTAATAGCAACGAGAGGTTGGTGATTATTTAAATAATCGCAATTTTTATTCAATCTAAAATCTTTACATGTCTCCTAAATTGGTGGATTTTTGTTTGTTTCAGTAGCATGACACCGAGACGACGTTACACAATTAATGAAATACCGTCTCCTCAAGCGTTACTATTTAAAATATAAAAATAGTAAGTTTTCGATATTTATCAATCTCGTCTTTTTCAAATTTGTAACCATGACAACAGAAGAAAAAAGTAAACCGTCTAAAAGATCGAGGCGTGTTAAATCACTTTTCTGTGGATCAGAATATATTTCTGAAAAAATTGCAAAAGAACCACTCCCCGTTCCTTTAGACTATAGTAATATATAAAGCTGAAGAGTTTGTTTGTTTGTTGGTTTCAACGCGCTAATCTCAGGAACTACTGGTCCGATTAGGAAAAATCCTTTTGCATTGGATAGCCCATTAATCCAGGAAGGCTTTGGGCTATATAACATCACGCCAATAGGAGCGGGGCATTTATAAAAAAACAAGGGTGAAACCGCGTGGCGCAGCTAGTAGATTATATGATTAAAAAATGTCCCAGAACATGTTGCATAATACCATCCAAACGTAAACGCAAACAGTGCGTTGAATGGCACCCACGATTTAAATTCTTTTACGCATATGTTGCGTTTACCATTTTTGAGTGGGTTTTTATTATTTAAGGGTTTTTTTTTTTATATATTAAAAAACACATTAATTAAGTATTTTCTAGTGTAATCATTAAAAATATTAAGAGGCACTTCAAATGTTTGATGGCAACAAATGGGTTAATTAAAACAAAAACGATCCCGTGCCCGTGGTTCACGGTTCTTCACGGTGGCTCCGACGGTAATGGTTCATCTACTTCAACTTCTTTGGCTTACTGGCGAGCCGCTTGTTTTTGAAAAACGTTCGCCTCTTCATCATATCATCCTTCACCTGCGAGAGTGAAATAATCCCCTGTGAAAAAACAAAATTTTTGTTCATAAAACCAAGCCAGAGTAATATATTGTGCTAAAGGTTTATAACTTTATACCTATAACCTTACCGACTGCAACACAAACAAGGGACAAATATAAACAAATGCCACTGTAATATCAAATATGTAGCGTTAAGTAAATCATAATATGAAAACATGTTTGTTAGTCTTTCACGATACTTCTGGACGGATTTTCTATGACACTATGTACTGATCAAAAATCAAGTCAAAAGGGTAGGCTTAATAATAGTGCAAGAATAACACTCGCTGTTGTGATAATAACTTTATCCCTAAACGTGATTCAGGTAAAATTACGATTCATGTGCGTATGGATGAGGGAAGCAGGACCATGAATGAGAACTGGCTTTAATTCCAGTCGCCAGCAATTCTAAATACGTATGTAGAAGTATAGTAGACGGTGTAACTAAATAATATTTAGTAATACATAGATAGGTATCCGTAATTATTTTTTAACACCCTTGCTCGTAAAGCTGATGTAATCCCACCGGTTTTAAATATGTAAAGCGGGCCATAACAAACGCGTGTGTTATCAAAGCAAATAGTTAAGTTATAGTCCACACAAATTCCATAACAGCATTATTTGTCATTTCAAATAATTATGGAACTGATCGCCGCCGCGTGGCTCTAGCCAGTGAGCAGCGCGCTGTTCCATATTTGAAATGGCAAATAATAATACTAATGGCGGAAAAGCAACAGTGTGCATTCACAGATTGAGTTTATTTAAAATAACTGATGTCCTATTTGAAATAAACAAATTTGTATTTGTTTGTATTTAAATGAGTATTTGTAAAAAAAAAAAAAACAGTTTATTCGGTAATTTAAAACCTTGACTGCATGCTCTAGCATCTTTGCCAACATTTTCACGCAGCTACGGCAGAAAATTAACCTCGCGCCATTTTTCTCAAATTTTCTTTTCTTTGTACTTGTATTCTGAATATCTTTTTTTCTGTTTCCTCGCAAGTGTGTTAAAAAATGTCGTACGATATACGTGCGTATTGGTTATGCTCGGCTCAATTACACCCTCGCCTTCGGCTCGGGCTGAAATTCCGCCTCGCATGTTATAACCATCATTACGCACTAATATCGTAATGTACTATAATGATTTAAGATCGACGGGATCGACGGGTCTGAGCAGTTGTGTTGCGATGTGTGCCGGGTACGATGTGTCTAATGTTGTTGTGTCGGTACTTTGGACGTGGAGGGTCTCCAGATCATCCTCTGGCGCAGCATCGTTGGTCGTGTTGTTGGGTAAATATTGCATCACCTCGCTCAACTGCCGTCTTCCTTTCTATTCGCTTAGTTTTTTTTAGTGAATAGGCTTAATAAGCTAGTGCGCTTAACCATCAACGATTGAATCACTGCTTACCATCAGGCGGGATTGCAGTCAAGCACTAGTTTATAACTATTAAAAAAAAAATTAAATAATTGAGCCTTAGCTTCAATCTTCTTTTCGTCCGGAAAATGTGTTTGTATGTACATACCTAAAATACTTTATCATTGAAACCAGAAACACCTACTTTAAAATAATAAATTACTTATTAGAAAATTTACTTTGTTTATTAGTTATTTTACAACTTTTACTGTCTGAACTGCAAAAAATTGAACAGCGTATAATGTAGTCATTATCGTTACTAGCTGTGCACTCGTACAGTTAATCCATACCATCCATACTAATATTATAAATGCGAAAGTAACTCTCTGTATGTCTGTTACGCTTTCCCGCTTAAACCTCTCAACCGATTTTGATGAAATTTGCCAAAGACAATCTTTAGACCCTGAGAAAGGACATAGGCTACTTTTTATCCCGGAAATTTTGATATTCCAGAGGGAAATATAAAAAGCGTGATATAAACTAACTCCAGGCGAGCGAAGCCGCGGGCGGAAAGCTAGTAGCAATATAATCGTTATCATGCCACTGTAGGTGTGAGCGTGTAGTGTACCTGTGGCGCCAGTCGTCCGCCGCGCACGTCGTACCGCAGCGCCTCGAAGCGCCGCCCCACCTCGCGCGCCTGTAACAATACCAATACACGGTCTCAGCAGCGGTCCCACGCCTGCTACAACACGGTCTCAGCTGCACTTACGTCTAGGGCGTCCACGCTACTGTCGCTGAGGAAGCTGTACAGTTCGTCTTGCTTCGTCTTGCGCGCCGCAATTGGCTTCTCCACGTGCGGCCCGGCATCCAACTCGGGCGGCTCGCCCGCGTCCTTGGCGCCCTCGGGCGGTGCCAAGCAGCCCGTCAGCTTCTGGACGTTGTCGATCGTGTTCTGCATCCCCTGGATCCGCTCCTGCAGCCGCTCCTGGGAACCGACTCGACTTTACAGCATTTGTCACGCCGCACTCCGCTCGGTCGCGGCGCATGCTCACCTTCTCGCCCCTCATGTCGAGGATGATGGTCATCTGCGCGCCCAGCTCGTCGTCCTTGGCCTGCAAGCAGAAGGTCCGTGAGCACACTCCCGACAGACGGCGGCAGGCGGCTAGCGCGACCCACCTGCAAGGCGTCCCGCAGCTCGTCGTGCTGGCGCCGCAGGTCGGCGAGCGCGACGTCGTGCTGGCGCCGCAGGTCGGCTAGCGCGGCGTCGTGCTGGCGCCGAAGGTCGGCGAGCGCGGCGTCGCAGCGCACTCGCGCGTTGCACTCGGACTTGAGGTCGGCCATGAGGCGCATGATGGTGCTGGCGTTGGCGTCCAGCTCGCGTTCCTTAGCGGCGGCCGCGGCGCTCAGTTCGGCGCGCTGCGCGGCGTCGGCGGCCCTGCAAGTCGTGCGTCAGTAGACCGGCACGTCAGTGAAATGAAATGAATCACTGATCACTTTTACACGTCATGTTTATTTTTATTTTTTTTTAACTAGATGAAGCCGGCATTTCCTAACTGACTACCTCTGAGAAAAAATAGCCGAAACAAACTCAGGGATCATCGTCTTTTTTCAAGTCCAGACATTAAAAATGAAAATGTTTACAATAATTTACGTTATAATTACGCATATTACTTAATAACAATGCTTAACAGAGCGAGCAGCTCAGTCCCAAGCTTTTTTGTCTTCTAAATAATCTGTGATTTTAAAATACCCCTTTTTGCAAAGGTAAGTTTCGAATGTCCATGGGAAGCTTGTTGTAAAAGTGTATACACTGACCCATGAACGAGTTCCTACTCTGTGGAGACGAGTGTGATGTACAGCAAGATTGTGTTTATTCCTGGTATTTATATTATGAATATCGCTTATTTTCTTAAAATTCGAGATATTTTTATGAACATACATAAGATTTTCTAATATATATTGTGAAGCTATAGTCAGAATGTTCACTTCTTTGAACTTTTCTCTAAGAGAATCTCTAGGACCAAGGTTGTAAATGGCTCGAACAGCCCTCTTCTGTAAAACAAAGAGGGTATTGATATCCGCACAAGTTCCCCAGAGAAGAATCTCATAAGTCATAAGACTATGAAATAACTAAAATAAACAATTCTGGCTGTATCCACATCAGTTATCTGTCTAATTTTCTTAACAGCAAAGGCGGCAGAACTGAGTCTACCCGACAGCTTCTCAATGTGAGGACCCCATTCCAAGAAAAACTGTCGACTCGACAGGGATCATCTCTACTCCATTCAGTTGAACATTGGTACTTAGCTGTAGACTGGCACGTCAGTAGGCTGACACGTCAGTAGGCTGGCGCGTCAGCTGTGGCCCGACGGGCGCGGACGTCTGGCGGTACGTACCGCTGCTCCTGGTGCGCGGCCTGCTGGTCGGCGAGTTGGGTTCGCAGCTGCTCGGCGTCCCGCTCCAGGTCGTCGAGCGCGGTGCGTAACGCGCCGCACACTTGCTCCCTCTTGTGCAAGTTTTCACTCGCTTCCAGCTTCTCAGTTTCCAGTTGACGCACACATTGTCTAATGGAACTTATTTCGGTCTCCATTTCTTGCTCATGCTAAAATGAAAAAGAAAAATAAATTTACTGAAGTCAGAAAACCCCAAACAGATATATTAATCAGGTTCGGACTATTTATTATAAGTAATGATTTCAGGTACCGTACTTACTTGACTTTTATCATTAATAACTTTCTCAAGGTTTTTGATCTTGTCAACTAGCGTCGCCTCCTTCTGTTTCATGTCCTCAATTGTATTTTTAGAGTCCTATTGGTATAATAAACATTTTCTAGATATAATACAGACTGTAATAAACTTCTTTAAGTTCACGGTTCTAACCGTGAACTTAAAGTTTACTCCAATATGTTAATTGTAGACAAGGAAAGTTTTGTGGTATAGGTACAGTAGACTGTATACCACAAAACTTTTCTTGTCTACAATTTAAAATTGCAGAAAATATTCCGGAACACAGAAGTGACAAACATGGAAATTGTAGATTTGTCGTTATTATATATGTAACTATATTATTATTTGTCGTCGTATTATTCATCGGTTGCTACGTACCCTCCAACAATATGTTTGGTGTGATACTATATTATGAGATAGGCAGGAAATTAAATCCCTCAATCTTATCAACATTATAAGGGTTACTTCCGTACCTCATAGGATAAATGGAACCCTTATAAGATCACTTCGTTGTCCGTAGGTCTGTCAGTCTTTCAAGGCCCTTTTACCTAGAGACATGTAGAGTTACCCACTTGAAGTGTTTAAAGTTTAAACTTCAAGTGGGAAAATTAAACTTCTAAACTAACACAATTAAATATTAATTTAGATATGGGCTTCTACGTCACATATTTTAACACTGGAAGGGAACACCTGGGCGTGGACGGAAAAGCTTGACTTGTGTCTAGGCCCCTTAAAATCATAAAATTTGGCAAAAAAAACATTAACATGTATGTAGTTGCATGAGCATAGATAAGGATAGATAATAAAAGCGCTCGCAACACAGTCGAGTGGTGACGCACCGCCAGCTCGGCCAGCGCGCGCCGCAGCTCGTCGTGCAGCGCGTCCGCCTCGCGCCGCAACCGCGCGTCCTCCGCGCCCGCCGAGCGCGCCCTGCCGACAACGTCACTCGTCTCACTTCGTCATGGTACGGTAGCCGGTAGGTAGCTAGTACTGACTCTACACAGATACTGACTCGGCCTCGTGGCGCGCGATGGTCTGCTGCATGCGCGCAGTCTGCCCGTCGAACTGTCCCACCAAGCGTGCGATTTCGTCCCGCATGGCGGCGGCCGCCTCGTCCGCCTGCCGCTGGCGCGCGGCGAGCTGGTCGCACAGGACGCCACGCTCGTCGGCACGGGCGCGCGCGGCGCCGAGCTCCTCGTGCACCACACGCAGCTGGCGCTCGAGCTCCGCGGCACGCGCGGCGCTCTTCTGTGCTGCCACACACACCACACCAGCGCGCTACACACTCCACACCACCACGTTCGTGCTCCGCGGCATGCGCGGCCCTGTTCTGTGCTACCACACACACCACACCAGCTCGCTACACACTCCACACCACCACGCTCGTGCTCCGCGGCACTCGCGGCCCTGTTCTGTGCTGCTACACACTCCACACCACCACGTTCGTGCTCCGCGGCATGCGCGGCCCTGTTCTGTGCTACCACACACACCACACCAGCTCGCTACACACTCCACACCACCACGCTCGTGCTCCGCGGCACTCGCGGCCCTGTTCTGTGCTGCTACACACACCACACCAGCGCGCTACACACTCCACACACACACCACACCAGCGCGCTACACACTCCACACCACCACGTTCGTGCTCCGCGGCATGCGCGGCCCTGTTCTGTGCTACCACACACACCACACCAGCTCGCTACACACTCCACACCACCACGCTCGTGCTCCGCGGCACTCGCGGCCCTGTTCTGTGCTGCTACACACACCACACCAGCGCGCTACACACTCCACACACACACCACACCAGCGCGCTACACACTCCACACCACCACGTTCGTGCTCCGCGGCATGCGCGGCCCTGTTCTGTGCTACCACACACACCACACCAGCTCGCTACACACTCCACACCACCACGCTCGTGCTCCGCGGCACTCGCGGCCCTGTTCTGTGCTGCTACACACTCCACACCACCACGTTCGTGCTCCGCGGCATGCGCGGCCCTGTTCTGTGCTACCACACACACCACACCAGCTCGCTACACACTCCACACCACCACGCTCGTGCTCCGCGGCACTCGCGGCCCTGTTCTGTGCTGCTACACACACCACACCAGCGCGCTACACACTCCACACACACACCACACCAGCGCGCTACACACTCCACACCACCACGTTCGTGCTCCGCGGCATGCGCGGCCCTGTTCTGTGCTACCACACACACCACACCAGCTCGCTACACACTCCACACCACCACGCTCGTGCTCCGCGGCACTCGCGGCCCTGTTCTGTGCTGCTACACACTCCACACCACCACGTTCGTGCTCCGCGGCATGCGCGGCCCTGTTCTGTGCTACCACACACACCACACCAGCTCGCTACACACTCCACACCACCACGCTCGTGCTCCGCGGCACTCGCGGCCCTGTTCTGTGCTGCTACACACACCACACCAGCGCGCTACACACTCCACACACACACCACACCAGCGCGCTACACACTCCACACCACCACGCTCGTGCTCCGCGGCACTCGCGGCCCTGTTCTGTGCTGCTACACACACCACACCAGCGCGCTACACACTCCACACACACACCACACCAGCGCGCTACACACTCCACACCACCACGCTCGTGCTCCGCGGCACGCGCGGCCCTGTTCTGTGCTGCCACACACACCACACCAGCGCGCTACATACGCCACACCACCACGTGTTTCTGAACTTACGTAGCTGCACCGAATTTAACGAAGGTCGTATGTTGTATGTACGGACAATAGCAGGCCAAACTACCCGAAACTGTCAAATATTCCCAAATAGCGACCCGCCCCGGTTTACCCAAGCCTTCCTCAAGAAACGGTGGCCCTTCAATAAAAATAATGTCTACTGTGCCGACAATGAGCCAATATCTGACTCTGGACTGCAAGATACATCGACCTTATTGTCCATGGATAGCCAGTTCCACCACCTTCAAATAGAATGAAAGCCTACAGGGGTAGCAAGTTTGTTTGAAATAATGGTCCCCGCTCCGGCCTACTCCCTCCGCGGTTTAGGCAGAGAAACACTCAAGTAGCAGTCCGCCGACAGGGACGCGAGCGGCAAGCGGATTTTTTTCTGGTGTTTAATTTTGAATAAATCGTGATGTCTCCTGAATGAAACAACCAATTCCAATAATTCAAAAAGAAATCTGCTGCTACTAAAATTACCTTTGATATGACGTAATTTATTTGGATAAGGATTAATAATAAGGAACAAACAGTGGACTCTGATTTCGACTGGCATTTTAATAAAATTTTGGGCTGCGTTGATATACAAGCCAGCCAGTTTATCATTTTATATACAAATAAGCGATGCTCCGCGGTTTCACCCGCGTAAGTAGTAGTGATATAAAAATAGATAAAAATCTATTTTCAGGCTTAACGAATACATAATAGCTTAAAACCTTCCTGGATTAATTGGCTATCCAACGCAAAAAAAAAATTTTAAATCAGACCAGTAGTTCCCGAGATTAGCGCGTTCAAACAAACAAACTCTTCAGCTTTATATATTAGTATAGATTAATAGATATTAAAATCGGTTCAGCTGTTTTAGAAGAGTTCGAGGACAAACACTATGACAGAAGAATTTTATATAATAGTTTAATTATGTATAAACTAATTGACGCAAGACTTCATAAACACAGCAGAGTAAAGATACTTCTTGGTTTGGCGGGAATGTCAAGATGAGTGTCACGCTCATTTTTCATTGGACTTTTAAAATTATTTATAGTGTTGTTTACTAAATAAAAGCGCGTGATTTATGTAGTAAAAAGTGCATTCAGTGAATAATTCATTAAGAACAGTGAAATATCGCAGCATAGTGGCCACGACGTCAAGACTTTTTCCCAAACCTCACTCGTAAGACGGGTCACGCGGCCGTCTTTTTCGCCATGAATACCTAATAATTCATAATTACGTGACATTGGCTAAATGCACAAACCGTGCGAAGCCAAAAAATAAAGAAAGAAAGATACTTCTTTTTTTTTGTATTTTGATTGGAATGTGTTGGATTCTATTATTTTCATTAATCATTACTTTATGCATTTAAAATTTTGAGTCATGTGTCATGTTATTGCTTTGAAATAGGATTTAATTTTCTTTAGCTCAATCAGCAATCTGTATGGCAAAATAATAAAATGCATTTTTTGAAAAATATTGATATTAAAAGTTGCCTACCGGCGCCACGTTGGCAGGCCTGCGCGTCCCAGGCCCGCTCCAGTCGGGCCGCCAGCCCGCCGTACTCCTCCAGCACGTCGCACATACATACCGGCGTCACGTTGGCAGGCCTGCGCGTCCCAGGCCCGCTCCAGTCGGGCCGCCAGCCCGCCGTACTCCTCCAGCACGTCGCACATACATACCGGCGCAATGTTGGCAGGCCTGCGCGTCCCAGGCCCGCTCCAGTCGGGCTGACAGCCCGCCGTACTCCTCCAGCACGTCGCACATACATACCGGCGTCACGTTGGCAGGCCTGCGCGTCCCCGGCGCGCTCCAGTCGGGCCGCCAGACCCCGCACGCGCTCGCCGCACTGCCCGTAGGCCGCCTGTAGCGCGCCCTGGTCGGCCCGGCAGCGCGCCACACAGCGCCGCAGCCGCTCGCCGTACTCCTCCAGCACGTCGCACACGGCGCGCGTGGCCGCCACCCTGCAAAGCTACAGTGACAGTACCCGCGGCGCCGCTGCCGGCCGCGCCTGTACCGAGTACGTACTTGTTGAGCGTGTCGGGACGCAGATGCAGCTCCTGCGTGTAGTGCGCGGACGCGGCCTCGTGCTGCATCTGTACGTCCACCATGTTCTGCTGCAGGCGCTCGTGCGCGCCCTGCAACTGTTGCAGCCGCTCCTTCAAGTCCCAGTACGCCGTATCCTGCGCCACCTGATCGCAAGCTCACCCATACTCATTATAAGTAAACACGACGAAGTACAAACGACCTTACTATCGACCTTAATATCAAGCTATATCTAACCACCCATTGACTTTTCAAATAAAATTCAGTTCTATATTTTGTAATTGCTCCTATCTTGAAGCTGCCCGCGCCGCAGTGACAACTTTCAGTGAAACTGTGTATAGGTACATCAATCCACCGATAGATACCTATATAGCTCTTAAGAATATTAACCTCGGGCTGGTTGTGAGCGAACACTATCAAATATACTACTTATAGAAATTAAAAACGTAACAAACCTTTAGTTTAATAATTTTAGCGCTTTCACGCGATACTTTTTCTCTGAGCTTTTCGACATCCGTATTCATCCTTTTTCTGGTGGCAACTTTCCCAATATCAGTTAACTCCATTTTTAATAACGTAAGCTTCTAAAAATGAAAATATCCTGAAGTAACAGAAAAATAATACGATAGACTCGAATAGATAGAATAGAAAAGAATATTAAGAATTCCCGCCAAAATTAAGCAAATCGATTCAGTCTATTTCGAACTGTCGAACACGTTTTTTTTTAGTGTTTCGCTCGGTTTTTGTTTTTTTTTTTTTTTTTTCGATTTTCTTTCGACGATTTTTTTCAGCTAGCGGTTAACCGTTACAACCGCGAAACTGCTTGAGACACATCCACCACGATTAAAAAACGCGAAGCGACCCGCAGTCTGAGGATGGATTTCTAGGTAGTATGTGTTGTTGCTCTGATACTAAAAAATAGAAAAAAAAGACGTCAACGCAAATTTCGTAAATATTGGATCCATCCACTTACTGGGCGTAGATTTGAAAAAGATTTCTTTCATAAGGCTGAGGCCGCACTACGGTTAAACCGCTGCGGTTTTTTCCCACGACTGATTTTTTTGGTACAAAATGCTCGCAGGAAAAAATCGCAAGTACGGCCGCTTGCATTAGTCTTCTAGGTGCACAAATTCACGCGTTCAAAAACCGTTGCGGTTTAACCGTAGTGCGGCCTCGGCCTAAGAAGTATCAAAGCTTAAGACCCGCGGTTAACGCAAGTGCGTGCGCGTCAACTAAGTTTTCCTGATTGGCCTGAGTCTTGGATGTTTATCTATATATGTATCTATTATAAATATAGTATCGTTGAGTTAGTATCCCATAACACAAGTCTCGAACTTACTTTGGAGCTAGCTCAATGTGTGTGATTTGTCCGTATATATTTATTTATTTATTTATAGATTACAAATTTTGGCGCGGTTTTTACCCGCGAGCATTTTGTAACAAATCACGATATTAAAATCAGTCGCGGGAAAAAACCGCAGGTGCGGCCGCTTGCATTAATATTCTAGGGGCACAAATTCACGCGGCTAAAAACCGCAGCGGTTTAAGATTTCGGATTCGGATTCTTTTCAGCTAGCGGTTAACCGCTACAACCGCGAAACCGCTTGAGACGCACACACCACGATGAAAATCGCGTAACGATCCGCAGTCTGAAGATGTATTTCAAGGAAGCAGTATGTGTTGTTGCTCTGATACTAAGAAATAGAAAGAGAAGACGTCAACGCAAATTTCGTAAATATTGGATCCATTCACTTACTGGGCGTAGATTTGAAAAAGATTTCTTTTATAAGAAGTATCAAAGCTTAAGAGACCATCCAGGGCGTTACTATGGTCTGTTAAAACCATCATAGTTCCAGTGTCAGACAAAGATGGAGTTATACAGGATGAATAGCGCTATCCCTTTCTCACAACAGTTTAATGACGGTTTTAACACCTTAGGCTGAGGCCGCACTGCGGTTAAACCGCGGCGGTTTTTAATTGCGTGAATTTGTGTCCCTAGAAGACTAATACAAGCGGCCGCACCTGCGTTTTTTTCTCGCGAGCATTTTGTAGCAAAAAAATCAGCAGCGGGAAAAAACCGCAGCGGTTTAACCGTAGTGCGGCCTAGGCCTTATAGTAGAGGTCCTGATAATTTCTTTTAATTACTAAAGGATGTCAGTAGCCTGCTTCATTTCGACCTTAAGAGTTTGACAGCAATTTGAGTTCTTAAATATTTATATACATTACTAGCTGTTGCCCGCGAGCCAAGCGGTACTCTACAGGAAACCGCGGGTCAGTGTCACCCTTCCACGACCCCTCACCATGGACGGCAAGCCGATCCCTTGGGAGAAACAAGCCAAGTACCTAGGTGTGATTCTCGATCAAAACCTCAACTTCTCAGAGCACATTGAGACGGTCCACGCTCGCGTCGCCTTCGCTCTAGGTTGACTCCACCCCCTCCTCAACCCGCGTAGCAAGTTATCGCTCAGGTGCAAAATTATGCGCTTGTACACAGCTTGCATACGCCCGATAATGACCTACGCTTGTCCAGTCTTCGTACATGCCAAGCCACGTCATATCCATAGGATGCAAGTAGTCCAAAACCGATTCCTCCGTAAAGCCACAAACGCCCCTTGGTTCGTCCGTAATGAGATCCTCCACCTTGATCTCAAAATCCCCACCATCCAGTAGTTCATGAAACGTCTCTTCAAACGCTTCTTTGATACTGCCACCAAGCACCGCAATCCTCTTATAGCAGCGGCCGCCAATTACACTCCCTCCACCATCTCCCGACTTCGCCGTCCTCGGCATGCCCTCACAGACCCCGATGACCCCATTACCCTCCTCCAAGAGGCCAATAGGGCCACCAGCACAGTACACAAAAACAAACCGACCTACCGACCTCGCCGCCGAGGTCCATCGCGACGCGCTCCCCGTAGCAACCCCCTCCCCCGTCCCCTGTCCGATGAAGGCCAGCCCGCGCCGCAGCTGAGCCAGTAATTATCATAATGTCCCAACAATGACCTCTGAGTTTGTTTCGGCGTTTCTTCTCAGAGCTAGTACTAGGAAACGCCGTGGTCATCAAACCATTAAGTATAACTTTCGATCCAGCCGCCCCTTGCTGTCCTCTCTAGCGACGCCCTAAGCCGAGGTTCGTACCCCACGGGGGGTGCCCTTAGTGCGTAGTCGCCTAATTTTAATTTAGTTCTATGTGCCCCTGGCTGGAGGCTTTAATTTTAATTAAAGCATCCACAGGAAAGTCCGATTAAGTAGTTACGGTCTCTTAGTAGCCACCTACGAGAAACCATATAAAAAAAAAAAAAGAATGTTGCCCGCGACTCCGTCCGCGTGGACTTCAGTTTACAGCACGCGGTGGTTCCCGTAAATTAAAAGAGTTCAGTTGATATAAAATAAGCGCCTGTTAAAATAATGGGAGCAATATGTAGTACGTCCGCGTTAGCTCCCGTTTTCGCAACATTTTTTGTTACTACTCTGCTCCTATTGGACATAGCGGGATGTTATATAGCCTATATCCTTTCTCAGGCTTTAGACTATCTGAATACCAAGTTTCATTACAATTGGTTCAGTAAATATGGCCTGAAAGCCGGACAGGAAAATTTAGGACTGTATGTATTTTGTAGCAAATCACGATTTTAAAATCAGTCGCGGGAAAAAACCGCAGGTGCGGCGGATTGATTTTAAAATCGTGATTAGAACAGTGAAAAAGCTCGCGGGTAAAAACCGCGGCAAAATTTGTAATCTATAGAACTTAGTTGACGCGCACGCACTTGCGTTAACCGCGGGTGGTTTTTTGGTCAGTTTCAAAGAGTATTAGTCAGTTTTCGATAGACCGTCTTGCAGAGCAGAGCGTTGGCGCGCAATTTCAACCATGTCATGCACCGAGTCGGAGTCTGTTTTAAACGAAACAGAATATGAAAGTTTATCTCAAAAAATCATCGTGGAAGTACAGAAAAGACCAGCTTTATACAACACTGCTTCAATATAAAAAATAAAGTTTGGTATTAAGGAAGTGTTTCAACAAGTAGTAAATAATTGGATGACACTGACGGAGGCTGAGAGAAAAAAAAAGTTTATTATTTTATTAGTGTTTATTTATTTCAAGATTATATAATGTATATAAATATTTAAGAACTCAAATTGCCGTCGAACTCCCTCCTAAGACCCCTGGTACAAAATTTTGTACAAAATAAAGTTCACTACTCAGTCCCAGATTTGTAACATAGTTTGTAATAATAGCCGCCCACTGTACAATTTTTGGTACATATTCTTTAATGCCTTCCTGACGCCTCCGTGGCGTAGCGGTAGCGGACGCGGCCGCTGCGCAAGGAGGCGCGGGTCCGATCCCCGCACAGTGCAAATATTTGTATGCATGAGTATGAATATTTGCACTGGTCTGGTCGTGCCTCGGAAAGCACGTTAAGCCGTTGGTCCCGGTTGCCATACGAACATCTAGTGGCAGTCGTTACGGGTTGTTGGAGCCCTCAAAAGTTCAACAATTGGTCTAACTGCAATGCTTCGATGTCGCCTTCGGGTTGTGGAGGTCAGACGGCAGTCGCTTCACGGAAAATGTCGAAGTTTAGCCATATCAGCAGTTGGACTGGTAAAGCGGACCCCAGACTCCAAAGCTGAAAAGGCTTCGGATGCGACTGGGATTAACGCTGGGATGATGATGATTCTTTAATGCCTTCCATTTTTTTTTCAAATGTTCTCACGAGTTGCTTCGTATATAAAAAATACTTTAATAGTCTGCTATTTATGCTGTCAATTCCGCCAATCAGAAAAAAGTAATTTCATATTTTGTCAAAGCCAGCTGCAATGAAAGGGGAAACATGCTGCGACCTCGTGCGAAAAGTAAGTTTAATCTGAAAATACTAATATAATCACAACTTTTCCAACATTACTTTTATCGTTATGATAAACTTAAAGGTATCTATAATACATACTATTAATAAATTTCGTTACAGTTTTAAATGTGTCTGTGTTATGAATTCATCAATTATTTTGTGCATTTTTTTGTACATTGGGTTGCAGTATCATACATTCAGTTTCTGTTAATGATTAAGTGTTTTTGTTTTTACTTTTAGATCTTTCTGAAATTGACATTATTCGGAATCTTAATGACTAAAATAATATGAATCAGACTCGGAAGAGGAAGCTTTTGGACGTATGATGAGAAAGAGCATCCAGTTCATCGAGTTCTTCTTGTGAAGATGAAGTTCCTGCTGATGAAGTTCTCTATAGGGTAATACTTTATGATTCTTCTATTTCAATTTGTAGCAGAGCACGTGGTCAACGCACAAATGAATGTAGTCGTCGAGGAAATTTTAGCTCTCCCGTAAGAAGCGGTCGCAGTAATAGATGCCGACGACGTGGTCAACATGAAAATAATTGCGCCCCTCTTAATGAATCCCCTGATTGTGAATGGAAGACTAAACAGTTTGCTCAATTGCTGCTACATCTCCGCAACTTTCTAGCAAGCATTATTGATGAAAATACTTACTATGAAGATGTATTAGAAGAGGAGGACAATTTTGAATTACAACATGCTGATAGACAATTATGTAGATCGAAAACGAGGAAGGCCAGCCATAGTTCCCATACCGTCAAAAATAAGACGACAGCAGGAGCATTACACATGCCTATTATCAAAAGCAGACCAAACAGGTGCCGTTTGCCTGGATGTAACAAAAGAACCACTGCCAAATGCAACTCCTGTTTGCTTAACATCAATTCATAATTGTTACAAAGCGTAATAATTATTATTATCTATAATGCTATTCATGAAAATGTTTACAATTACGAGTCTCATTATTAATGTTAAGATAATATTTTTAGTTATTTTAAGAAAAGTGTTTTCGCTATTAATGGTTTAATGAGTCAGATTGTTCCCAAAGATGTTTAGATAATGTAATTTACATATTTAAAAAAAACTGATTGTAGTGCATTAAATGAATGTTCCCAAGTTTATGGCTGGAGGATTTTGTCTTATTTTTGTTATTTTTTTATTAATTTCATTAATACATTTTAAAATTCATGATAACTAGTTTTTATTTTCTCTGCAACGTTAAGACCCAATGTTCAAAAATTTGTACAAAAGATAGAACGACGTAAGTTGGTCAAAAATATCCCTTGGACTCCTAGCATTAAGGTTCATTTACTCCCAAAATCATAATATACATACCTTCAATTTTAAGAAGTTTTATATCTCTGGGTCTGACAGCAGAAAAATAATATATACATAATTTTGTACAGTGGGTTTTCACGACTACCTTGCTATTTCAAGTCTGGGTCTTAGGAGGTTATGATCGAAATGAAGCTGGCTACTGACATCCTATAGTAATTAAAGAAATTATCAGGACCTCTACTATAAGGTGTTAAAACCGTCATTAAACCGTTGTGAGAAAGGGATAGCACTATTCATTTTGTATAGCTCCATCTTCGACACTGGAACTATGATGGTTTTAACAGATCATAGTAACCCCCTGGATGGTCTCTTAAGCTTTGATACTTCTACGCCCTGTAAGTGGATAGATCCAATATTTACGAAATTTGCGTTGACGTCTTTTTTTCTATTTCTTGGTATCAGAGCAATAACACATACTGCTACCTAGAAATCCATCCTCAGACTGCGGGTCCTTTCGCGATTTTTAATCGTGGTGTGTGCGTCTCGCGGGGTTTCGCGGTTGTAGCGGTTAACCGCTAGTTGAAAGAAATCGTAGTGCGGCCTCAGCCTAAGGCCTAGGCCGGTTAAACCGCTGCGGTTTTTTCCCGCGACTGATTTTTTCGCTACAAAATGCTCGCGGTTAAAAACCGCGGCGGTTTAACCGGCCTCGGCCTTACGGTTAAACCGCTGCGGTTTTTAATCGCTTGAATTTGTACCTCTAGAAGACTAGTGCAAGCGGCCGCACCTGCGCCTACCTGCGTATTTTCCCGCGACTGATTTTAAAATCGCGATTTGCTACAAAATTATCGCGGGTAAAAACCGCGCCAAATTTTGTAATCTATAGAACTTAGTTGACGCCCACGCACTTGCGTTAACCGCGGGCGGTTTTTGGTCAATTTTCGATAGACAGTCTTACTTTGGCAGGGTAGAGCTTTGGCGCGCAATTTCAACAATGTCGTGCACCGAGTCGGAGTCTGTTTTGAACGAAACAGAATAGGAAAGTTTATCTCAAAAAATCATCGTGGAAGTACAGAAAATACCAGCTTTATACGACACTACTTTGCTTCAATATAGCGATAGAAATATCAAAAATAAACTTTGGTAGGAAATGTTTCAACACGTAGTAAATAATTGGATGACACTGTCGGAGGCTGAGAGAAAAAAAATAAGTTTATTTAATTAGTGTTTATTTATTTCAAGATTACATAATGTAGGTATAATAAATATTAAGGAACTCAAATTGCTGTGGAACTCTAAGGCTGAGGCCGCACTACGGTTAAACCGCGGCGGTTTTTAATCGCGTGAATTTGTGCCCCTAGAAGACTAATTCAAGCGGCCGCACCTGCGTTTTTCCCGCGTGCATTTTGTAGCAAAAAATTCAGTCGCGGGAAAAAACCGCAGCGGTTTAACCGTAGCCGCCTAGGAAAGTGACCGTACGAGGGGTCCCACAGACTGAAGATGGTTTGAAGGTAATGGTTTACGTCAATTACGTCAATGTCAAATTGTCATGTTTGTGATGTGGTGAGAACGCAGTCATGGCTTTTGTTACGTGTTAATTTAAAATATAAATTTATTGATTACCGCGGCAACTATTATTTGCCTTGAGGGCTATTAAAATGGCTACATTAATTCAGTCATACGAGCAACAGTATTCAGTACTTACAGCAGATATAACGGCTAAAATAGGACGATTGAAGTCTGGCACTGAAGGTAAGTTTTATCATCTTTGTTAATATAAACATTGGATACTTTTGTAAAGAGCATTTGTGTTTTGAATGTTGCCCATAATCGTATTTTTTTTTTTATCAATTAACATTTACATATTATTCCAAATCCTGTGCCATACAGCAGATTGGTTCATTTAATAATCTTTACAGACAATCGTGACCAGTTAACCCGTGAAATACAAGCAAATTTTGAAGAAGCTAATGATTTGGTAAGCTCAATATCTTTGTGTTTTACACTATTGGCAGAAGTAAAGTTTAAAGGTTGATACTTTTCTGTGTTAGACAACAACCTCTTTATTCATTGCTTAGCAACCTGAAAACGTCATAGGTATGAGCAACCTGTTAATCTGACTAGACTAATGAGAATTGATCTAAAACAATATTTATAAAATAACTAATTTGATCATTGACATTTACGTTTATTATACACAGAAGAACATCACTTAAAATTTATTATTTATGAGAACATACATTTACTGTACTGATTCCAATCAAATACAATAGTGTACCTCCCATTGTAATAATATTTGTAGTACATTTTATTATTACCTAAATACACAATAATGTTCATTAATGGAGGGTTTTGGTGCTTTATAATTTGTGTGTACTCCATGTAATAAGTTTTAAGATAAATTATTTGAAATACACAACTGCTTTAAAGTACATAGCAGGCTTATCAAAAGAATGTACAATATGCACATTTGCTGTATATGAGTGTGTATTTTTATACTTGTAAAAAAAACTATTAAAAATTACAAGGACATTATAACTCGCGCAGTTAAAGAAAAGATCTGAAAATGGCGGCGGCTACTTATGGTACGGTTTACAAAACAAGTTTGGTTCTATGGGTCGTTACGCCTTTTTCAAGAAACGTAACATAACCAGTTACTTGGTCGAATAAAAAGAGATATTTTTGTAGCTAGTTATTTTCATTCGACTACTGTGATTGTTTACATAATTATACCTCCACCAACTATACAGTTACTCACGAAACGAAACTAAATTAAATCACTTTCTTGAGTGTGTTGTTATACAGTTAATTATTTTTTTTAGCTAATATTCTATTATATAATTGTAATATAGTTTGTCAAATATTATATAATTATATTACTAATATTAAATTATTCTTTTAGCCAATAATAGTAAAAATAATATTACTAAGTAAGGAGCAAAGGTACATAAAATACTGGATTTTAAAATTTGTCTTTATTAATTATAAAAATACCTGATAAAATATCTGAGAAAAAGGTTTTATAAACCGCTTGGCCCAGCAATATCTGGATCATCTGAACCCATTATTGGTTCAATCCCCTCCATCAATTCGTTATAATCATCCATGGACTGGTCACTTTCACAGTCTTGGTCGTCACATTCGTCACTTTCATCTTCGGTGTCGCTATTCATGCCCACACTGATAATGAAATCCTCTAGTTCACTCTCCCTGCCTACATCGCGATTCCAGTATGCTTCTTCGACTTTCTTTATGTGATTTATTTGTTTCTTCCATTCGTCTTGTGTAATTGAAGCTATGGCCTCTTTTGTCAAGTCCTCAATTTTATTTTCGTGTTGCTCCACATTTTTATCTGCGACCCGTTGTTTTATTAAATTCCAAACATGTTCTATGGGGTTCAGGTCGCAGTTGTAAGGAGGGAGTCTGAGAACTTCATGGCCATGCTCACGTAGAAGTTCGTCTACCACATACTTTTTTTCGGGGCGATGGTGTTTTAGATGCACGAGCAGCTCTGCTTTAGTCCAGTCTTCTTCGAATGCCACACCGTGCTCGTGCATCCATTTCTTTATATCCGCTTTGCGGGTTGCAGTCGTTGGCGCTTTATCCAACTGCATGCTGTGGTAAGATGCATTATCCATGACGAGAATGGAGTTTTGAGGCAGATTTGGTATAAGTTTTTCGTTCAAATATTTTGTAAAGTTATTACCATCCATCTCGTCATAGTAGTCGCCTTTTTTTGATTTTGCTTTGAATAATAATCCTGCACCCTCCACAAACCCATCCTCTGAGCCGGCATGAACCATCACCCACCTTTGTCCAGGACTATCATTTTTTCGAATGCCTTCGTTGGTGGATGACTGCCAGCACTTGCTGACAGTATAATGAGCATGGATCCACGACTCATCCATGTATACAACTTTCTTTTTTTCCGCACCCATGGCATCATTTTGTCGGAGGCGGCGTAAATATTTCACTCGCCAGGCTTTTATATTATCGCGCTCTATGAGCACCATTCGGTTCTGGCGACATTTTTTAAATCGAAATCCGAGCTTTTCTTTTAAAATCTTTCTTAACGTCGTTTTGGAGCCTGTATAGTTTAAATCAGCTTTTGCTGATGCCATAATCTTGTTCAGCGTAGGTACCTCCTTTCGAACGTCATATATTGAGGCCACAATATTTCTAATGGCACATAAACTGAAGTTATCCATGGGGACACGCGTATTGTTTTTGCCTTTTCTACCCTTACTCGGCGTACGGATTTTAGTGTTGGTTTGTTTTGCAAGTTTACCTGAAATAATAGTAAAATATTATAATAGAATAGTAATATGATGGCTTTATTTTAATTAGGGTTTTTATGAACTGAAACATGCTAAAATATGCTGGACGCTCTTTTATAGCGTGAAGTCATTAAAATATACCTTTCTCTGCACGTGGGTACTATAGAGTCCAGAGATTATTAGGTTAGAAGAATAAATTACTATGATAATGCACCTTGGGTACTGAGTCGCCCAGGCTATCAATATGATGAAAGGTCGATTTTTGTTTGCGTTATCCTAAGTTTATTTAAGTTTTGATGACAATAAGCATGCTATCCGAGTTTCTTGGATACTTTTAGTATCAGTTTAATAGTATGTTTTAGTATGGAAGTTAACTTCAAAGAACTTAACACTTTATAGAAGTTAACTTAACTTTGTTACTAATAACAGCGAAGCAAAAACAAAAAATGTCACATCTGGGTGATATAGATGGTAAATTTCACTGAAAAAACATATTATAGACAGAACAGAGCTAAGCACAAACTGATAGTTTATTGGTAATTACCTTCTCTCTTAATTTTCGATATAGTAGACATCGATAAATTAGTCGCCATCGCTGCGCGTGCAGCGCTGTACTTGAGCGGATGGTAGCGCTCCAAGTTCTTCTCTTCTTCAAAGTATTTTATCACGTTGTAAACAATTTCACGCGCATCACTGTGTAGAATCTTTCCACGTTTTCGTGAAGCCATTGTTCAATCACAAACCAAATGATAAAATAATAAAATGTCAACGTTAGTACTAAAAACTTAACAAAAATAAATAACAATCAAACGTAACGCAAACAAATAACAATTAAACTCAACAAAAACAATAATATCAACAAAATAACAGAGACTTTAGCGGAACGAAAGTAACGATAACTCGGAGTGCGTCAAAGTAGCTTGGAAAGCGAATCCTGACTGATTGTTATTTTTTTGCAGCTCTTACTTCACTGTGTGAGTATAGACAGCGATAGAGAGTGAGCGAGAACGCATGCGCGCGGACGCCATTTACAGATCTTTTCTTTAAGTGCCCAAGTTATACAGACTATGAATAAAAAAGATATTTTTAGTATATTTATTTATTTATTTATTTATTAAAACTTCATGCACAATGAAAAAAATTGCACAATGGCGGACTTAATGCCTTAGGCATTTTCTACCAGTCTACCTTAAGGTGATGCAGAGACAAAACATGGTAGGTGCAAAGATATAAAAGAGAAGTTAAAAGAGAAACACAAAAAAAATATTATAATAAATACATAAATACATACATACAAAATATAAACAGTAGAGAGAGATAAAAAAATATAGATAGAGAAACAGAATAAATTATATGTTTGATGAATCTGCCAATTTCTTGCGTAAGTATTCCCGAGCTTTAATTTTAAAAGTGTACCGACTGGTCAACGTCCTGATGTTCTGAGGAAGGTCATTCCAAAGAAAAACCGCTTGGACAAGAAATGAAGACTTAAGAAAACCAGAGCGGTGAGAAGGACATCGTAGAAGACAATTATTGGACGAACGAAGATTCCTATTATGCGCAGAGCATAAATATTGAAAATGAGAAGTAAGATAAGAAGGAGAACAGGGTTTGTGTAGGAGTGAAAACAAGGTCGTCAAAGCTCTTAGAGCTCTGCGTTGCCTGATGGGTAGCCATTTCAAGATGGACCGGTGGGAAGATACATGATCGTACTTACGAAGGTTAAATACGAATCGAATGCAGTTATTTAGAAGTCGGTCAAGTTTATTGAGTAGATCTGCATTCAGGTCGTAATAACACACATCACCATAATCAATAATGGGGAATATAAGGGATTGAACAAGCATTGCCTTTATGTGTGATGGAAGAACATTTTTTAGCCTATAAAGCGACCGCAATGTCCTGCTTACACTTGCAACCTGCTTACGCCAGTCCAGGCAAGTGTCAACATACAGACCCAGATCCTTGACATCAGAGCTGAACGGAATGACTTTGTCATCATAGAAAACTGGTGGTACCACTAAGCCACTCAGCCTACGCCGACTAAAAGTACTCCCTATAATGATGGCCTGGCATTTTGTAGGGTTAACCGCTACTCCGAAACGATTAGACCAGTCCCTCACCACTCCCAAATTTCGGTTCAGCTCGTCAATCGCATCCCGTTTTAGGTTCCCATACACAATGGAGAAAAATGCGTTATTTTTTATTACTTATTACTAGTACTGCACTGTCCCCTGTGTGTCTGTTTTTGTGTCACCAGGCTTTATCTTATGAACCATGATAGCTAGACAGTTAGAATATCTTCACAGGTGATGTGACAATGTGGCAATCCTCAACTTTAATTCCCAGCCCCCCTCCTGGAAATGCCATCGAACATGTAACATAGCTCACTTATTTACTAAACAAAGTATAAACGAGGACTTATCTCTAACTTTTAAATAAACGCAGTAGACACTGACAAAATGTATGGTGTAATTGCTCAAAAACCGCATACAATCACTCTTAAAATGTGTACTCCCCCTGACTGACTTGCCCCTCCGGCCAGAAGCTGGAACGCCCATTGGTGCCAACAAGACCATATTACCATAGGTTCTTAATTTCGAAATATCGTACTCTTGTACGGACAACAGCAGGGCTACCTGAAACTGTCCGATATTCCAATTTAGATAGCCTTAATGCTTTAATGTTTTAATAAAGATATTTGACAGATTGTAATGGTTTCATGTCCTGTTCTTAGGTTGTGTGTTATAGTAAATTAACGAACACTTAAATAATGTAACTGCTATTTAATGAACCTAAGATAATAAATGATATATTCCATCATAATTAAATTAATGACTTATCTATAAGAATTATACTGATTCTAGTTTGTAGTTTCTGTTAATTTCCTTGTAAACCATTTTGAATTAAGAAAAATATAAATAATAATAGTTTTGTTGTTCAATTAGGTAATAGGTAATATTTGGTTGGTGTCCTCAATTCTACGACAGTGGGCACTGTTTGCATATGGAGCGTTGTTGAATTAACCTTTTGAACGCCAACCTTTTGAAAACCCCATCCCTACAAAGTTAGTTAGTTGTCGGTCCGCACGCGCCATCGACTTGTATCGAAGGAAATCTGTGACGTCATAAGCGGACGGGTTTCAAGGTCATAGTGACTTTGTGCACTTTAGTGTAGTGCAATGTTTACATCTTGAGTTGGCGTACGTGTCCTTATAAAAAAAATTGTGACTGAATATGACGAATTATTGCGAGTTGTTCAAGTCTGAATCAGAATTTTGAAATAGTTCGTCGTCTTGACATTCCATTAAGTCCGTTTCAGGAATTTTCTTCAGTTTTCTATTAGTTTCTACAAACCAGAAAAATAATTGCGAGTATTTAGCGACACCATTAAAAAAAGGTCTTGTGTAAAACAGACACTTACCCTCCATTTTATTTTAATTTTTAAAACGTAGAAAACCACGTATTTAGCTTCTATTAATTGTATTTGTTGTAAGTAAACGAAATAAATTATGCAGGAATCGGTTGAGTTTATGCACGTGTAACTCGACCACAGTGAATATAAAATATATACCATTATAGAAATCTAGACATCCTTATAACAGAAAGGATTTTGACGTGCCTCGAGCGCCAACTACTTGATATGAAGTAGAAGGTTTACATTTGGAGACAAATAGGGATGTGCCTTGTAGAACACACGTCTAATAAATTTAAAATTCTTTTCTTTATTATGGGGAATATATCCAGGTTTTCATATTGTTTTTTTTTTTAATTAAATAAAATAAAATATGAAATTACGATTACAGTTTTTATTTAGCTTCGTAAATTGGTGAATAAACATTATTTTAAATGTATAATATTATTTGTCGATAGTACACTAATCCCATCCCTACGTTTTACTATAGATACGTTATACATTTGTGGTGTGGCGCAGCACTATGGGAAAATCGCGTATGTTTCGTCTCAAAACTCCGTATCTCAGTTATTTCAAAACTAAATGATCTGTAATTTTGCATACATATACGTGAATGTATAAGGTTTAAAAGAAAAAATAATAATTTTGAAAATTATGTTTATTAATTTATTTAAAAAATAAAAAAAATAGATGCATTTATAAGAAAATATACTTTTTTTTAAATTTACTTACATAAAATAGAATTAAATATCATTTTATAAACAGTGTCTAACGAGAAAAAAATAATGTACAAAATTCAACAATCTCCTACAGATTTTCGTTGACAGCAAGAAGGGACTTGGCTTAATCGAAAAGTTCTTTCGATATTGTTTCTGAGGTATTTCTCAAACTTGATATATATGGATCAGAAGTGTACAATAAGGTATGGAACACGTCTGTATTGGTAGCCGCTCTTGAACATTTTCTAGAATGATGAAGTCTAAACTTTTTGTAATCCTTGTTGCGGGATTCTTGAGCGTCTTCGGACAATTGTCCGATAGGTAATATAGCATAGTACTCAATGATTTTTTCTCCGTGAATAAGTATTTTATGTACGGAGGAAGGCATATAATACCAATTATAATTATTTACGTACAGTTGGGCGGTACTATATGCGTATTCACCGAACTTTTTGAATCAATAGCCATTCCAGATGACATAGTTTGTAGTATAATGTACATTCGTTTTATAAGTTCTACGTCTACACCTGTAATGTCTGCAGAGCAAGAGTAATTCTGAAAAAATCTTCGAGCTGTGTTGCCGTCATTACTATTTCCAGTGCCTTGTCGAGGTTTATCGATATGCAGTCCCATTTCCTCCCTAAACCGCTTTTGTACCAGTTTTTTCTTTTCGTCTTTGTTTTCTTTATTTTCTGGTGTAGTGGCTGACCACTTTTGGAAAGACAAGTTATAGGAAATGTGTAAAATCATCAGAATACTTCTAATCCAAGCGTGTAGTGTTGACAGTCCATATTGAAATGAACTTTCATTCACATCTCGTGTCCTAACTGCCTCTAAGTTATTCATTTGCCGAGGAGTAGCACCACAAATTGTACAAGAAGCGCTCGAAGGAGTTTCAGTTAAAACTTGTGCTACTTTACCATCAATCATGGTTAAAAATAGGTTATGAGTAATTTCAATTACTTCACCATTCTTATTTATCATGGAAGGAGACAGGTTTTCAATTTGATTTTTGATATCAGCCACAACAGAAGCGGTTTTTTCAGGAGTTTCTTTGGCAAATTCTATCAATATAGGTCTGCAATATCTTACGGATGAGCAAGTTTCATTTTTCCAAATAACAATATTAGTTGTCTCATCTATGAGTTTAATGGGTACAAGTGAAGCAATAAAAAGGTTCGCATCTGATGTGAAATCGCTTTCTTCGGGCAAAACTTGCTTGTATTCACTTTGCCCTGATGACCCGTCACAACCCCATTTGCAGAATAGTTTCAACTGTCTTAAACCGTTTTTGTAAACTGAACCAATTAGTAATATACGTGCCACAGTATGATCCAATAAGTCTTGCAGATTGACTTTTGCACTTATGTTAGTAATGGTTATGCTCGAATCTGGTGGGTAACACATCTTCTTCGCTTCGGCTAAAGTTGGATAAGAAGGAAACACTGAGCAGTTTTTGTCCGCCAAACAAATACGAAGTTTCCCATACTGTTCTTTGTTAAGGTCTAAGTCAATAAATATCCGCAGTGCTTCTTCCTTTGTAAAAGGTATAACATCTTCAGGGTTCTCAGTTATGAATTTAAGAAACTTTTTCTTATCATTTTTTGACGCAGTTCGTATAATATTAACAATTGTGGCCTCCTCCGTCTCACCCATAGACCGCAACTCCTGAGTATATGCATTGAGCACACAGTCCAGTCCGTACTCTTGTATTAATTGCATGTTTTTTCGTTTCTTTGTTTTTTCTGAAGATGCTTCGTATGGTTTCGATGGTCTGCCACCTGTACTGCTTCCAGACGTATTAGGGTCATTAACTGTGACTCGACACTCCAGTGGAACACGAAATTCACCATTTAACCAGTCGACGTTATTACTTTCAAAGCGTTCTCTTTTCCGGGATGCATTTCTCCAGCGTTCGTTACATTTAGATACCAAGTTTCTTTGAATGTAGGAGACCACAGTATTCATATCCTCTGGTGACAAATTGAAATTTTCTTGCAAGTAGTTTTCTATATTATTCCCATTTATCAACAAATTGCACAACTCTCGTTTACTACAAACAAATTCACCCATTATTTTCAAATCAGATAACTTCTGTGAATATTTGAAAATAGGTATTAACTGCTTTTTTAAGGCAACTGAATTTCTGATGAACAACTGTGGATGTTTCAGGGTTCGCCTTTCTTTTATAGGCCAATGAATTAGTGCTATGTGCAAAAAGATAAGAAACTAATATTTGCACTCTTCCCATAACCAACCTGTTTTTAATTTGACCCTAATTGATATAGTGACCATATTTTATCAAATATGGTGGTCAAAACTATATCAAAACCACAAATAACTATAAATAATAATGACCATTTTATCAATTTGACCTTAATAGATAACAGATGATTATGTGAGCAGTAAAAAGATATTGGAAAAAAATTATCTCGCGATATGTTTTGGTACCGTGTCAGAAAAGGCGCAAGTATGCGCAACTTTTTTTTTTCTCCTTGTGTAAACTAATGTATAAAGATCGTAATACAACAAATATCTCGACAGCGGCAAACAGCGGTAAACGGGTAAGTCTCGTTAAAAAAAAAAGTAGCCTGAAAATTATACCATCTTAAACTACATTGGTTAATTTTAATTTATTTATTTATTATATATAATATTATTTAAGAAACGTTATGAGGAGATTATAAGCATTTCAAAAATGTATAATACTTATACATTTATAAGAAAAACTTTCGAGTAATGTCTCGTTGAATTGTAGTAATGCATTGTGCCAAAATCACATCATTGAACATGAGTTAGCTTTGATGCCTTTTTATACAGCGTGGCGCCATAATGGTGACATTAAATTAACACACGAGTAGTGCTAGTGCCCATTAATCATATGACATTTGATATTTTAAAATAACTCGAAAAAAGAAAAAAAAAATTTTTCAAACAAAATAAATAATATAAAAGTAACCAAAATTGGGATCACCCTTGCAAAAATTCATTCATGCAATTACTTACCTCGGAGGTGCTCGGAGCTAGAACGCGTCGCTTCGCGTACAGACCTAGTTAGCGGGCTAGCACACAAGCGTAAATCGTACGGACGACAGCACATCAAGCTAAGGTTACAATCAGTCAGATGTCTTTATCCGATTTTCAACTTTATCACTAAAGCATTAAGGCTCAAGGTTGATTGATAATATCTGACGGTTTCGGGCGGCTTGACCTGCTGTCGTCCGTACCTACGTATTCGTAATCGGTAATAAGATTCTTTGTCGGCTTTTATCAATGAATCTGGCGGCGCGCGCGCTGTTTGCTCTAATGGTACCTACAGCGGAACTAGTTATAGTCAAACACTAATCACATCCCACTTAACTGTTATTATTACTTATAAGTAACTATCATCAGTTCATCACTAGTCACTGCTTTTATTTTAAATTTTCTTATGTTCAATGAGTTCACCTTGTTGGCGGACACAGACAAGTTTACACAAGTACTAATAAATAAGATAACACAAATAACGTTCGTAACACGAGAAATAAAACGACCGAACTAAAATAAAACAAAGCGTCTTTATCGCGGTACCATAATCTAATTACTATTCTAATTACACAAAAATAATTAATAAAACAATAGACTAAGCGTCTTTTCCACAAAAACATTCACAGAACTTGTATTTAACGAAATTATGCACAGCCGGTATTATGCGTGTCAAGGACACGCAGACACGCGTTCGTCTAGCATACTAAGGAAGTAAGGAACAAAAAATAAATATTTAATCATTTGCGGAGGCGCGGTAGGGTGGGTCGAGGGGAGGTGGGCCGCATGTCGCTTGCGCGAGCGCCGTCGACAAAGATAATGTTTTGCATCTCTCTTCCGCACGAATGTACCTGTAACCTATGATCCATGACCTCGGCAAATGACCGCTGCGCGACAGCTGACGCTCTCTAAATACAGGTTGCTCTAAATGGTAGTTTCTAAAAATTTAAGTAACTTCGTTAATAATAACATTTTATGAAAATAAAATCTCTTCATGACGTCAAAATGTAACAAATTATATGTGTTTTTAGTTAATGTCGCCATTATCGCGCCACGTTGTATACATTATGGTTAGCAAAAAATAATTAAAAAAATATAGAAAAGATTTATGAATTAATTAATTTAGTCTTATAAATAAGCTTTTATTTATAAGACTAAATTAATTAATTAGTTCTACTCTATAACAACGACTTTCACGTGAAAAGGGTTTGAGACGGCCTTGTATGGGGCTTTCCCATAGTGCGCAGGAGGACACATCGCGTATTATATAGATGGGCGTTCAAAAGGTTAAGAAGGAGAACAACAAAACAAATGTTCAAATATTAAACTTGTTAATTTAGGTGGTTCACACTGTAGGGCCAACACATTCCTAATGTAATGTATACTGATGTAGGAGGGGTTATCATCATCAACCTTTTTATTGTCCCACTGCTGGCCACAGGTCTCTTCTCATACAGGGAAGGATTGAGGGTAATGACCATGCTTGCTCAATGCGGGTTGGCGATTTCAGACTTGAAAATCCAGGTTTCCTCAAGACGTTTTCCTTCAGTTTGTAATCAGTCATTGGTGCCCAAGATATACTTAGAAAGTACATATAACTTGAAAAGTTACATTACTACTTGCCTGACCTGGAATCGAACCGGCATACTCATACTTGAGAGGATTTTAACCACTAGACCACCGCGACTATTGGAGGGGAGGCGGGGTCAACTTACCCTAAATAATTGAGCATTTGACTTCAGTCTCAATATTGAATTGATTATTTTAGCTGGAGCAGTTGGAGTTGGAATCTCGCGGCGCGGGCGCAGGGTCTCGGGTGGCCGCCTATCGTGCAGAGCTGCAGCGCGTCAGGGATGAATACCGCTCTGTTGTGAACAATGCTGGCTCATGTAAGACTTTTATACTAACTTTCGCCAGGATTTCTCGGAGAAGGAGGCGTTTGGGAGGCAACCGCCTTGACGCCTCATACACCAAAACTGCTTATTAATTAAAGTAATCTGTATTTGCGATATATTCGTAAAAATGTAAAGGATTATGGAAATATATCCTTATTCATTTCTATATAACCCGCGCAGATAAACAAAAGATCTGTAAATGGCGCCCGCTCGCATGCGTTCTCACTCACTCTCTATCGCTGTCTATACTCACACAGTGAAGTAAGCGCTGCAAAAAAAAAAATCATCGATCAGGAATTCAGGATTTGCTTTCCAAGCTACTTTGATGCACTCCGAGTTATCGGTAACTTCGTTCCGCTAAAGTCTCTGTTATTTTGTTGATTTTTGTTGATATTGTTGTTGTGGTTTTTGTTGAGTTTGATTGTTCAAACTCAACAAAAACCACAATAAAAACAAACAAACAAGTAAAATGTCAAATTTACTTTTTTTTTTTATATTGGGACAACACCCGCCACACTGTTCCCAACCCACTGCAACTCCTAAAAGTCAGAATCAACAGTGGAGACCGCCAGGAAAACGCCGAGCAATGAAGCTCTACGAGTCCCGGCGAAACGATTCAACTGTCTTGGGTCCCGCATCGAAATTAATCAGAAAAGAATGTCGGAGGAGTAAGAAAAAAGATATTTTTTCCACTTCCCTCCATAAAAAGCAGGAGACAAAACAGAACTAGGCCAATCGGCACAAAGGGACATTATTGCAACTGGGAGAAGCCCAGATTGCCAAGCACCACGGAATAAAATTTGATTAAGTTAATGGGTCCTAAGTAGGTATGTTGCTGTGTGGCAAAAGCGCCTGAACGCACGGAAATTAGTTCTAGTTTCTACAAGGTCCGTATAATAATTTATTATATACGTCCGGAGTTATTTATTATTAATAAACAACTCCGGATGTAACTTGTACACTATCCAACATAATATTGCGTTCATTCTGCCAAAGAAATTCTGTCAAATTTACTTTGTAAATAACAATATTTACAATGTAAGTTTGACATTTTACTCTCTTAGCATTTGGTTTGTGATTGAACAATGGCATGTTTTGTCAACCGTACCATAAGTATCCGCCGCCATTTTCAGATCATTTCTTTATCTGCGCGGGTTATACCATGAAGTTTACACGAACACTTCAAATTTATTTATAACTTATTGATGCGCCATAGGAAGTACTTACTCTATCTATATAATCTCTGCTTAAGCATTACTTAAAACTAGTTTCAACCAATCAAAAGGCTTGAAACGAGACTTAAGTAGAGCTTGAGTTTGAGTGACGTTCTGTAATGCCGACCTAAAACACTAGTGAAGAGCGGGCGTTTTGGAGGACTGTCTTATGTAGGTAATTTTGAAGTTCGAAAAGTGCTGATTCCAGCCTAATTTGAATAAATGACTTGATTTTGAATATTGTGAACATAAACTTTTAAAAGGCTAACTTAAACAATTATGTACTCCCCAGACAACTTCGAGAATGATGAAGTGTACGATGACTGGGGTGGAGTCAGCGAGCAACACCGCAAGCTGCTCGACAACTCGGAGCGACTGGAGCGCACCGGCAAGTCGCTGGCCGAGGGGTACCGCGTGGTGTTGGAGACGGAACAGATTGGAGCCGCCGTGCTCCAGGACCTCAGCGTGCAGCGGGAGACCATTCAGAGGTCTCGGGGCAGGGTAAGACCTCATCAACAATATATAAAGCCTTTGAAGAATTTCCCTTTCCAGTCTTTACACTTTTAAGAAATGTTGATGTAAGAGACTAATTGAGTCTTCTTCAGATTTATTTTCGAGAATGAAATACGAAATGTGATATAAAGATAGGATGATGATTAAAAGAATTGATTTCCCAACCCAAAGGGCAAAAACGGGACTCTAATACTAAGACTTCACTGTCTGTCTGTCACCAGACTGCTCCTCATGAACCGGGATACCTAGACAGTTTACAACTATCACAGATAATTTGTCTCTACTGTCGGTCTTACAAACAAAACGAAAAGTTTATGTTATTTTTTTTTTTTGTAGAGTATCAACATGTTTCTGAAATAGGTAACTAATCTTAGTCTTCTACCCTCCAATTTACATCTGAAATATTTGGTAGAATGAGAAAGGTCATTCGGGTTAACCTTGCAGATTTGTCAATTGCAACTTTTCCTAATAACAGAAATCCTAATAATGTAAAACATGCAGCACTGTTTGGTTCTGAGCAGCGGTGGTGGCCCTATGGTGTCGGCCGTTTAAGTTGTAGGTCCTACGTTCGAACCCCGTTAGCCGCATTACATAAGATAACATAATCAGCCTGTAATGTTTCCACAGTTGGGACACAGGCCTTCTGTCGGTGAGGGAGTGGGCCGTAATCTACCACGTTGACCCAGTGCGAGTTGGCAGATGTCACATGTCTTTAAAGTTTTTGGTTCAAGGGCATGCCGGTTTTCCTTCACCGTTTTGAGAGCAGTGGTGATGAAATAATTTACACAAAGTAAAGCGCCTGATGAGGTTCGAACCTACGACGTACAATTTGTAAGTCGCGCCCGATATCCCTAGGCCATCACTTCTCTCAGGCGCTTTACTTCATGTAAATTACTAGCGACCCACCCCGGCTTCGTACGTGGACAAATGATATAGGTACCTAAGCCCTCCTCAAGAAACGGTGGCCCTTCAATAAAAATAATGTCTACTGTGCCGCCCATCAGCCAATATCTGACTCTGCAAGATACATCGACCTTATTGTCCATGGATAGCCAGTTCCACCACCTTCAAACAGAATGAAAGCCTACTGGGGTAGCAAGTTTGTTCGAAATAATGGTCCCCCGCTTCAGCCCCCTCACTCCCCGGTTTAGGCAGAGAAACACTCAAGTAGCAGGCGGCCGGCACGGACGCGAGCGCCACGCGGGTTTTTTCTGGTGTTTAGTTTTTAATAAATCGTGATATCTCCTGAATAAAACAACCAATACCAATTCAAAAAGAGATCTGCTGCTACTGAAATTACCTTTAAAATGCCGTCATTTATTTGGGTAAGGATTAATAATAAGGAACAAATAGTGGGCTCTGATTTCGACTGGCATTTTAACTAACTTTTCAAACATAAAAATTAGTCATAATGAAGAAACTGTAATAGGTAGTAGGTGGGTAGACTTTTTTGTAGGCATTTTTAAGGTCTACAATACTGTAGTACATTATTTTGATCTATATCATAGGGTTCAGCCAGCGTTTGCAGTGTAAGCTCAAAAAAATGGGTTTATTTTGCGACATGTAAAACCTCAAAAATAATAATATTTCTCCACTATTTATAATCATACCAAGCTACATAGGGAAAGTAAAAGTGACTTTGTTTTATAACATGTAGTGATTTCATCACCACTGCTCTCAAAACGGTGAAGCAAAACATCGTGAGGAATCCTATGTCCGAATGGCCTAGAGACAAAAATTGGGCCAGCGTGGTAGATTACGGCCCACTCCCTCACCGAGAGGAGGCCTGTGTCAACATTATAGGCTGATTATATCGTGCAGCACTGTTTATCTTAATAAATTGATGATACCTATACATGTCTCTGGGTATGTGTGTCTGTGGCATCGTAGCTCCCGAATGGATGAACCGAGTTTGATTTTTATGAAATTGCGTTCCAGCTCCGCGAAACAGACGAGCAACTGAACCGCTCGTCCCGCCTCATGAACACGATGGTGATGCGCGCGCTGCAGGACCGGTTCGTGCTCGTGCTGGTGTTCGTGGTGCTCGGCGTGCTGCTGTGCGTGGGAGTCTACTTCTACGTCACGTAGCTGGAGCCATGGACATGTTTGCATGTTTCAACATGGCCCCGGATACACCCCCTCTTATTCATAAAAATTGCTTAAAGTTAACTAGTGATTAGCGATTCTGTAACCATACATGTTTGACCTTTTAACGTCACTTAACTTTCATCATGATGATGATGATGTTCCCGACCGATTTCGGCCACGCCGACCACTCCGACTCCTAGCCGATGATTCGGCGCTCATGCGCCCGAAGATGGCTTATGTAGCCTGTCTTGGCGGCGAAACTTCGTGCACACTGAGGGCACGTAAGCACGCCGTCGACGTAGTTGTATGTGATGGCAGCAGGTGGGCGGGCCTTTAATTGGTCGCGTTTGGCATCAAGGTCAGCTTTGCGCTGCTCCTCAAACTCGCGTACTTGTCCGTACACCATTCTGCGCCATTCTGACCGCTTTGCTGCCAAACGCTCCCATTCAGAGGGTTCAATATTGCATCTCTTCATGTGCCGTTTTAAGACATCCTTGAACCGGAGGAGTTGTCCGCCATGCTTTCGCTTGCCCTCCTCCAGCTCGGAGAAGAAGATGCGCTTCGCCACTCTTTCGTCCGCCATACGTGATACGTGTCCGCACCACCGAAGCTGTCGACGCATTAAATAAGCCTCAATGCCACCAACATTGGCTCGTCGCAGGACTTCGGTATTTCGCACTCTGTCAGACCATTTGATCTTCATAATGGATCGGAGACATTAAAGGTGAAAACGATCTAGAATAGGTACGTATGTGGTGACGGTACACACACCATGTCTCAACGGAATATAGAAGGTTTGGCAGCACAATTGCCATATATACGGATATTTTCGTAGTTAGCTTAAGGTCATGTGAGCAGAAGATCTTGGAACACAACTTGCCAAACGCTGCAGCTGCAGCTCCGACTCTGCTGTTGATCTCAGCATCAAGGTCACACTTAGAACTTATAGTGTTCCCCAGATAACGAAACTTGTCCACTTGCTTCAACACATCCTCACCAAGCTTTATACAGTGTTTCGTGACCGTGAATGTCTAGGGACATCACCTCCGTCTTGTTGACGCTGATTCAAACATAGTTTATGAATGAACACCACGGTGTTTAAGGGGTTTATTGATAAACGATGTTTAAAGTTAAGTGATGTGCAAACGTCTTAAATGTATGGTTAAAGAATCGTTAATCACTAGTTTAAGCAACGTTTATGAATACGGGGGTCTATATTTACACTTTAAACTGTATGTATAGATTATTCGTGAGTGGTGCACTCTGTAAGAGAAATATTCCGCCATATGAAAATTGATTGGTCAACTTTAATAGACAAAGCTAATCAGTCTGTGGCGAAATTGAAGTTGTAGTGTAATTTTACTATGAGGTTATTGTGATGCGTGGCTAATATAGGATTTAAGGCCGCCATTTTGTTTTTTATGTACAGTCGACAACACATCAAGCTACTACAATCTGTCAGATTTCTTTATTTGATTTTCAACTTTAACTCTAAAGTATTAAGGCTCAAGGTTGGTTGGGAATATTTGGCAGTTTCGGGCAGCTTGACCTGCTGTCGTCTGTAAATTGAATAAAACATTGCACGGTCAATATCGTCCGATCGCCAACAGATCCTCGAAGCAGTGTCTGCATACACCTTATGGAGTGTGTACAAATAATAAGAGTTTAATCGATTTTTCAAAGAAGCCAACATTGTACAATGTTGTACAATTTATGCTATATAACATCATAGCAATAATTTGAAATGTATGCTGTATATTTTGGGGTTAAAATAAAATATTCAAATAATTAACTCCACGCGGGCGTCCGCTAGTTATCTATAAAAGTAAACTAATGCGATAGATATTTGATTGTTATCACTGCCCCTTATAACCAGTTCTATAAGACATGGGTTTTACGACAAGGTTGAAAAGAAGATCTAGAATCTTCTTTTTAACGTTTTGATGGCAATCTAAATGGACTCTAATGAACTGATATTAAAAACGTGTCATCGTTTGTTCAACAGCACCTCAATTACACTCCAAGTTTGTAATATGCATATTGTATATACCATCTTATTTGGTGATTATAATCTGGCTTGGGTTAACCGCGCATACGCTTGGAGATTGTAAATGAAAAATTATCAAAAAAGTTAGTCAAGATCACGCACGCTACATTTATTGATTTATAAGTGTTTTTACAAACCTATTTACGGATAATTAAATCATTTATCATTAACGTATATTATGTCATCAAGGGACTGGAACAACTTGCCGGCGGCGGTGTTTCCGTCGGAATACAATTTGAGTGTCTTCAAGGCTAGAGTGAATAGGCTTTTAATAAACTAGTGCGCTTTATGATCAACGACCGCATCACTGCTTACCATCAGGCGGGATTGCGGTCAAGCGATAATTTATAATTTAAAAAATGTATATACCAAAATTCGGGTCACACGCATAGTCACAAAATTGTAATTGTGTGCATGGAGCCTGCTGTTGTTAATTGTAAGTACCTTGTGGTTGTCTCCGCATTTAACACATTCCTGTATGTATAAATATAAGGTTGTTTCTACTGTATTTTAATATTAATCAGCTTTATACAACATAATTTTTTGTTTACGCGAACCCGAAACACGTGTCCAGTATTTTTAAGTAAAGAATCTATGTACAAAATCTCAAATGGATATCATGAAAACCCACAAAGTCATGAGCTTGTTCTCCTACTCGGTTGTCCCAACAAAAATATGGTCAACGCTCCGTTCAGGCGGGCGAGCCGGGTCATTGACCTGTGGCGTCAGCTAAGTGCGGGCATGCGCTCGAGTAAACTGCGTAACCCGCCCAGTAACCACACCACAACAACTGCTAAATGTATTTGTGAAAAAATATAACATGGTGTAAAAATGATTGGAATCGATTCAGTTACTTATTCTGAACAAACTATATTGGTGTCGCATAAACGAAAAATAACGTTGTATATATCATCACGTTAAACGATAAGTATGTATAACTTGTATAAGTATTCATTAGCATTGAATTGTAAAATATATCTGTAGATCTCAGCAAGACAAGAAAAAATCTGTTCATATTCTTGTTTTGGTATTGTTAGGAAATAAATAAAATAACACCAAAAAAAATATGTAGCTATTTCACGCAAACCTGATGTTAAAAATATCTTTACCTCTTTGATTCTAAGTCAAACACAAAATGCCTATTTCACTTAATCCTAGGTGGGCACTTATGAAATGCCAGAAGCTAGATGCAATAGCTTGTTTACTAAGGAGAAGAGCCGCCAGGAATATCGTCTTACTCAAAACACAACAGCGAATAGAATATTATGTATCATGCATCACTTAAATGAGACTGTTAATAGTAAATTAATGTAGATAGACAAATATTTATTATAATGTAAGTGTATTACATGAGTGAGGCAAGAAGTGTATTAAATGTTTTGATGAAAACTTGTCTTTTTTTTTGTTGGAAATCATGTTGTCCTCCGCCCCGTAGGTGTCGACCCGGCCGGGGCGGGCACAGGACTCGCGTGTGTCGATCATGGCGGAGTATCCCACACTCGAAACTCATTACATAAGGCTTAACTGACGAAATCTGGGTGTTTATAGATACCTACACCTCTAGAAGTAAGGTCATAGTTCACCTAAAGGACTGCTCCAACACCCAAAACTAAGACGACTGTTCGCAGTCCACGCGGCGACAGTTAGCAGACTGCCAGCTATCCACCCGTCGACCGCTCTCGCTTTTCGCGATAGACATAGTCCATAATCGGTTTCCAATAAAGTGACTCGTAATTTTTACTAACTATGTCTCGATTCACAACGCACGAACTAGCAATTATTGCAATTACACTTGAGGATGAAGAGAGAAGATTGTGGTTGCATAAAATGCTGAAAGTAACCGACTGTTCGGCGACGGCGCGGCGACTGCTAGCAGTGAGCGCGCGGACACCACACCCCGCACCGACCGCTCGTCTACAACGTGCGGACAACAAAGCGTCAACTAGCGAACAATCTGCCGACGGTAAGAGAGCTGTCTGCTAATTTAGGATGATAATGTAAAATATATGTACAGAGAAATATTTAAAGCCCATATTTAAATGATATTCTTTTTGTCGGTTGGGAGTACTAACCTTAAGTGCTCAAGGATGATAGGGGTAATGATATGAATAAAAAAATAATATTACAAACAAAATCAGTGTAACATTTTATTTCATACATTTTTATATTCGAATCACATCATCTTATACAAAGTAATATATTATACAGTATGTTAAATAACAGAGGGCGTTCCCTTGAACTCGTTAATATATATCATTAATAGATTAAAATAAAAATATCAGCATAGAAAAATAAGCATAAAAAAATCCGAATAAAAAAAATTCTAATTGGAAATAAATTTGAAACCTCCTGTTTTAAATCAAAATAGTAGTCGTCATGTATAAATAAATTGCGACGTTGCCGTCTTTCATGTTCGCGTGTACAGTGTGTTTCTTTTACATGTCAATTTAAATTTTTTATTGAATATTTTCATATTGGAAAAAAATTTAAAACATTTTGTTTTCGAATGGAAATATTTTTTTTAGCATGTATGTATGCTATACTATTTCGGGTTAACGGGAACGCCCTCTGTTAGTTAACATACTGTATATCTGCATCTTGTAGCATATTGCTCAAAGGAGACAACTTCTAAACTAGCGAGATGGGAGAAGGGAATCTCGTGGATACACTAAGTATATCGTCACTTAAAGCATAATATACCTAACTAGCGGCCGCCAGCGACTTTGTTCGCGTGGATTTAGTTATGAGCGTGATTTTATTTAGCCTAAAGTCTTCCTGGATTAAAGGGCTATCCCACGCAAAAATATTTTTTCAAATCGGACCAGTAGTTCCTGAGATTAGCGCGTTCAAACAAACTCTTCATCTTTATATATTAGTATAGATAAAATTAATCGTTTAAATATAGGGTACTCAATGAAAGTATGTACCAAATGCTTCTAATTATATTGACTAAATTCTTACAATTTTGACTGCAATAGTATAAAAAATATCTAATTACTTACCTATTATGTTTAAGTATATCTTTTGCTAGCTACACGTGTTTATAAAATATCCTCCGCATATTTTTTTTTATTCTCGCTTAGTCTGGCAACCTTTCATCGTGCTGCCAAATATTAATAAACAAGCAGCTCCATAGTCGTGGTGGCCTAGTGGTTAAAACACCAGCCTCTCAAGTATGAGTGCGCGGGTTCGATTCCAGGTCAGGCAAGTACCAATGTAACTTTTCTAAAGTTATATGTACTTTCTAAGTATATCTTGGACACCAATGACTGAAGGTGAAGGAAAACATTTTGAGGAAACCTGGACTTTAAGTCTGAAATCGCCAACCCGCATTGAGCAAGCGTGGTGATTACGCTCAATCCTTCTCTGTATGAGAGGAGACCTGTGCCCAGCAGTGGGACGATAAAAGGTTGATAATGATGATGATGAAGCAGCTCCATCGAGACTTGGCTTGTTTTTTACAGAATTTTATTAGTTAGATAAATACATACAATCTAAAATCTGGATTTGCAATTTATGTGAACACCTTCAAACATTTTTATGACTTTCAATAGTGCTATTCACTCTGAATTAACCTCAATTGCTTCTGAAATAAAGTCGTTATTTATTTAAATTGATTTGAACATTAGTTTGAATATACCTTATGTTGGCATTGTAGTTGTCTCTTATAAGGAACGTGAGGGGTACAAGTAAATAATTTACTTTCTTTTATGTATTTATAAAGGAAGGAAAACCCCGGAATAATTATTCAAGCTAACGTGTTGTAAACATGAAACTTTCATCATCACCATCGTCATCTCAGCAACATGAAGTCCACTGCTGGACATAGGCCTCCCCCAAGGGTTTCCAAAAACAACGATTGGACGCGACCTGCATCCAGCGCTTCCCTGCGATTTTGGTCAGATCATCCGACCAGCTAGTCGGTGGCCGACGCTGCGCTTGCATGACTTTATTGAGGAACAAATTCTCTAAATTTTTCTAAATGTTTAAAAACAGCAGTCACCGTCAAACTTGACGGTGGTTATAAGGTGCGATTCCCGCTGCGTTTCCTCGCGTCCCCTCACAGTGAGACCGGTCCGTGTCCAGCGCACATCAGCAGCCAGTCGGCCACCTCACTTGCACTTTACACTTTGTATCTTATACTATACATAACTCTATATAACATACACAACGTTATTTTTTGTTAAACCTGAAAATAGTTTGTTCAGAATAAGCAACTGAATCGATTCCAGTCCTTTTTACACCATGTTAATTTTTTTCCCAAATATATTTAAAAATTGTTGCAGGGTGGTTACCGAGTGGTTACAATAAATCATAGTACATGCGCGCGCGCAACAGCTGAAGCCAGAGGTTAACGCACCGCGCTCGCCCGCCCGAGCGGAGCTTTGATTTTTGTTCGGACAACCAAGTCGAATAAATAGCAAGCTCAACACTTTGTGGGTTTTTTTTTTATGATATCTTTTTGAAATTTTGCACATAGGCTCGTTACTTAAAAATACTGGACAAGTGTTTCAGGTTTAAACAAAAAATGTTGTATTTAAATTATTACATAAATTGGCAAAGGCTACAAAAAAAAAACGAGATGCCACAAAGAGCGCGATTTTTGGCTTCGAAGACTATACAAGTCATCATGTATCAACAACGTGTAGCGGAAAGGGCGTATAAATACCAAGGTCCCGGCTTAAATAAGATTTTCATAATTATAATAAATAAATTTCGATGGTTTGTCAAGTCGTAAAAAACGAACGAAGCAGGGTCAGGTCGCTAGTGTACGAAAACACAATTTCTTACATTATGAAACTATGAAGGATATCAGACCGGTCGCCACGCGTACCCACTTGCTTTCTTCAAGCCTATAACACAAAACTATAGTATTTTCCAAAAATTGTAATCGAGCCGATAAACTTCAACCCATCTCGCTCTAACGCAAGTTAATCTCGTCTTCCTTATCATTGACGCAGGCAATCTATGTGATACTATAGTGAGGGAGGATCACGTAAGGTCATGCGGCACTTCCACGACTTCCTCCTCCACAGGATGTCCGAGGGACTCGAGGCGCAACTTGTAGTCATTCACTTTTATGTCCTGGAAAAACATATTGGGTTATTAGGGAGGTGAAGATGAGATTTAAATAAATATATACGGATATAAATCACACAGATTGAGCTAGCCCCAAAGTAAGTTCAAGACTTGTGTTATGGGATACTAACTCAATACAACGATACTATATTTATAATACATACATGTATAGATAAACATCCAAGACCCAGGCCAATCAAGAAAAGATCGTTATTCATCAAGACCTGGCCGGAGATCGAACCCGGGGACTCCACAATTTGACATTGATTTCTTTAAATACAGTTTCAGTAAAAGTGAAGTTCTTTATCATCATCATCATGTTAGCCGAAAGACGTCCACTCCTGGACATAGACCTCCCCTAAGGATCTCCACGACGACCGATACTGCGCTTCCCGCATCCAGCGGTTTCCCGCGACCTTCACCAGGTCGTCGGTCCACCTTGTCGGGGGCCTACCCACGCTGCGTGGTCGCCACTCGAGAACCCGTCGGCCCCATCGGGTGATCCTACTGGCAAGTTCTTTATACTCACAAACGAAATATGGAATAATTATTATCGATACATAAGCTGTTGTACAGGCGGTTTACGTGTTGAAAAAACTACTACTATAAGAACCAATCATACAAACAAAATAATCATTATAAAAGATAGAATTCCAAAATGGTATTACTATTGTGCCTGGCCATATATGCGTAGTTGGCACTCATGACCAATGCCCGTAATTTTAAGAATATCCATCTCGTCTTCAGGCAATATACAATATGTAAAGAAAACCCTGTCCGATCCGTGAAGGTATTGTTAGGTATCGATAACTGATTATAATAATTCCTACAAAGCCGGTCTAAACTTAAAAAAAAATCCCCCTAAAAAAATAAATATTATTTCGATAAAGCGAGGTAATTTAATGCATGTGCGGTAGACAACACGTTAGGCATACATCCGCGGGTGACGGGGGGCAGGGCACGCGGCACCTGGTCGCATCGCTATTCGCTCCGTCACAAATGGTGTTGTCACTTTTTAAAAATTACCAAATTTTGGGGAAGTTGGAATTAATTCGCGACAAAAAAAGATTATTTCAAAATTCATAATTTTACATAATCATCATAGTATTGTTACTATGATGATTATGTAAAATTTAATATTTTATTTGGTCATGTGTTTACCTAACCTTTATTATCCTTACGGGTCGGACAGGGTTTTCTTTACATATTGTATAAAAATCTCCACACCTAAGGACAGAATAAAACATTACAATTTAAATAACAAACCTGATCAGCGAGCAGCTCCAACAGATCCTCCTGATCTCTCCTCACTCTCTCCAACTCTTCCACCGCACTCCTCCGCTCATCCTGACTCATCTTCAGTTCATTGGTGAGTCTGTTCACCTCGGCACCTAACGCTTGTAACCTGGCTTCATATTCCTGAAGTCTGGAGTCGTCTTGGGTAGGAGGAGGGACTGCTTGGCTGGGTAGGGCGACAGCAGCTGATACTTGTGCTTTCAGGAGTGTGTTTTCGTCTTTCAAGTGAGAGTTGGCTGATATTGAGTCGTTGAGGGCGCTCTAGAAGTAAGAAAGACATTATTTAGAATAAGGGACTATTGCTATTGCCGCAGTCTAAAGATCAGGACAGGGAGTCATCGAGTTCGATATAGTAGAAAAACTGATATACTTAGTTTCAACTGTCATCATTATCAAGCATTGAGCGTAATCACCACGCTTGCTCAATGCGGGTTGGCGATTTCAGCCATGAAGTCCAGCCCCCTAATCGGCGAACACATTTTTGTCGAATGATTGCGACTAGTTGGGATCGTTTCGACCGAACGGGCTAATGGGCGGTCCGAACGATCCCAACTAGTCGCAATCATTTGACAAAAAAGTGTTCGCCGATTAGGGGGCAGGTTTCCTCAAGATGTTTCCCTTCTCCTTTTAATCAGTCACTCTAAGTGTCAGGATCCAAGATATACTTAGAAAGTACATACAACTTAGAAAAGTTACATTGATACTTGCCTGACCTGGATTGGAACCCGCACACTCTATTTAAGAGGCTGGTGTTTTAATTACTAGTCCACCACGACATATCAACAGTCCTTTCATTTTTTGTGGGAATATCGGGATAAAAAGTAAAATCCGTTCAATAGTTTTTGTTTGAAATTCTCTTTAAAATAAGGTTGAGGGAAGTATTATTGGCGCCGATTGTCTTCTTTAAAATAAGGTTGAGGGAAGTATTATTGTGTTGTTAAAATAATGGGAGCAATATGTAGTACGTCCGCGTTTGTTCCCGTTTCCGCAACATTTTTGTTCCTGCTCTGCTCCTATTGGTCATAGCGGGATGTTTTATAGCCTATGTCCTTTCTCAGGCTCTAGAATAACTGTATACCAAATTTCATTACAATCGGTTCAGTAGTTTAAAGCGTGAAAGCCAGACAGACAGACAGAGATACTTTCACATTTATAATATTAGTATGGAGTTATTTACTTGATGGTTATTATTTTCTATCCTTTTCTTAATAAAATAGAAACATGCACTAAACTTAAATTTAATTTAGTTTCTGAAAAAGGGAATTGACAACATTAAATGCCTGCTATTTCTCGGTGGTAGGCCATAACATCGGCTGCCGGCATGATGTCTAGTGAAGCCGTACGGAGGACGGGTCTGAGCAGTTGTGTTGCGATGTGTGCCGGGTACGATGCGCCAAATGTTGTTGTGTCGGGAGTTTGGTCGTGGAGAGTCTCCAGATCAATCTCCCTCTAGCGCAGCTTCGTTTGGTCATGTTGGTCTTAACATTGCATCACCTCGCTCAACTGCCGCCATCCTCCTATTCCTTAGTTTTTTTTTAAGTGAATAGGCTTAGTAAACTAGCGCGCTTTACCATCAACGATTGCATCACTGCTTACCATCAGGCGGGATTGCAGTCAAGCACTAGTTTATAATTATTAAAAAAAAAACTGTAAATTATATGTCATGGACATTATTTCCCTACATTGCTGCTGACGGAAATGAGGAAAATAAAATACAATGATGTCGTCACCTGTAAGGACTGGTTCTGTTGCAGAAGACCCTCCAGTTGCGACATGAGCTCCTGCAGCCGCGCGTCCTGTTGCCGGATGAGCGTCTTGTACTGGTCCAGCGTGTTGCCAGCCTCCGGTGAGCCTCGCTCTAGGGCTGGAGAGCCCGTGCCGTTCTGTTGTGGCCGCTCCGTCAGGCTCTCCACTAGGACACCTGGCGGAAGTAACATATTGACTCAGCCTATATAACATCCCGCTATGACAAATAGAGGAAGATCAGTAACAAAAAATGTTGCGAAGATGGGAGCTAACGCGGAAATTACATATAGCTCCCATTATTTTAACAGGCGCTTATTTTATATCAACTGAGTTCTTTTTAATTTACGGGAACCACCGTGCTGTAAACTGAAGTCCACGCGGACGGAGTCGCGGGAAACAGCTAGTTGTTATTAAAGAGAAACAACACTAAAAAAGTAGGGAATAAACTTCTTTTTTTGGACAGTCGTGTTATTTATAACTTTCAAGTGTGGTTAAGTGGTTGGTTATTCAGAATATGTTGTGAACCCTGCACGGCACAGCCAGTGGGACAGAGGAAGACACTTTTATTGTAATTATTGTATAAAAACATATACAATATGTAAAGAAAACCCTGTCCGATCCGTGAAGGTATTGCAAGGTATCGATAACTGATTCTACTATTGGATGCAAAGCCGGGCTAAACTTAAAAAAAATCCCCCTAAAAAAATAAATATTATTTCGCAAAAGAAATAACTTAATATATGTGCTGTGTGTTGCTTAATATAAGCAACCCTTCCGCGGGCGGCGGGGGGCAGGGCACGCGGCACGTGATCGCATCGCTATTCGCTCATAATAATACCGGTGTTGTCACTTTTATAAAAATTACCAAATTTCGGGGAAATTGAAATTAATTCGCGAAAAAAAAAAGATTTTCAAAATTCATTAGTATTGTTACTATGATGATTACGTAAAATTTTATATTATATTTGGTCAAGTGTTTACCTAACCTTATATTATAAGCATAAGTATTAACCCTATGGGTCGGACAGGGTTTTCTTTACATATTGTATACTAGCTTTCCGCCCGCGGCTTCGCCAGCGTGGAGTTCGGTTATATCGCGCTTTTTAGATTTCCCTCGGGAACATCAAATTTTTCCGGGATAAAAGGTAGCCTATGTTCTTTCTCAGGGTCTAAAGATTGTCTGTGCCAAATTTCATCAAAATTGGTTGAGAGGTTTAAGCGGGAAAGCGTAACAGACAGACAGACAGACAGACCGACAGACAGACAGACAGAGTTACTTTCGCATTTATAATATTAGTATGGATGTATACTATCAGCAGAGAGGCATGAGGAACAGGGTATAAAGTTCACTCATCTTCCATAGAAAAGGGAGGATCCTCCGACCAGACTGGCGTGACTGGCGTCTGGCGGGCACTTGCTCAACGGTGCTAGTTGCACGGTAAACTCTACTTGCGAAATGTACAATCTGTGTGAGGTCAGTCAGACGCGTTGTTTGTTGTTGTGGCGTTTGTAGGTACCGCTACAATCATTTTATTATTCACTAGCAGCCGCCAGCGACTTCGTTCGCGTGGTTTAGTTATGCTCCGCTCCTATTGGTCGCAGCGTGATGTTATATAGCCTAAAGCCTTCCTGCATTAATGGGCTATCCAACGCAAAAAGAATTTTTCAAATCGGACCAGTAGTTCCCGAGATTAGCGCGCACAAACAAACAAACAAACTCTTCAGCTTATAGATAACTGAATATGGAATGGTTAATGTATTCTTGTCTATGGTCATGTCAAACCCCGGACGTCGCCACAGATTGTCGTCTCTAAATTGTGTTCGTGAAATCGTTGCGTATTCAGTGTTTTGCGATACTCACCCTCGAGCACCTTGAACAGACGACAGAACTCGTAGTCGACGAGCACGTCAGCCGGCTCCTTGGCGCGGAGCTGCGGATGTTTAGCTGCCTTGTTGTACAGCTCGTGGCGCGTCACTTCGCTCAGCTTGGATGTGAACACCTCCATGCCGATACGCTTTGTGAGCAGCTGGCGGAGGGATTCCTGAAAAATTAACATGTAACAGTTAAACAGTGTTAAAGTTCTAATCCAGCATTATCAAAAGGACACGCTGAAGTAATAGAGGTATGAGGAACTGGAAACTTCGACACCTCTTTTATACCGCGTACAATGAGGGACTGAAACAATTTGCTGGCGACGGTGTTTCCGTCACATTTTGAGTGTCTTCAAGGCTAGAGTGAATAGGCTCTTAATAAACTAGCGCGCTTGACCATCAATGATCGCATCACTGCTTACCATCAGGCGGGATTCCGGTCAAGCGCTAGTTTATAACTTATAAAAAAAAAAAAACTGGTTGCCGTGTCTGGTGTGCAACTGCCCGACGATGGTTGTCGGGACGTTGTATACAAAGTGTGCCGGAAAGGGTATAGTACAGACAACAGCACATCAAGCTACTACAATCTGTCAGATTTCTTTATTAGATTTTCAACTTTATCTGTAAAGCATTAAGGCTCAAGGTTGATTGGGAATATTTGACAGCTTCGGGTAGCTTGACCTGCTGTCATCCGGACATACCAAGTTAGGGCACGGGTTATTTGGATGTGATATAAAACTATATTTTTAAAATTTTCTAAGACGTTTTGAGGATCTACTGAATCACTCAGCGTCACCTAATCACCTTGGAGTAGTTCTCGACGGAGTCATCGTTGAAGTATATGCAGATGGCCAGCAGCAGCGCTGACAGTCCCTGCAGCAGGAACTCGTTGTCGTCGTGTTCTGCCGAGCACGTCTGTGCGACGAGCCAGCCCACACCTCCCGGCGCCCGCAGGAACCCCGCCACGGCCGCCGGACAGTAGCTCATCCACATCGCCAGCAGCATGAGGAGCGCCACCTGGGGACAACGAATTGCTTGAATGCAACTGGAAACTGCTAGTTTTTGGTGGTAGGCCATAACATCGGCTGCCGGCAGAAGTTACCACCCACCAGACAAAGTCTTTCCGCCAAGCGATTCGTCGTGTTCCGGCATGATGTCTGGTGAAGCCGTACGGAGGACGGGTCTGAGCAGTTGTGTTGCAATGTGTGCCGGGTACGATGTACCAAATATTGTTTGTCGGGAGTTCGGTCATGGAGAGTCTTCAGATTAATCTCGCTCTGGCGCAGCATCGTTGGTCATGTTATTGGGTTTAACATTGCGTCACCTCGCTCAGCTGCCGTCTTCCTTCCTATTCACTAAGTTTTTTTTAGGTGAATAGGCTTAATAAACCAGCGCGCTTTACCATCAACAATTGCATCGCTGCTTACCATCAGGCGGGATTGCGGACAAGCACTAGTTTATATTATTAAAAAAAAACCTGAAGGCACTAGGACTAGGAAGTGATGAGGGGTGGGCGTTTCAAGGGGACTGTTTTATGTAATTTTAATTCTTGAAAAGTGCTGATATTCAACCTAATTTGAATTGACAGCACGGTAGGTGCACAAGCTGAGCGATCGACTGCAGCTCTGTGTGTCGCGTGTCTGATTTGATTTCGGGATTGCACCAAACAAATATTTGTAAGACCTTCGGGTACTTGTTCCAGGTCTGGCTGTTTGTGTGTGCGAGTTCAAATGGTTCTAAAACGCATCCCTCATAACAGGGAGTTGTCTAGTGTGGGGGCATTTTTTTTTTTAAATTAACTAGTCGTTACTTACTTTTTGGTTTTAATCCAGATCAACACAAATTGCCAAAGACAAACTAACCTAACATTTATGTTCTGTCCCTTTATTAATTAAATAAAAAAAGAACTAAAATTTACTTTAGTTTTAAATTAATTTAAATTGTAAATGTCTTTATTTGTTCTTTTTGTTTGTACTGTTTGTCTACTGAGATTTTGTACACCATAAAAGGCAAAACAAGGTATGCAACCTCATATTGATTACTAACGGCCGCCAGCGACTTCGTTCGTGTGGAGTTAGTTCTGCTGCGCTCCTATTGGTCGCAGCGTGATGTTATATAGCCTAAAGCCTTCCTGGATTAATGGGCTATCCAACGCAAAAATATTTTTTCCAATCGGACCAGTAGTTCCTGAGATTAGCGCGTTCAAACAAACAAACTCTTTAGCTTTATATATTAGTATAGAAGTATAGATAAGAACTATATATTGCACTCATGTTTATAAAATAAATATATCTTGTGACTTATATTACATACCTTGGACTTCAACTTGGTGGTCTGTTGCAGCAACAAAGTACACTGATGCAGCAACGAGACAGGCGAACTTCCAATATTCGTTGCTAGCAACACTCTGAGCAGTTGTTCCTTTTGGACCGGGTTCTCTATGAGTCCGTGCATCAATGCGACTGCTGAGAACCAGTTGGATAGTACATCAGAGGAGAACAGGCCTCCGCATAGCAGCTGGCCGCTTGTTAGACTGGATATATCTGATGAAGACGGTAGGAGCGTTTGCACGAGGCTTGCTTGACTCATCTCGTTGTGGTATAGATAGCATTGGAAGCAGTAGAGGACTGCGCATCTGTAAAATCCATACTAATATTATAAATGCGAAAGTAACTCTGTCTGTCTGTTACGCTTTCCCGCTTAAACCTCTCAACCGATTTTGATTAAATTTGGCAAAGACAATCTTTATACCCTGAGAAAGGACATAGGCTACCTTTTATCCCGGACAATTTTGATGTTCCCGAGGGAAATGTAAAAAGCGCGATATAACCGAACTCCACGCGAGCGAAGCCGCGGGCGGAAAGCTAGTATAACATAAATGTGTTAGCGATGTACCGCATTTTTTTATAAAAGTTGCATCTCCTACGTCAAAAACCGGACAAGTGCGCATCGAACTCGCACACGAAGGGTTCCCTACAACAACGTTATTTATTGTTTGTGCGAAACCTGAATATAGTTTTTTTTTATTATTATTATTTATAAACCAGCGCTTGACCGCAATCCCGCCTGATAGTAAGCAGCGATCGTTGATGGTAAAGCGTGCTAGTTTGTTCAGAATAAGCAACTGAATCGATGAAATGAAATCGTTTATTATGCAAGTAGGACCACTGATCACTTTTACACGTCAAAAAGTTGCAGTGTGGTAACAGAGCACCACGCAGCTTACCATAGATCATAGTACTGCGCACGCCCGCGCAACAACAGCTGACGACAGAGGTCAACGCACCGCTCGCCCGCCCGAGCGGAGCGTGGACCATATTTTTGTTGGGACAGCCAAGCAGGATAATAAGGTCACAGCTTTGTGGTTTTTCATGATATCTTTTGAAATTTTGTACATAGTGTTGCGGGTTTCGCAGAAACAAAAATAACGTTGTATATAAGACAATAGTAGATTGTTAACCGAGGGTGGAAAGAATCAATTCCCGAGGTATTTAGACGCCCGAGCGTAGCGAGGGCGGCCATAGTCCGAGTAGGAATTGATTCTTTTACCCGTGTTAAACACTCTACTTTTCATTTCGAATGTGAGGAAAATAACTAGGTATTTTTTAAGTCACAGATACATAACAGATTAGTATCCCGCTAATTTATGTCGATTTTTTTAATTTTAAATATGGAACTCACCACGTTACTGTTGCGACCATAGAATTAATAAGTAGGTACTATCGTACTTCTTAATTCTATGGTTGCGACCTATTTCGCTCAATGAAGTTTGCGCTAAGTTCACACTGGCTATTTAGAAACTCATTTCATTCACGAAGTTCATTCCGACCCTTAGGTGGGAAGTAATTTGTATGAGTTTTTCCCGCTCTCGGAGGGATAGCACTTTCTACCCAATAAACAGATCAAGAAAATACTACTTTCCGAATATGAGAAATGAAAAAGTTTTTGTTAGTACTTGTTGTTAACAGCAAAGGAAATACACGATCTGTGAAAATTTTATCTGTCTAATTATAACGGTTCATGTGTGTTCGCCGGCTGTCGCTGAATACCAGCGCTGGGCTGTTTTGCATAGCGTCGCAGCAAAATACTGAGCGTCATCCGTTTTGCGTGGATGTAACGCATCTTCCCTCAATTATTTCCTATTTTTTGGGTTTTTATAAACTGTTGCGTAATGGTTACCGCAAATACACGTTTTTTTTTTCTTTCTAGATATAGGTTGGTAACAGACACTGGAGTCCTAGTAATAAGGACCCATTTTCCCTTTTGTGTGCGAAGCCCTAACAAGAGACATGCTGTATCAATTTCAAATAAATTGATATAAAGCATGATGGTGATGGAAGTATCAAAATTTGAGATCCTATTATTTTAGTGAACCCGCAAAAAATAGGCTCTCACTCACCTTAACGAAAACGGCTGCTTTTCATTAACCATGGACATGAGTAGCACCACAATAGCGGGTCGCGGTGGGTTCGACGGCGCCATTACGTTACCCAGGAACTCCTGATTCGTCACCTCCCCTCTAACTGCCTCCCCCACAGTGTTGATAGTCTCCGTGAGGATATCAGCGGGCACTCCACTCGACATCAGAATGTTGCATAGAGCGTCCAACAACCCAACATTCTTCAAAATCTTCTGACAAGTCGAGATCAATTGGGCAGAGTTACTTGGAGAGACTAATGTCCTTACTATGAGGAGCATGCAGTGAACGTTGGACACCTTCTGCGGCGACCAGCCAGCCTCATCCGACTCGTCGGGAGTGTTGAACATCGGCAGCATCTTCTGTATATAACTACCTTCTTTAAAGAAGTTAATGTTACTGCTGTTATTTTTCAACAGATTCAGCATCAACAACAAACAGTCTTCTACGATAATTCCTCCATCAGAATAACCCTCAGTCGACACTATTTCAAATAGTCTATCAAACGCATTCTCGAACGCTACAATCTTTTGTATGTTCGCATTCCCTTTGGTTAATCTTATAAGCAATAATAAAGTTTCATTTCTAATAACTTCTCTGGCATCCCCTAATAAGTCCATCATTTTCGAGACGCCCATAGGTTTAACTAGAATGATTTCTTGTATGTCTTTTGGTCTGTTTGTAAGTAGGGAAGTGAGGAGTTGTACGGCGGACAATCTAACCCTAAAGTCGTATTCGTCTAAAAGATCTAGCACTAGCTGAATGTTGTGATGGTCCTTGATGAACATTTCGGTGAACTGTTCGCCGATGTTCAGGGGCACGCGGGGGTTGTTCTCCTCTTCCTCGAACTGAGTGGGAGACATGACGTTGTTGAGTGTGTCTAAAGCGTAGTTTATTGTCTCGTTGTCGGCCCGGTCCAGTTCTAATACCTGGTAATAGAGATCATTTTGAGTAATTCATTTATTTGTCAGTTCATATAATTCAATTTGTTAGTTATACATACAAAACTTATACACTAGTAGAAATTAGTACATCCATAATAATTGTTAGTTAGGTCTTAAAACTGTGTTAATAGTTAAGCAAATAATGAGCTAGACCAAAAAAACAAACTAAGTATGTAATTGTTTTGCTTTACTCTACGATCAATGTCTTTCGAGGCAGTGGCATTGAATGGATGTCAAACACAAATGATAAACATCCTGATTCATGACGATTAAATTTTCCAGAATTTTGGAACAATGTAAATTGCTAGTAGTGAATGGATGTGAATTTTCATATTGATGGGTTCTAATTTAAGGGTATTGGTGAACTAGTAAAGATATTATGTCGTCATGCCAATATTTATGGCCAAAACTCATCCAGCCTTTTAAATATAGAGCAAAAAAACTCCGTAAAGACCTGTTTATCAAGAACCACGCGACTTTCATTATTTTGAATTCTATCAGATATAATTATGATATCAGAAGATAATTCTGGTAAACTTACTTGTTTAAGAGTATCCATGCCTTGTGCGCCCACCTCGACGCGATACGTACGCGACATCGCTTTGAGTGCGCGGCAGGCGTCGCGACGGTCTTCTAGCAATGTCGAGTTGTTCACGCGGTCTACTAAGCGCTCCACCTGGGGGAGAAAAATCATTTAATTTAATTGAAGTGTTTTATTTGACATAAAAACCGTTAAAAATATTGCCTGTCTGAGTTGCCAAAAAGACGTGTATTTAGATTATTTTAAATACATCTAAAAAATCAAACAACAATCAATCAATCATAATATATACAACAAGAAGACACACAAATATTTAATGGAATAATAAAAATAATATCAAAGATATTAAATGTTGCATGTGGTGTCTTCTTGCCTTCATAATATAATTTATATTCTTTACTTAAGTACCTATATATCACAGCCAACTAATTAGAGCCGTTTAACCAACCGCCCGACCTTTGGAAGTCGAGCTTATCTTCGTTTTCGAACGCGGTTGACCCCAAATCTAACCCTTTTTATTTGGTTGGAATGTCCTGGCTTAGTTACTGCGACCAATTCAGCATGTGATTGGTTACCGTTCCAACCTAAACTATAACTTATTGAATATCATTCACGCCATTAGTTGAGCAGCCGTCAGTAAGACAGTCGGAGAACAGCAGACAGACGGAGGTGATGGCCTGCCATGCACTCTCGCTCCGGACCACGGCCAGGACATGGAACGGATGCGAGGGATCGCCGCCTATTGCCGCCACGAGAACACAGAGGTGCTAAGTCCAAGCCGTGTAAACCTCCACCGTAGGCTTCACCTTAGCGTTTCTTGCGGCCTTATCCGGAACAAAATCCTCCCGAAAAACAGCCGTGTCCGGTGAGGACCTTCGTCTGGCGGAAGGTGAGGGCGCCGTAACGCCTCTCTAGCCACTCTTCAAAAATGGGACTTACCGCCGCTATTGTTGCGTGCCCAATCTATTATTCTGCCTGTGTTAAAACTAGCGTTCTCCTTTATTACAGATCATAGTTGCAAGTAATAAAATAATATTATTCCTAAGTTACCAGAATCACAACATATTAACAACAAATGTGACCTTTGCAAGTATATATGTATTATACAAACTTTTTCAGAGGGACAGATGTATTTCAAAACATATTTCATATCAGTTCTGAGTCTGTACACCTTTGGCAAAGACCTACTCCAAACCCTCCAAATTCTCCATGTTCCTAGCCTATTTAGTTTATTTTTTCCAGTTGTCCTCACTTAGTCATCCACCCATAGACATTACCATTAGTCACAGTGACAAGTGCATTATAAACTTGCATTAAAACACCTGTCTAAATACATAATAGGCTTTAGTAACTCCACAAAAACCAACAAGTAAAATGAATTTCATTAACATTCAAATATAAATTTATTTTGAGAGTGAATTCCAACATAATCTTATGTTGGTTTCTCTCTTTGCATGGCTGATTTTTAAATTACGGTAATTATGAGATTTCCAGTGGGCATGTGGTACAGAGAAATGGTGAAAATGTTGTGCGGAGAGTTTTGGATATGAATATTAATGGATAGATGGTCTGTATTGTCTATTATATAGACACTTCAAATAAATGATTCTTAAAATGGATCACTAGAACACATACCACTATCAATATGATATCACAGTTTCTTTGATGTGTTGTTAGCAATATTGTCTTTGCTACTAAGTTTTATTTCCAATAATGTATTCATGCATCAATTTGTTTTTTGAAAGGAAGTACACAATACATGTTAGTAAACTTAGAACTTGTTTGTTTAATTTTAGGAATGTGTAATCCTAGTGTTTTTTTCCGTTTGGTCCAGTCATTAATTAAAAATTGACACATTTTAGCACCGTGCATTACATTATACGCATATATTATAGCACCGTGATTTTGTTTTATTTCAAACTAGTATTTTTTATTCAGTTTACAAATAAAACTTCTATAGTCTTCAACAATACTTTTAAGACAAAACTCCTATATATGCTGAGTACAAAGTAGTAAATCGTAAAATGTTTGTGTTATCACACGAAAAGCAAGTAATTTTAATACTGTAAATTTATTTTGTTTTGTACTTTGGTTTCATTAATTTTCTTTTCTGATAACACATTAATGATTTTCTTTACAACGCTGCTAACAATACTGATCTATTATCTTTGTAGGTGTTGGTTTATTTACTACCATACAATATTACATATACAATATGTTAAGAAAACCCTGTCCGACCCGTAAGGATAATAAAGGTTAGGTAAACACATGACCAAATATAATATATAATTTTACATAATCATCATAGTAACAATACTAGTGAATTTTGAAATAATCTTTTTTCCCCACGAATTGATTCCAACTTCCCCAAAATTTGGTAAGTTTTAAAAAGTGACAACATTATTTTAGGCGGTATAATTCTGAGCGAATAGCGATGCGGCAGTGTGCCGCGTGCCCTGCCCCTCTTCGCCCGCGCCTGTATGGTCTGCCGCACATGTTTTAAGTTACCTCTTTTTGCGAAATAATATTTATTTTTTTAGGGGGATTTTTTTTTAAGTTTAGCCCGGCTTTGTATGCATTAGTAGAATCAGTTATCGATACCTAACAATACCTTCACGGATCGGACAGGGTTTTCTTTACATATTGTATACTTTACAATTCAAATGTTTGGAATGGCAAGGATTGATGTCAGCAATTTTTCTATTTCTGGACGTAAATGGGACAATATAAGGGCAGGTTAGTTAAACAAATAATTTTTAGTAAATGAAAGTGAAATTAGCGATCTCTCAAGAATTGATAGCATTGAATTAAGGCCTAATGACAAAAGTGCTGTCAAATTCTTCAAATATTGGTCCAATTAAAAGACATCTGGACACGCCTACGCTAAAATTATACATACGAAATAGCTACCGCACATTGTATACTATAAATAGGTCAGCTTATGTTTTAAATCTAGTGAGTAAATATTGAAATACTCACGATCTCCGCTCCCGAAGGTTGGTGGCCAGGTTCCGGGGCTCCCAGCACGGTCTTTAGACCGCTCTTTAGAAAATCCATTTTCCTTAATTACCTTGTCTATAATTACGACACAATTAAAACTTACTAATACGAAATCATTGCACAAAATACATAAACTCACAAAAATTAAATCAACCCTATACGACACGTCAAAGCATTTTTTGACATTCAGATAATTACGTTTTGGTGTTCCTGAATCATCAGCAATGGTTTAAAGAGGCGATAAAGAGAAATTTATATAGATATTACAAACATAACATCATAAATCATGAAAATTTACTACAAAAATTTAAAGATTTTACGTTCTGAGTCACATAACAAATATAATTGTGAATTCATAAAACCTTTACTTAAAATAACAAAACGAAAGCTTGCTTGACACGCCAGCGCAAGCAAGGCCAATCAATCTTTGAAACCAAGAAGAAAAAAAAATCTTTGAGGCGAATTTGCTGTCTAATAAATTGGCATTGTTGACAGCCTCAGTTGACACTGCTGCTGTCAACAGTGTCAATCAGGTCAATCTGTCAACCAGACAGCTGTCTTGTTTATTGAGCTCGAACTTTACATATAATTAGTTCTTGATTGAAATATTATCATATAATCAAAAATTCAATTGCGAACAAAGTTACAATCGTGTACTAAGTATATTATATTCGCAGCAAAAATGTCGACGGACCTCAATGCCAGTTTCAACGAGCAATACATGAACATCAACACTAAAATGAAAAAGTAAGATACCTCTTCAATTTTATTAATGTTTTGCTATGTTCCATCAGAATATCTACATTTAATTGTTATTATAGACGGTTTATGCGGAAGCCAAATATATCAGAAGCGACCAACGAGTTCATAGCCTTGGCCATACAGTGCGAACATTCCGACCAGCCAGCGTTTGCTGGTCACGCCTATGTCGGTGCGGCCAAGTGTGAAGCCTCTGTGGGACATTTTCTTGGTGAAGCGGAGCATTTCTTGGCCGCAGCTCGGCAGTTCATGAAGGCTGAGAAGAAATTGAAGTCTCTAAAGTTCTATAGTGCTGACAGAGAAAACTTGGAGGTAAGGGACATTTTAATTAGAGTAACTTAATGTGTGAAGCGCCACTCGCTTTTCCACAGAGAGGATAGTTTATGAAATGTAATCACTATTGAATTTTATTGAACTTCTTTTTTTTTCGGATCGAAACGAATCCTCTAAAAAAAAACTTCTAAATGCCAATGAAGAAGGAAGTTTTTAATTATCTATTCAGTTTTTAATTATAATTGTATTTCAGGCTGCAATAGGCTGTTACATACAGGCCTTGAATAAATACCCAGAGAAGTCTCCAGTACGGACATCAATCCTAATGGAACTAGCCAGTGACCTTATAGAACTGAACCACAAACTAGAAGCTTCTGCATATTATGAGCAGGCCATAGACACTGTCACTGAGAGCACCATGAAGACCATCTGTTTGAGGAACTTACTCAATTTGAGGATTGACTGTGGTTAGTATTTTTCCTCCAAATCTTTAACCTGGGTAAGGCTTGGCACAAGAGTGTAGACATTTCGAGTCCATATGATGGGTAATGGGTGAAGGTCATTTATTTTCGACTCAACTTATTCTCAAGATGAGGGTGCTGTTGTACTTGCATGAAAAACAAATTTTTATTTCCTTTCAGGCAAATATGACATTGCTTTAGAAATAGCCAACAAAATAACTGACTGCACTGATCTGAATATACAAGAAGATATCCTTGCTGAGTAAGTGAATTTTAATTAGTTTATAATTAGAGAAACTTTGATTTTATCCCCCTTATTCATAAATGCTGCTTAACATTAACTAGTGATTAGCGATCCTTTATCCATACATTTTTGACCTTTTAACGTCAGTTAACTTTAATCATTGTCAATCACAATCAACCCCTTAAACACCCATAGTGTTTAAGGGGTTTATTCATAAACGATGATTAAAGTTAAATGACGTGCAAACATCTAAAATGTATGTTTAAACAATCGCTAATCACTAGTTAACTTTAAGCAGCATTTATGAATAAGGGGATTATTGCACTCCAAGGCCAAAATTAAAATTCCTTCACACTCAATGAAAGTTCAATATTCAGCCATCTTTCATGCCTGAAGGATATTCTAGATACGACGCTACAATAGCGACGGTAAGTCTCCTCTTTGAGAAGTGGCTAGAGAGGCGCCCTCACCTTCCGCCTGACGCAGGTCTTCACCGTACACGGCTGTTTCGGGAAGTTCCTGTTCCGGATAAGGTGGGAGGAAACGCCAGGGTGTCGTCACCACTGTGTGGATCACCCTGAGGACACAGTGGAGCATACGGTGGAGTTCTGCCTGGCTTGGGCGGAGCACCGTGCCGCCGCCGTGTTCTCGTGGCGGCGATCTCTCGCGTCCGGCCCTGATTCAGGCCATAGTCCGAAGCATGGCGGAGCGTGCATGGTAGGCCGTCAACTCCTGCGAAGCAGTGATGCTGGCAAATGAGGAGGCGGAGCGCGTGAGAGAGCGGGATTCTCAACGCCTCACGTGTCTAGCCGCCGCCGGAGCCAACATCGAACTCCCGGCCACCATAGGCGGACTTGCGGACGGCGACCAGTGGCAGCTCACCGCGCGGTAAGGACTAGGCCCGGGTTGACGGCGCGTTGAGTTTCACGTGCGTCGCAAAGAGATATCAGCACATCGTGACGGGGTCCACGAAGACGGATGCCTGGGCATTGTTGCGGGTTGGTTAAAAGACAAATCGTGGTCCTGGCGCATAGGCAAGTGAAGGGACAAGGGTGGGTTTTAGTCAGTAAAAGTCTGCCACGCCCTTCCGCTGCGCCCAGAGCGGGAGAGGTCATTTGATGATTTCCTATCCTCACCAAAAAAAGGATATCCTAGATAATAAACAGTTATAATTCCCCTTCGGCGAGTGTCTATAGGAACACGGAACTGCTTTTGTTAAGCCCATTACACATGCCAACCACTGTCTATTTAATATTTATTTTTAACCAGTTATTGAGTTTTTTTATTAAATGTTGCATGTACCTACATGTGACAAACCTATATTTATTTCTTACCAAAAACATAATTATACTTTTTCAGAGTGCAAGTTAGTAGGATACTGCTGACTCTTCTAGTAAAGCCACCTGAAGACAGCAAGCCTCCATCGTTGAAGCAACTTTTCATAGACTTGATGAATGACAATGAGAGTGATGGTAAGTTCAATAGTGTTGATAATGGTGTTATTTGTTGACTCATATACATAGATAGAATTGTTTTGTACCATCAATTATAATTATTTTGTAGTTTTTCGTATATCTCGGGACAAGGGGCTGAAGCCAACCTGAGGAGACCCATTAGGCGTTTGTAGTCATTAGTGCAACAGGGTGGCACAGGTACTGTCGGGCCACGGCTGCTTGGGCAAGTACCTGTGCCGCATAGATAGGGAGCTGGACACTCGGTGCCACCACTGCCTCCAGTGCGGGGAGGACACAGCTCAACACACCCTAACCGAGTGTGTAGCTTGAGAGGAGCAGCGCAGAGTCCTCACAAATGAAGTAGGAGGCGATCTGACGCTACCGGGCATAGTAGGTACGTAGGTCGTAGGATAGTCGCAACGTACGTGGAAAAGAATGTGGTGGTGTCCTTCTGCGAGGACGTAATGTCGCAGAAGGAAACTGCAGAACGGGAGAGGGAGATCTCGACTCCCTCCCCGAGCCGCAGAAAGCGCACCAGGCACAGGGGACATCCACGCCCTTATAACGCCCTTTTCTGGCCCTCCATGAATGGGTCCAAGGCCGAGCGACTTGGGGAAGTCTCTGTCCCCTATTCGATGGACCCGATGTGGAGGCGCGCGCGAGTGTTGGCGCGCCTGAGAGGTGATGCAGGAGGTAGTTAAACACCTCGCTACCCCGTGCAGGAGACGAGGCTCGAACAGACCGGGCAAGCACGAGTGTGTGGGGGCCGCGGAAGAATCTGGACTTCAGTGGCCCCGCGCGCACGTGAGAGGAGAGACACCGGGGTGGTTTTTAAGAGTCTGACAGACACCCGATTCGATCGATTTTACACCCCGAAAAAAAAAAGGATTCAAGCTACCGGCAGCCAGGGCTCCAGTGAGCTGAATCTCCTGACAATGTGAGCCGTGTCAAAATGTACCTCTTACTAAAGCAAGCTGTTGACCCAGTTGCCCAACAAAACTCTGTTCCAGGCTCTTAGCTATTTAAGCCAATTGCTGAATCGACAACCCATGTGTCGACTACCTCGTGAGCCAAGTCAATATACTGTTATATTATTATTACTCACAGGAACAGAAATAGAATTGATGAAAAAAGAAATATGGCTCAGTTAAGGTGTAGCCAATAATACAAATGTTAAAATTGTTGGTTGTCTGTAAAACTGTAAAAGATCGCTTTTAGCGTAAGATCGTTATATTTATGTTCTGTAATCTATATGGTGTACATAATAAAGAGTATTCTATTCTATGTTTCCTTTCAGCAATTCCTCTGAACACAGATTTGCGCCTGAAGCTCCAGTCCATCATTATCAGCCATACAACGGGGGACATACAGTCTCTCATTAGTGTCACTGCTGACACCAAGCAGTTCCTCACTCTACAACAAGTTGAGCTTCTACACAAACTGATATCAGATGAGAGAGGTTAACACAACTGTTGATAAATTTAAGATTAACTAATAAATTCATAAGTATAACCACTTTGTAGATAATTATGAAGTGCCAGATAAGAAGTACTTTTTGTAATTATAATAACGGTGGTAACCAAGTATAGTAACTGTAAAACAAAATCAAAATTTTTGTTTTTTACATAAATGAACATGGGCAGTCCCGCAGTCTCATGAAACATCAAGCAGGTACACTGTTCCAATTGATTGTTTTCTATAGAGAAGAGCCGGCAAGAAATTCCACGGATTACTCTTTTAAAATATTAGCATACAATATTTTCAAATTATAGTAGGCATTAAGGACAACATAGGCCTGACGACAAGTACTTGATAAAATGAAAAATAGTATTCAGATTCTTAAGTGCCACTGTTTTATGTACCTTATACTCAATATACAGTTTACTTGCATATTATAGGCGTAGTTTCTTTGACCGTAAATCACCTCGACGTGCTTACAACCATACGGTCTATAAAATGGCGTAGTCTATAAGGCCTACAAATTCCTCTCATTTGCAAAATCTAAAAGAATATATCAAAATGATAAATAAAATAATTTATATAAGCCCCGCACGATGATATTGCGATGGAACCTTGTCACAATAACAGCTTTGTGACGTCATCTGTCACACAAAAGGACAGCTAGCAAAAGAATGTTTAACGCAAAATTAATATTAGGGTTAAGGGTTTATTTGTAATTTATAATTTTATTATACATACACTCTTTATACCTACTCACCCATATTCTGACAAATAAACTGTAAAAATTTCAAGGAAATAATTCTTGTAGACGTAAGAAAAATATACTTATTCGTATATCTTTCTTACATGTATACTAATTTTTTCTAACTACATTTCTGTTAATTTGCGAGCGGGAATAGAACCAGAGTCCACTGTGTAGCAGTCATGTGTTAATTAATTACTACCTACATCTTTATAAATAAAACCAGGATAGAATGAAAAAAAAATGTTTATTTATAATTCAATATAATCTTACCCTTACCTTATCTTATTTATTCAATTCCACTCATATAGTCTTCCGAATCAGAACTGCTTTCTGTGTCTGTCGTTTCCGATTCACTGTCGTCTGCCGTATTTATGACAAATAACTCGTCAGTTATTAGATCTTTATTCCAATATTTCCTCTTCAAGCCGTTTAACATGATTGATTGAGTTATTGACGCCAACGCCTGCAACGTCAGATCTTCAATGCGACTTTCCAACTGCTCCACATTCTTTTCTGAGATCCTCATCTTTACCAGGTTCCAGATGCACTCAATGAGGTTGCGGTCGCAGTTGTAGGGTGGTAATCTAACGACCTCATGGCCATTGCCAGCTAATAAATTGTCAATTTTATAATTTTTCGGCGGTCTGTGCCGTTTAATTAATAAATACAGTTTAGGTTTTGTACTCTCAGATTATAGAACAAACCTAACCAAACCTTTTGTTCTATAATCTGAGTTTGTACTGTTGTTGGGAAAGTCGATGTTGTGAGCTTGTAGTCACTCAACCATCAACTGTTTTTTATTGTTCATACTTGGTGGCCTATTCTCTTCCCTACTGTGATAAGGGGCGTTGTCCATCACAATTATGGACTTGCGTGGTAATTTGGGTACTAATTTTTCTGTAAGCCACTTGGTGAAATTCTCAGCATTCATTTGATCATGGTAATCCCCCGTTTTGGTGTCTGCTTTAAACATTAATAGGGCATTGTCAAGTGTCAACAAAACTGCTTTCACTTCCCGCGTGAACTATTATCCATCAACGGCCAGGGCTGTCGTTCCGTCTCACTCCAACATCGGTTACTGTTTGCCAACATTTTTTTATCGTGTAGTGTGCGTGTATCTACGTTTCGTCGAAATAAATAACGAGTCTTTTGTTATTACAAAGCGAGTCATTTTCTTTCATACGTCGTAAATATTTAGCCCTCCACGCTTGAATTTGGGGTCTTTCAATTATAGCCAGTCTTTTTGGTAGCATCGTTTAAATTGGTAGCCTAAATCACATTTAATTATTTTTCTTAATGTAGTTTCACTACCAGTATAATTAAGGTCTACTTTGAAGCCGCCAAGACTTTGCGCATTGTGGATATTTCTCTCCTCACCACATCACAGGAAAATCCGTCGAAATATTCCTTCTTTTGTCGTTTTCCTTTAGTAGGAGTTCTCATTTTGCTGGCTGTTGCTGGCTCATGCTCTCGTCGCAATTTCGTCACAGTATTTTTTGCAACGCCTGTGGTACGTGCCACACGCTTCGTGACTTTCGTAAAATTTTGCCAAATATTTTTAATAACTATTAGCAGTTGCTTTGGTATTAAAATTTCCTCAGTAGTGTCCGAAGCACTTTTTAAAGCACGGTTTATAATTTCAAGAACTAACTTACAGTCCTCTTTCTCTTTAACAAAATAATTGTCCACTTTAATTATAATTTCACGAGCACGACTGTTAATTAATTTCTTGCTCATTTTAACGAGTAACAGCTAACAAAACTAAATAACAAAACTCAAAAACAGCAATAAAACAGGATAACAAAAACAAAAAGCTAACAAAAATATTCGATGTGCGTAAGTGGCTAAGCGCGGACTGAACATGCGAACGGTACCGACGGTGCGAGTTCGCCTACGTCATCAAGATGGCCGCCAGTCGCAATATCATCGTGCGGGGCTTATACTAATTATAAAAAGGTAATTTGCAACTACCCTATTTGATAACCAATTTTTGAGGAAGGCTGTTGATTATATATTGTACAACACGCTATGGCCTTTAGTAACCAAGCAAAGAAAACAAAAACAAAGTAATAGTGCGGGCAGGCGATGCGATGCGACGACTTGGGTTGGGGTACACAAATGTCACTCGTTCGAAGTTTACATTCGAAATACAAGAGCCTATGAAAAAGTTATATGGTTGCATGTCAAAGAAGTATGTAAACCATTGAAGATTCTTGTTATTTATTAAGATATTTTTTTTTTGTATGTATGCTATGTACAGGGCCGCGCCGCCCCTGTGTGCGAAGTGTGCGGTGCACACAGGCGCCAAGACAATAGGGGCGCCGCGCCGCCTTTGCCACTTAAATTATTTTTGTTTCCTAAATTATTGTTTTTTGTAGTGGAGTATTGATAAGTAAGTAGGTACAATAGGCGCAACATAGGTCTTGTAAACAACAAGACATACTTATATTACGCTTATTGAACAAGTCTCTCAATGTTTATAATTATATTTATTAATATTTACGTTTATGGTTTCATTTCACGCTTAGGGTTTTAGTTTACATTACATACGATCTCAACTTTAAAAGGGCGGCAGTTCTTTTGAACCTCAAACAAAGTATTAGTTAATTTGAACCGTAGGCGTCGAGCCGATTCTCCGATTTTAACGAACGAGATAGCCAAAATATAACAATTGATTGAACAATCATTTGAATTTTGATTGAAAGTGTGTGTAAGGTGCGCATTGAATTTTTATAATAAAACTAGCTTTCCGCCCGCGGCTTCGCCCGCGTAAATTTCGGTTATATCGCGCTTTTTAGATTTCCCTCGGGAACATCACATTTTTCCGGGATAAAAGGTAGCCTATGTCCTTTCTCAGGGTCTAAAGATCGTATGCTTTCCGCCCGCGTCTTCGCCCGCGTGGTGTTCGGTTATATCGCGCTTTTTAGATTTCCCTCGGGAATATCAATTTTTTCCGGGATAACAGGTAGCCTATGTTTTTTCTCAGGGTCCAAAGATTGTCTGTGCCAAATTTCATCAAAATCGGTTGAGAGGTTTAGGCGGGAAAGCGTAACAGACAGACAGACAGACAGACAGACAGAGTTACTTTCGCATTTATAATATTAGTATGGATAATAGTTTGTGTGTTACTTATTGTTTTAACGTGATTTCACGACGAGTGATAGTAATCATGATAAAATAAAGAAATTATCCGGTCACCGGAATCAGAATCAGTGGTATGTACCTTTTATGGGATTTTCTATACAAATAAAATATAACTTCTGTTTGGGATATTTTTAAAAAATGGTTTTTTTTTTCAATTTTGAATAGAAAAATTGACTTTTTTCCGACCGGTTTAGAGCTTAGGCTTAGACGCAAGAAACAGACATACAAAAATTGTTCACGTACGACTGATACCAATTCCAAAAATATGCCGACTTATCTTGGAGATAACATTCAAAATTGAAATGATTTGCATACTCGGTAACCAAAATCAACATTTTATTTTAAATTTATGTCGAATTAATAAATATTTTTCAATAAGACTAGATTGTACTCCTGACATTTCACACGTAGAATAAATTAGTATAAGATTTGTCAATTTTAACACAGAAACTAGAAAGTTAGAAACAAGAGAGCATTTCCTAGCTTTCTGTCCAATTGTCGATACAACTGGCGCTGGATTAACGTCATTTATTATTTAAAAAAAACTTTTTTTATAAAAAAAAAATTAGCCCTCTTCCACAAGAAAAAAAAACACTACAAAGTGAAAAATAACTAATTTCGGAAGTCGGTGGCAAAAATGAATATACAAAAACCAAAAACAACACCACCGACTTTCGAAATTAGTTATTTTTCACTTTGTAGTGTTTTTTTTTTTCTTGTGGAAGTCGGATTTTTTTTTTTAGTAAAAAAGGTTTTTATTTTACACTTTTTAGTTGTGATAAATATAGTTTAAAAAACTAAAAAACATGCTATTAAAAATATCAAACTAAAAAGTTAAAAATAATTTTAAAATAAAGCGTGAGGCGCTTTGTGCCATAATTTTTGTGTACTAAGCGCCTCACGCTTATTTAAAAATTATTTTTAACTTTTTAGTTTGATATTTTTTAAAGGCATGTTTTTTTTAGTTTTTTAAACTATATTTATTTTCAACTTCTTAGTTCGATATTCTTTTAAAAAAAAACGGACGAACTAACGTATTGAAAACACAACACACACACAGTAATGAGCCTCTCACTCGTAGTCCAAAGAGTTAGAGACGGACAAACAAGCAAACAAGCAAGCAAACATACAAGTGAAGCTAATAAAAAGCATGTAAAAAGTACTGTTCAGCTGCATCCGATTACATTGGATGCTGACACGATGAGCAAACGACGTAATGTTGTTTACTTTAATTTTTACCCGTAATTTTAGTTTAAAAATGGAGCCATTGAACCAATTTCTATAAAATTCCTATGAAACCAACATGAAAGTATGAACAATGCTAGACAGGACGCGATTACGGAACTTAAATTTAGTCTCTTGATTATAATTGATTGTTGCATAAGCGTGACGAGTAGGTAGTGGGTGTCCTATGTTAAACTTCAATGCTGTACATTTTTGAGGAACTGCCTCAACTGCCTATACATCTTCATCATCAGATTTATTGCGAACTATCATTTTAACCCATATAGGTGCAAAGTTCTCATCAATATAAATGAATTAATTCCAAGCACGATGTTCCTACTGTAAACCATTGAGGAGTTCCCTTAACTGTTCTTTGTCTTCATCATAAAACCCCTAATGACAATCACAATACAACTAGGTATAAAGCTCTTACATACAAATTAATACAGCACAGACACTAGGTAGTTGCTGTGAATCGTTGAGGAGTTCCTTCGACTGTCTCCCGGCTCCATCATCACATATACCCCAGACCTTTGTTACATCGTAGTGCTCTAAAATACTTAATGAAAATACTTAGAAATGCACTAGCCACCCATACGATTTTTGAAAGTTCCCCTTGATTTCTCTCGTTTCCATCATCAGATCCTGACTTGGTGACTATGGGACCAACTGGATAGTATACCCATTCAAAGCAAAAAAAGAATTTTGCAAATCGGTCCAAGCGTCATCGATTAATCGGGGAACATACATAAAAAATAAAATATTTCGATGAATTGATAACCTCCTCCTTTTTAAGAAGTCGGTTAAAAAGAGGCGCTTCATTGGTTTCGCACACAGGCGCAGCCGGGGGTCGGCGCGGCCCTGGCTATGTACTAGTAAAAATGGAGACTTTGAATGTCAAAGTTCTGTTTGACATGCATACGTAATCTTAAAAAAGCGCATTTCATACCAAAGCCGCCGACCCAACCTTATATTGAAAAAATCATGTCGGCAACCTTCACCCGCGCGTGTTGCCCGCCTACACGTCGGCGGCTAGCGTACGCAAGCGCTCAGTTAGATGATATACTATAACGCTCAGTTGCCCGGCGACTATTTCAGCTGTAGTGCTAGGTATTTTAACTGCCAAACAAGTTTCTGATGTCACCGACCAGAGCCGCCGGCGAAGTTTTACGACTTGCAATGACTGAAGCCGCCAACCTAGCCGGTAGCCCACCGGCAAAAAATTGCCGACATATGCCGCCGCGCGCCGGGCCAGCTTCGGTGTGTAGTGCGCTTTACATATACAATTTAGTATTATTTGTTTGTTGCATCTCATTTTAGATATTAAAATCATATATTGTATTTTGTTATTTTTTTTTTTTAATAAAAATTAAATACGGTCTTTAAATTGAATGTTGTCAATTTTATTTCTCCAAAACCTCAAATGGATAGTATTTAATGTTATGCCATAGTCATACAAGAGTATATATATATTTTTTTGGATTTTCAGTTTTAAACAGAGTTAAAAAATTCGTCACTGTTTTTTTTCCTTGACTTCTAAGAACACATTTGTTTAAGGATATATTTTTAAGACTTTTTGTCAATACTACTATTGTCATGCAATTCAGGTATGACAACTTCTAGTTCTTCAGCAAAACTGACTTTATGACTGGCTTGTACCTCATCCTCTCTGGAGTTAGTCTCTTCAACTTCATTGCCAAAGTCAGCTGCTTTGTCTATGAGAGACTTGCTCTGTGTAGCATGCGTCCACATTTCTTCAAATTCGTCTTCCTCATCATCATCTTCATCAGCACTCCTGTCACTCTTAGATTTCCCATCTTGACACTTCTGCCAACAGTATTCAAATGGATAGCTGACATTCCTGTTATCGTCAGGAGCAATCTCAAAGCGAGATGACAATGAATTGTAAGTGGTATGAACACCTTCTAGGAAGTTTACATCAATTTCATCAAAACCAGTGATATACTTGAACAGATCTTCACCAGATTTCATGTCAGCCACGCCTTTCTTTTCAAAGAACTGGAAATAATAAAAATAAAACTATTACAGTATTTACAAGTCAACAGATCTAAACTCTGTTTACACAGTACTGTTGCACAATATTTTGCAACTTATTACTAATATTTGCACCTTGATAACATTTATTGGAGTCATAGGCTGACCTTAAAACTATAATAACATATGTAATTATTTTGATTTAACCTCCTTGTATTCAATTATATTGATGCTTATTAGATTTACATGCTGAATTATGTTTCAACACATGCCTAGTGTGGTTATGCTTCCAGTCAGGCTTTAAAAGGCTTGCCCAAACTTTAGTTCAGTTCAGTAGCATTTAAAAACATTGTGCAATATATTTAGATAACCCACCTTAAGTTTCTGAAGTTAATTTTTTATTTAATAATTTATTACACAGTAAAATCATTATTGACATGACATATTAGTATTTAATACAAAGGTAATGCTTATTCCTTAAAAAAATCTTTCAAGCAGACCAGCATAAAGAAATGAGTGAGAACAGGAAGAAAAGTATTACATTTGTGGCATCTTAAACCAAAATATTGTACATAAATTACATAATGTTAAAAAAAATTCTTACATTTGAAATTGTTCGGCAATCCCTCAGCAAGAACTCCAGACCATTAGGATGGTCAGGCTGGACAGACTGGGACACATCTATGAACCAGCACTTGTCCTCCCACCAGAGGATGTTGTACTCAGACAGGTCAGCATGGATCAAATGCCCTATGTTGTACAGCTTATGGATGGACTCCACTACCTCATTGTACACACTCTGCCATTTCTCAGGCTTTAAAATAACTTCCCTTAATTTAGGAGCAGGTCTGTTGTCCTTCCCAATGAATGACATCACCAAAATATGTTTCTTCAAACAGACCATATCAGGACAATGAAGCCCGATCTTTTTCATGCGGATCATATTATGCATCTCTTTCTCAGCCCACATATGAACAATCTTGCGTGGGTTTTGCTTTGAAAAGCGATTCCTGAAACGGTAATCAGCTTCAATATACTTATCACGAGTTTTGAACTCATTCAGAGTAGTTTTAAATACTTTGATTGCACATTCTTTAGGAACTGTTAAATCAGGATACTTGATGTTCCCATTTGCATGTAGTACTACTGATTCCTTGCCAGTTGAAATGATTCCATTGATATCTTCCAACAGTTCATTATTAATTAGTTTGAATAGAATAAGCCTTGTAGGCTCATCTAGACCCATTTCCGCAGTGGCATGACTTTCTTTACGGTCCAACATTTTGAGTTTACGGGAATGTTGGTGTTTTGTTTGCTCTCTCAAATGATTGAACACAGAATTGGATAGTTTCATGTCGAACCCAGCTCCATCACCAGTGCACACCTCTGGAGGGAATGCCATCACACGACAAGCATTCCTTCTGCCATTGAGCACACTATCATGCTTGGTAATTATCTCATTATCTTTCTTCATATATCCCTGTTTAGGTATACTGGCGAGCTCCTTCTCATTGGTCTCAAACCGATCCCAATCTTTCTTTACGTTCCCAAAATCTTCCTCATCAGAATCTGAATCGTAAATTAAATGTTTGGGCACATTGAAGTAGTTATCGAACGAGATCGATACTTTCGCGTCTCCGTTGAGTTTCTTCTCTACCACCTTGAGTTCATCGTCATATTCTTTGTCGAATTGGTTTTGCAACACCTTCGCAATAATTGCATCAGAGTCACAGTACTCCACGACGTTGGATGATTCGATTTCATGCAGTAACTCAGGTGGTATGTTGGTAGAAGTACCCACATGCTGGTCGGAGAGCTGTTCAGCAAATTTTATTTCCTCCTTTATTTGGAGCCCTCGCGCTAATTCTTCAGACATGATGTCCGACAAATCTTGTGTTTCTGCTGGAGCAGCAATTTTCTTCCAGGGGTTCGACATTTTGGTTAAATGAATTAAATCTATATCACAGATCTTAGAGTTAATATTAGTAACTTAATATATTCCTGTTAAAGCAGGCAATTTAATTATTACACAGTATGAATCAATCAGAATACTAGCCCCGCACGATGATATTGCGATCGGCGGCCATCTTGGTGACGTAGTCGCACTCGCAACGTCAGTACCGTTCGCAAGTTCAGTCCGCGCTTACCCACTTACGCACATCGAATATTTTTGTTAGCTTTTTGTTTTTGTTATCTTGTTTTATTGTTGTTCTTGAGTTTTGTTGTTTAGTTTTGTTAGCTGTTACTCGTTAAAATGAGTAAGAAATTAATTCACAGTCGTGCTCGTGAAATTATAATTAAAGTGGACAATTATTTTGTTAAAGAAAAAGAGGACTGTAAGTTAGTTCTTGAAAGTATAAACCGTGCTTTAAAAAGTGCTTCGGACACTACTGAGGACATTTTAATACCGAAGCAACAGCTGATAGTTATTAAAAATATTTTGCAAAATTCTACCAAAGTCACGGAGCGTGTGGCATGTGCCACAGGCATTGCAAAAAATACTGTAACGAAATTGCGACGAGAGCATGAGTCGGCAACAGCCAGTGGCAGCAAAATGAGAACTCCTACTAAAGGAAAAAGACAAAAGAAGGAATATTTCGACGGGTTTTCCTTAACAGCTTTAAGAAATATTATACATTCAATGTATACGGTGAGGAGAGAAATACCCACAATGCGCAAAATCTTGGCAGCTTCAAAAGTAGACCTTAATTATACCGGTAGTGAAACTACATTAAGAAAAATAATTAAATGTGATTTAGGCTACCAATTCAAACGATGCTACCAAAAAAGACTGGCTCTAATTGAAAGACCCCAAATTCAAGCGTGGAGGGCTAAATATTTACGACATATGAAAGAAAATGACTCGCTTGGTAATAACAAAAGACCCGTTATTTATCTCGACGAAACGTGGATACACGCACACTACACGGTAAAAAAATGTTGGCAAACAGCAACCGATGTCGGAGTGAGACGGAACGACAGCCCCGGCCGCCGATGGATAATAGTTCACGCGGGAAGTGAAAGCGGTTTTGTTGACAATGCCCTTTTAATGTTTAAAGCAGACACCAAAACGGGGGATTACCATGATCAAATGAATGCTGAGAATTTCACCAAGTGGCTTACAGAAAAATTAGTACCCAACATACCACGCAACTCCATAATTGTGATGGACAACGCCCCTTATCACAGTAGGGAAGAGAATAGGCCACCAAGTATGAACAATAAAAAACAGTTGATGGTTGAGTGGCTACAAGCTCACAACATCGACTTTCCCAACGACAGTACAAAACCTGAACTGTATTTATTAATTAAACGGCACAGACCACCGAAAAATTATAAAATTGACAATTTTTTAGCTGCCAATGGCCATGAGGTCGTTAGATTACCACCCTACAACTGCGACCTCAACCCCATTGAGTACATCTGGAACCTGGTAAAGATGAGGGTGTCAGAAAAAAATGTGGAGCAGTTGGAAAGTCGCATTGAAGCTCTGACATTGGAGGCGTTGGCGTCAATAACTCCAGATGACTGGCGAAGTCAATCATGTTAAACGGCTTGAAGAGGAATATTGGAAAAAAGATCGAATAACTGACGAGTTATTTATCATAAATACGGCAGACGACAGTGAGTCGGAAACGACAGACACAGAAAGCAGTTCTGATTCGGAAGACTGTATGAGTGAAATTGAATAAATAGGGTAAGATTATATTGAATTATATATAAACATTTTTTTACATACTATCCTGGTGTTATTTGGTACTCTGGTTTAATTCCCGCTCACAAATTAACAGAAATGTAGTTAGCAAAAGTTAATATACTTACATGTAAGAAAGATATACGAATAAGTATATTTTTCTTACGTCTACAAGAATTATTTCCTTGAAATTTTTAATAATGAAAGTTTATTTGTCAGAATATGGATGAGTAGGTATAAAGTGTGCATGTATAATAAAATTATAAAATACAAATAAATCCTTAACCCGAAAGTATGTTAAATGCAAAATTAATAAACTATAATTTTGCATTTAACATTCTTTTGCTAGCTGTCCTTTTGTGTGACAGATGACGTCACAAAGCTGTTATTGTGACAAGGTTCCATCGCAATATCATCGTGCGGGGCTTATACTAGGTAGTTCATAACTTATTAGTATGACAATTTTGACATTGAAATTGAAGATTAAGTTGAACTGGTTTGAACATGTCTGTCTTTTGTTTTGATGAGCGAGAGAGATAGAAATAAAATTCGCAATGAAAGTAAAAGAGAATGGCAATTACTATGCTTAAAATATGAATATAATTTCATTTCAGCGTGATAATTGACACCAAATGACCAAAGTTGCATTCTAAAAAAAATAGAGATTCAGATTTCCGAATAAACAAAAAAAAGAAATGTACCTACATTAAAAAAATATATCGAAAATTAACAAGAAGAAATTCTTTAACAGAACGTAGGTAAGTTTTCCGACTTAGATTAATTTTTCGAATTCCATCCACCTGAAGTGTGTTTTTTTTATAAATTATAAACTAGACCGCAATCTCGCCCAGAGGCGGGGCAAGACCTAAATTTGATGTGGGCAAGACAAATTTTGCGAGGCCCTGTTCCATGGCGATCTGAAGACGGATTTTGTATAATAATAAAAAAAAACAAAACACTGCCAAGTTTTTATTGATAAAAATACAAATTAGATTAAAATTAATGAAAAATTAAAGGCACGTATTGTTAGGTGGGGATGACAATACCAATTACCCAGTGTGGTGCCGGGCTTAGAATAGTAGGTACCAACCCATACCCTCCCGTGGGTGTCGTAAGATGTCGGTTCCCTTAGTCGCCACTAAGGGAACTCCACCAGGGAAGCGGGCAGCCGCGCTTCTCCTGTGGAATATCAAATCACTGCGATCCCCCACCCTCCAATAGCGGACTCGGTTACGGCGGAGCAAGGGGTCCGAAGAATCTCCGGAAGAGATCCGGCTACCATCACCAATGACGACCTTTGGCCCTGGCAACATATAACACGTGCCCACTACGGACCGATGAGAAGATTGTCGAACTGAAGGAAGAACTGAGCCGGTTGCGCAGGGACATTGTGGGGTTATCTGAAGTCCGAAGAGAGGGAGAGGACTCGATAATCCTGAAGTCAACCAAGTAACCTGCTCTATTTCCGGGAAGGCGACCAGCTGTCCCAGAGTGGCGTCGGGTTTATTGTCCACAAATCCCTCGTGAACAACGTTGTTAAAGTCAGGGGCTTATCGACTCGGGTGGCGTACCTTGTACTCAGAATAACCAAAAGATATTCGTTAAAGGTTATACAGGTCTACGCTCCGACGTCTAAACACTCCGACAATGAGGTGGAGGCTATGTATGAGGACGTCAGTAGAGCCATACATTCCTCCAAAACCCACTAAACTGTTGTCATGGGGGACTTTTACGCAAAACTGGGCATGCGAGAGGCGGACGAGACGAAAGTGGGGCAATTTGGGGTTGGGAATCGGTATCAAGCGGACCTGGATTAGCCCCGATGGTCAGACCAAAAACGAGATAGACTTCATAATGTCTACGAGAAGGCAAGTGTTCAACGACGTCTCCGTGATCCATGCGGTTAAAACCAGGAGTGATCACCGTATTTTTAGAGGCATCTTGAACCTCAACATTAGGCTCGAACGCTCTCGACTTATGAAGTCTACGGTCCGTCCAGCGTCAACCCAACTCCAAAATCCCGAAAGCTTTCAGATCCAACTGCAAAATCGCTTCAAATACCTCGTCGAATGCGTAGATGTGGACGACTATAACAACAAGTTTGTGGATACTCTCCAAACCAAAGTGGTCCAAGTTTTACAAAACCCTCCGTTCAAAAGGACAGAAGAAGATCTCCGGTCCCACCCGTCGGCTAAAGGAAGAAAGACGGGAGGTGGTCTTAAAATCAATTTAATACTAATTGTATTAAAGAGGCTATCGAGCGGAACAAAGGCTCCAAAGTGTTCGCACGAGATTTGTCTGTTGGACAGAGCCTACTTGCGAAGCTGAAGACTGGGGATGGTAGGATCGTCACTTCCAAGCCCGAGCTTTTGGGTGAGATTGAGAAATTCTACGGAGAGTTATACACATCAACACACGCATCTGTTGTCAAGGGTGGATCCAGGGGGGGGGGTCATGGGGGTCATGACCCCCCCCCCTGGGCTGGGTCCGGGAGGACCCAGCACAGGAAGATTTTATTTAAGTACTTTCAATATTTAATCAATTTATTTAATACATACTTTGTTTGACGGCAAACGCATTATTCGGGAACGAACGCATTAAAATTTTGAATTTTATCGCGCTACCACCGCCACGGCTGCCAATATTCAAATGTCACATTTTGTATGACACTTGCGCGCACTGTATTTATTATTTAGTTTCTTTATTATACCAGTGTGTGTGTCTGTTCCCAATCAACCTTAAGCCTTCATAGTTTAGCAATAAGGTTGGCATCTGTAGTGTACATTCTTCCTCTTCTTCCTGTGCCACTTCAAACCTGAAGGTTGGTTGTCAGCTTCTTCTATTCGGTCTTGTCAACCGCGAGACGGAACAGTTTTTCGATCAAAGGTCCACACGCAGCCACGACTTTCTCTTTCGTCCAGCGCGCCTCTTTCCTTCTACCTTGCCCCTCATAATCACAGAACACAATTACTCCTATCGGAGAAGAAGGTCAACTTCATACAAAAAAAGTAGGAACGAATTTAGTTTGGAAGTGCTGCCATCTTACTTTAGCCCAAGTAAACTATGTCGGCGGCGTAGTAGGGCGGGAAATTTAAACCACTTCATGATGACTATTGTATTTTAAGTTTTAACATTTTAATACACATCCAGACCAGGAGTGCAGCCTGGAGATATTTTCCTCCTCTCGAGACCACCCTCCCGATCTGAATGTATCAGAAACGGAAAATAGAATGAATCTAGCATAGAGAATAAAACTTTGTAATAGAAAAAAATCTAACGGGCGCCGTCCATACAAATTACATTCATACAGAATTCAATGTGCGGCCGGTCATATGAAATAACAATATATCATAAATTGTAAAATGTTATCAACGTGCTAGATTCAATTCTAGTCCCTTTATTTTATCTGGGAATAGAGATTGGAAATAAAAGTATTGTTTAGCCAATATTTTATATATTACATGATAAATTTTATAAATTTCGTATCATCATCATCGCATCTGCCATGGCAGAACTGAGGTTCACAAACACTGGTCACAACAGCCACAAAATAAATAGGTTCAGGATCATTGGTTCAGAGTCAATGTCTCACGAAAAACAACATTAATGTTAGAGTCACTATCTCACAATGCGCTAACACTAACCACGATTCGCGGAACTTTGTAACACATAAAACGGAGGAGCAGAGCTCGACTCAACTGTTATAGCACCTAATTACAAGCAAATCGATGAAATATGGAAATGTGTTTACATCGGGTGGCGCCATATTGTTTAAGCGAACGCCATGATCGGTCACGTGATTCAAGAGTGTTGCCATACAAATAAATTGAGATATTAATTTATATAGCAACATCGCCCAAAATTCAGCCCTTGTAGGTATTCTCAAGGCTTCCATACAAAGTTGACCCCGGCTGATCATAATGAGTTGAAGTAGCGCATATCTATCGTGTCGGAGTACGTGGGCAACAATTTTCGAGGCATTAGAACGCTCTAAAGGACGGTGTCATTTCCAAAAGGTCAGCAGACCTTTTGGTGCCAGCTTATGCGCAGCATTCTACGGTAGCACCATATTTCATATGCCTGCAAGCGTCGTGTTAGTCGTGTAGTGTCCTCTTTCAGAGTCCATGCTTCGCAGCCGTACATGACGACAGGCCATACATAGCACAACAGTAACCTGACTCGGAGCTTTATGTGGAGTTTACGACGGCACAGAACTTTCTTCATTTTGTTAAAACTTTAAAAGTTGTTCGGACAAGTTCTAATCGGGTCTTAATTTCTTGGTCGGACTCCCATATTTCATTTACCCAATCACCGAGATACTTGTACTGTCGTACCCGCTCAAGTTGTTTGCCTGCCACCGATATGCTAGGGCGTAAGTTTGGGTTTCTAGAAACCACCATAAATTTTGTCTTGTTGATGTTCATCGTCAGACCGGCCTTCTTGCTGCACTCAATGACTTTATATAGAATGGTTAGCAAGTCTTGTTCAGAGGATGCAATGAGAACAGTGTCATCCGCATAACGCAGGTTATAAACGACCTTGCCGTTGAACTTCACTCCGGCTTCCAGACCTTCAAGAGCCTCCGACATCACTGCCTCGGAATAAATATTGAAGAGCAATGGAGACACAACACAGTCTTGCCGAACTCCACGACAGATCTTGATTTCCTCGGTCTCCTCATTTTCAACTCTGATTGTAGCTACTTGGTTCTCGTACAGATTAGGGATAATCCTGACGTCCTTGCTATCGAGTCCAATATCTGTCAATAGACCCTGGTGAGGTGAGGTGCTGGTGCTGAACCCGGTCGAATGCCTTTTCATAATCTATGAAGCACAGCAGTACGTCGGTTTGCATATCCCTGCATTTTTGTATAAGAACGTTGTGAGCAAAAAGAGCTTCACCAGTATCGACACCAGAGCGAAATCCGAATTGACTATTTCCCAGTTGTTCGTCATATTTCGGTCTTACCTTGTTCTGTATAATGTTTAAGAACACTTCGTCTACATACCTACGTAATTTTTTCGGGTGAGGGAATTTGAAGATCCTTAAGCTTCGTAAGTCTAAGGTCAAAGCGTTTTTTTTTTTGGTTTCCTGGTTGGAATATCCTCATGGATGCCCGCCGCCCTGGGGCGGGCGACGGGGTCTGTCAGACTCTTACTGAATAAAAACCACCCAGGTGTTCCATTTCACAGCTACAGCGGGGGTTGCGAGAACGAATACTGCTTCCGCAACCCCTGATTGATGCTGGCCCGCCACTGTGTGCCTCCTCGGGTCAGCCTGACTTGTGGAGGCTGAGTGAGATGTACGATTCCTCCGTGGCGTCTAACAGTGGCACGCATGGAACACTTCGCGTCGCCACCTCGAGTCCTGATGTTTGGGGGGCGACAGATGTCTCCGAGTCTATCGCCCCTGGTCTCATTTAGGGGGGCTGGAAGAGGGCGTTATCCACCCTCCGCGTGCACTCCGGTGCGCCTGCTGTGGGTCGGATGAGAGGACGAGATCTCCCTCTCCCTTTCCGCGACCTCCTTCTGCAAGATGACTGTTTCGCAGAAGGAAACCACCGCATCCCGGGACTCTTCACTGCCGACCATCGACTCCATTACGGCCGGCAGCGAAAGATCAGTGCCTACTTCAGAGATGAGGGCACGGCGCCACTCCTCCGCGCGCGGCACACTCTGCAAGCGTATGCCGCGCCTTGTCCTCCCGGCAGTCGACGCAGTAGTGCCAGCGGACGTCTAGCTCCCTGTTTATCCGACACAGGTACTTACCGAAGCAACCATGCCCCGAAAGTACCCCATCCGAAACGTCAGGGAGCCCTGCCTTCTCCCGAGCTAACCCGCAAGTACCAGCCAGATCGCCTCGATGGTGGTGAGGCCGGTAGAGCGTGAAAGCCTGTCCCCACCATTCTGCCACCAGGACCTCTCGGAGTTGCGACCGAAGCTGCTCGAGCCGACGCAGCATCGGCCGTTTGCCCCGCTCCCGTGCCTCCTCACGCCACCGGTACAGTGACGCGAGGACCTTCGCCTCCAGGCTCCAGCTCCCAAGGCGGGGATCCAGCAGGCCGCCTCATAGGAGATCGTGCGATACTCATGTATGACTCTGGTGGTCTCTGCGGTTGTCGCAGTACAGCAATGCTGCCGGCTGTCAGGTCAAAAGCCCACACCGGGGCCCATACAGGGCCATGGATCACACGATTCCCGTAGAACTCGCCTGGAACCATGAAACCATGGCCTCTGACTTGTTGAGGGCCACCTCCAGGCCTAGGCGACGTATGCGGCCCACTACCTGTGATACCGCAGGCGTCGTCAGCAACGTTGCTTCCCTGTGCGAGCTTCCCCGGGCGGTGACCAGCGTGTAGTCCGCATAACACGTCAGGTCTTCCCCCAGTCTGAGCTCACCTCTCAGCATCCAGTGGTACGTCGTCTACGATACGAGAAATCATAGCATGGCAAAGAGATTCAATGGTTGAAGAACGTCAAACCGGACTGGCACTTCTCCACGTCCATCTAAACTTACCATTGAAGTAGATGAAGTGATAACACGTATCGGCAACAGACGTAAAAAAAATGATTTTGTTATTTAATTAGGTATTTTTTTAAGTTCAGTACTTATTAATATAATACCTTCTTCTTAATTGTATCTCTTATTATCAAAGTTTAAATAAAACTTCTTATGACTTGACCACGACTATGTGACCCCCCCCTGGCGCCAAAGCTGGATCCGCCCTTGTCTGTTGTAAGCCTGGCTAATGATCCTAGAGCCAGACTAACCCGATAGTACACCGACGATATCCCGGATGTCAGACTGTACGAGATTGGTATGGCCCTGAAACAGCTCAAGAACGATAAGGCGGCTGGAGATGATGGAATTACGGCTGAGCTTTTGAAAGCGGGTGGCAAACCGGTTCTTAAAGCGCTTCAGGAGCTATTTAATTCCGTCATTCTTAAAGGCGAAACGCCTACGACGTGGTACAGCAGCGTGGTGGTGTTGTTTTTCAAAAAAGGTGACAATCTACAGACCGATATCCCTCCTGAGCCATGTCTATAAGCTGTTTTCTACGGTCACCACGAATCGTCTCGCTCGCAGGTTTGACGACTTCCAGCCCCTCGAACAAGCAGGCTTCCGAAAAGGCTTTAGCACCATAGACCACATACATACGCTGCGGCAAGTTATACAGAAATCCGAGGAGTATAACAAACCACTATGCTTGGCGTTTGTGGACTATGAGAAGGCCTTCGATCCGATCGAGACTTGGGAGGTGCAACAGTCTCTCCAGCGGTGCCAAATTGACCATCGATAAATTAAGGTGAAATGAAATGAAATGAAATCGTTTATTAAGCAAGTAGGATCACTGATCACTTTTACACGTCATGTTTATTTTTTATTTTATTTTTTTAAACAGATGAAGCCGGCATTTCCTAACTGACTACCTCTGAGAAGAAATAGCCGAAACAAACTCAGGGATCATCGTCTTTTTTCAAGTCCAGACATTAAAAAAGAAAATGTTTACAATAATTTACCTTATAATTACGCATATTGCTTAATAACAATTAACAATGCTTAACAGAGCGAGCAGCTCAGTCCCAAGCTTTTTTGTCTTCTAAATAATCTGTGATTTTATAATACCCTTTTTTGCAAAGTTTGGCCTTTATATGGTTCTTAAATCGTTTAATGGGTAAGTTTCGAACGTCCATGGGAAGCTTGTTGTAAAAGTGTATACATTGACCCATGAACGAGTTGCCTACTCTGTGGAGACGAGTGTGATGTACAGCAAGATTGTATTTGTTCCTGGTATTTATATTATGAATATCGCTTATTTTCTTAAAATTCGAGATATTTTTATGAACATACATAAGATTTTCAAATATATATTGTGAAGCTACAGTCAGAATGTTCACCTCTTTGAACTTTTCTCTAAGAGATTCTCTAGGACCAAGGTTATAAATGGCTCGAACAGCCCTCTTCTGTAAAACAAAGATGATATTGATGTCCGCACAAGTTCCCCAGAGAAGAATCCCATAAGTCATAAGACTATGAAAATAACTAAAATAAACAATTCTGGCTGTATCCACATCAGTTATCTGTCTAATTTTCTTAACAGCAAAGGCGGCAGAACTGAGTCTACCCGACAGCTTCTCAATGTGAGGACCACATTGTAACTTGGCGTCAATAGTTAATCCAAGAAAAACTGTCGACTCGACAGGGATCAACTCTACTCCATTCAGTTGAACATTGGTACTTAGCTGCCTGACATTTGGCGTAGAAAATTTAATGACTTTAGTTTTTTTCATTTAAAAGGAGGTTATTTACATTAAACCAATGGACAACTTTAGAGAGTGCATTGTTAACTTCGTCAAAATTTGTTAGCTGACGCTTGACTTTAAAAATAAGAGAAGTGTCATCCGCGAACAATACTGTGTTGTGATTATCCCTCACGTGATGAGGTAAGTCATTAATATAAATTAAAAACAAGAATGGACTTAGAATTGAGCCCTGCGGAACGCCCATGGTGACCACAGATCCTGCAGATCTCTTGCCATTAACATCAACCCTCTGAATTCGATTATTCAGATAAGAAGTCAGAAGGTCGAGAGCTCTGTCCCTCAAACCATAATGGTACAATTTCCTGATAAGAGTATCACGATGTACGCAATCAAAGGCCTTGGACAAATCACAAAAAATACCAAGAGCATCTTGCGATTCCTCCCAGGCCCCAAATATGTTCTTTAGCAACGCCACGCCCGCATCTGTAGATGGTGATAAAGGGTTTGTACCAAAACGCCACCATGTCAATCCGTCTCCAGGATCAGGACTCGAAACCGATCCAACTCCAGCGTGGAGTGAGACTAGGAGATGCCATATCTCCCAAATTGTTCACTGCTGCGTTGGAAGATGTCTTCAAGCTCCTGGACTGGAAAGGACTTGGCATTAACATCAACGGCGACTACATCACTAATCTCCGTTTTGCAGATGATATCGTGGTCATGGCGGAGACCCTGGAACTTGGAAGACTTGAGCAAAATGCTCAATGACCTCAGCAGAGCTTCCCAACAAGTGGGTAGCAAGCAAAGGATGAACATGGATTAGACGAAGATCAAGTCGAACTCTCATGTCGCACCCACTCCAATTCTAGTTGGTTGCTCTGCACTCGAAGTTGTTGACGAGTATATATACCTGGGAGAAACAGTCCAACCAGGTTGGTCCAACTTCGAGAAAGAGGTGTCTCGTGGAATCCTGCTCGGCTGGGCAGCATTCGGGAAGCTACGCTACATCTTCTCGTCGTCCAAGATGTGTGTGTTGCCAGTGATGACTTACGGAACTGAAACGTGGTCGCTCACAATGGGTCTCATACGAAGGCTCAGAGTCACGCAAAGGGCAATGGAAAGAACTACTTGTACTCGGAGTTTCTCTGCGTGATCGAATCAGAAATGAGGAGATCCGCAGAAGAACCAAAGTTACCGACATAGCTCTTCGAGTCGCTAAACTTAAGTGGCAGCGGGCAGGGCAGATTGCTCGTAGAACCGATGGCCGATGGGGCAGTAAGGTTCTGGAGTGGCGGCCACGTACTGGAAGCCGCAGCGTAGGGAGGCCCCCAGCAAGGTGGACCGATGACCTGGTGAAAGTCGCGGGAAGCCGATAGATGCGGGCAGCACACGACCGGTCATCGTGTAAAGCCTTCGGAGAGGCCTTTGTCCAGCAGTGGACATCTATATGCTGAAGAAGAAGAAGACAATACCAATAAATTGATCTATGCATCGGTAAAATACCCTGATATCATATCTTAAAATGTTAACAGTTTCTTATTTATTGATTTAGTGGTTATTTTTAAGGAAGGAATATTGCGCCAAAGCATAATGTTCGTCACTTAATTAAAACCATGTTGTTGCTTAATTTTGTGTTTGATTATGGCTGAATATGTTTTTTTTTTTCTTGCTTAGAAGCAATGCATACAAATATTTGAAGGCGCGAGACCCCTTCTACCGCGAGGCCGTAGGCGGTGGCCCACGTCGCTCACGCCTAACGCCGCCTCTG
>JADWQK010001705.1:0-13241 GCA_017933935.1 Sesamia nonagrioides
AATTAAAAACTTAACGTAACTGAATTCACTCAAAGATAGTAAAGAAGGTTTTGTTTTTTTTTTTCATAAATTATAAACTAACGCTTGACCGCAATCCCGCTTGATGGTAAGCAGTGACGGAATCGATGATGGTAAAGCGCACTAGTTTATTAAGAGCCTATTCACTCTAGCCTTGAAGACACTCAAATTGTAGTCCAACGGAAACACCGCCGCTGGCAAATTTTTCCAGCCCCTTGATGTACGCGGTATGAAAGAGGAGGCGAAACGCTTCTTCCGAATCATAGTGGTGTTAACGACGTAAGGGTGGAAACTCGCCATGCGACGGGTCGTCCGATGGTGGAACGGAGATGCGGAACTAAATCAAGCAATTCCTTCGCACACTCATCAAAATGAATCCTATAGAATACCGAAAGGCTGGCTACTCTACGCCTGTGCTCTAGGCTTTGGAAACCATTTTGAATTAAATCTGGGTCGCCAATCAGCCTCTTCGTACGCCTCTCCACCGAATCCAAAGTGGCCAGGCAGGTGACATTTCGCAGACTCAGCCCAAATGTGGCTGCAGTACTCCACACACGAACGGACCTGTGCTTTTACAGCAATAGCAGCTGCCCTGGTGTGAAGTACCGCCGGACCTTTGCGATAACGCCAAGCTTACTGGCAGCCACCTTGGCCTTGGACCCAATGAACCTCCCAAAGTTAAGGTTCGAAGAAATCTCATCTCCCAAAAGCTGAAGGCGGTCGGTACACTCCAAGGATTCATTGGAGAATTATGATACTGGTTAAAGTCGCTAAACAACTTCAATATTAAAGACTAGGATCATTTCAACTCATTGCGTCATGTAATGACGCAATGGTCCAGTGGCTAATGGTATCGGTAAATGTTATGCTACCGAGTTCGAATCCTAGTTATTACTTGCGTTGCTTTAGAATATTTGTAATGCCGTAGGAGAATTCGTGCTAAAATTTAACATGTATATTTTCCAATCTATTTACTATACTAGCGCCATCTATGTCATCCAAGACATACTACTAAGGCAATGAAACCCCGTACAAACGATTATGGTTTAGAATACTCAATGCACTTTTGTCTTCGTCAATATGTACAATTGTACATACATAATTAGTATTATTACTATTTGATTTTGAAAATGGAAAATATCTCTCAGTAAGCAAGCTCTAATAGCTCATTAAAAGAAATTTCCTATTTTTATCCGACTTCATCTTAACCTTGGATTCTTCAGTCTCCATGCTGCAAGGTATCTTTATAAAGGGTGTTCCCAATTCCAAGTTAACATTGCCTGAAAAAGATATAAACTTTAAAATTAATACTGAATACACAGATTTCTAATTAGGAAAAGTTCATAAAATACTTTTAAAACCCTATTTAGTATTCAAAGTATTAAGCCTAACTAAGATAATTATTTTAGGCGTGTTCTACTTGTTCGTTCGGGAACATATGAATAGATTCAATTTATTAGCACACAGATGTCTTATAGCCAGGAATTACTTTTAATCAAACCAGTCAAAGCTCCTGGGTACCTATTACTGGTAACCTCTTTCATTGACTTGAATGTACACTAGCTGCCGAGGCTAGAACATATTCAAGTAAATGAAAGAGGTACCCAGTAGTATTACTGGGTACCTCTTCTCTCGTCTGGGCACAACATGCTCCTGAGAGATATTATGATTAATCATAACGTCTCTCAGGAGTATGTTATGTTCACTCTAAGATGATGACGTGTGTCATTTCGATTACAATAGCAGAAAGATTTGCATGTTGCACTTATGTATTTCAACTGGGTGATTTCCACATAAATGATAAAATTAAAAGTTGTCATAACAATTTCATAATGATGGATTGATACAACGGGAAAGAAACTAGGTTTGGAACTAACACCGGGCAAGAAACTACCTGAAGCTTGAAGTTACGGACTAATTGACCCTCTAAGCCACACACACACATACATGAACTGCTTGAAGCAGTCAGGATCGACTGCTTCACGAACAGCTCGAGCAGTTGCAACTGCTTGTAGCGGTTGACGGCATGGTGAAATTTTATCGTGCGATCAAGCAGTGGCCAGGCAGTTACCTCCCCCCGCGCTCTTCATACCACGTCGCGTACGCTTGCCGCGCGCACGCTTCGTTTGTTTATTAAAAACAACTGCTCGAGCAGTTAGGCCGGCCATACACGGAGTCACGGACTGCTTGAGGCAGTCAGGATCGACGGCTTCAAGCTCAACAGCTTGAAGCCGTACGACTGCAAGAGCGGTCCGTGTATGTCGATCACTGACTAGCTGCTCGAGCGGTCCGCGTATGGCCGGCCTAATAACAGGGATGTTTCCTGGGTAAGAAAAAATTGATTATAATTAGTCCGTCATTCGGAAGAAAAATATTGAATACGTATATTTTGTTTTATCAAATCAATAAAAATTGACAAATATAAAAGGCATCAAAGATCAGTAGTGGTGGCTGGTGACGTCACTGCTCGCTAAAAAGTGTAGCGTGCGTGCGTCACACGAGTTTTCAACGCACTGTGTCGTCTTCATTTTTTGTTTATATGAAAAAAGAAAAAATACGTGTCTAGTATTTTTTGGAAATCTGACTGACGGACTAATTAGGTTTTTTAGTCAACTACCCTATTATTGAAAAGTGCCTGTAACTGGTTTGCTTGAAATAAATGCTTTGATATTGATTTACGATTTTGAACACGTATAAAATAATTATCTTTATTTTTCAAATTGAATCAATATGCACGAAAACAATAAGTTAATAGTTTATGTTTCTTTTATCAATCTTTATAACTACTCGACTTCAACATATTGAAAGGGTTTTTATTTTTCTTCTATACAGTATAATTGACACTTATCATACACGACAACTACCTGTACCATTTTTATATTTCAAATCAAGTCAATATACACGAAAACAATAAATTAATATTTTATGTTTCTCTTACCAAACTTTATTACTACTCGAGTTCAAGATATTAAAAGGATCTTTATTGTTCTTCTATACAGTATAATTGACACTTATCATATAAGATAACTACCTGTACCAACCTAAGTAAGATACACGCAAAACCACTCAGTTTAATTGCTCGCTTTAGAACACACTTGTTTCTAAAACTCGGTAACGTGAAACATTAGTATGTAAAATAAGGACGACGTCAAAGCTTTGGCATGTTTGAGTCCTTATACACTATAACTATAGTTTATACGTTCTGCTTATTTATACATTTGGAGTTGAGTAGTGTGTTTCGTAATTTGAGATTAATGTATGTAAGTACATAGGTGGGATTTCATGTTCATCTTTTTTGGTTTTCTCTTCGCGCGGGTGTATCTTTCTTTCTTCGTTAGCATATATTGTGTTACACTGCTGGGCAAAGAAATTCTCTTTTCCTTTCTAAACCCACTGTGCGTTAGCGCTACAGAGGTTTTCAGGGGTTCTACTATGACATATTAAAATCATCATTATTCTGTTGCGATAAAAGGGATAGTGCTATTCATCTGGTAGGGCTTCATCGTTGTCTAACATTGGGTAATGATGGTTTTGACACCATATAGTAACCCCCAAATTTGCGCAGCAGTATGTTTTAAGAAAATTGTAATTAATCACATCGAGGTGATTATATTATAACCTACAGCATTAATTGTTAGAACATAGTTATTCAAAATCAAAATCAAAGCATTTATTGCAAATAAACCAGTTACAGCCACTTTTGAATTGTCAGAAGGTGGGTCAGTCAGTAAGATGAAGCTAGTCGCCCATTCCAAAGAGTAGGTACCTATGGAGAAGAACGGTCAAGAAACTCCATGGACACACTTTTTAATTATCAAGCTATTGATAAAAATATTTACATCATTCATGTTGAAATCAACCGTGTGAGAACGATGCAGAAATATATCGTACGCTGAGAGCGTCCATTATGGAAAACACAAAAAAAAATACAACAATTCAGAAATTAAAATGCGCCGTGGCAGCTAAGAGATGATAATTTTCTTTTTTATTTATTTATAGTTAGCTAAAATGGTACAAATAAATACATTAATTAACTTAAAAACTACCACTAAAACTAACATGGAATAGTGGACTCTCTCGCATACTTTCTTTCACAGAAGACCAAACATACACGCATAAGTTTCTTCCATTCATCCGCAAACACATCACATCACATCAATTATATTGAACTGAAACGTTTAATTTAAGGCTTCAAAAAGTGACTTTTTTAAAATTTATAGATTCACCAACAAAGAACATCGGCGTAGGTCGTTGTTGTCGGCACCAAAATTCTGTTAATTATTTTATCACGAAATAAAACAATTCAGAAAAGAAATAAGATAATGACGTCACTACTCCACCAAGACAACCTTCTTCCAACCATCAGCATAAATTAAAACAAAATAAACATCCACATTACAAGAAAACAACACCACAAACAAACGGAAATCTTCCCTACTTCGTCTAGTACGGAAAGTATCAGAAAAACATAAAGTGAACTTGTAAATCGATGGCCGAATTGGCTACGGTCCAGACCTAGCTTACCAACACAGAACATTACAAAAATCTGTTGTTGCACCATTTGGCAGGGCCGCTGTAGCGAGAGGTCACGTACCCGCTTTATTTAAAAGATTTTGTATAAACGCCCCCGAGCTCCTGACTATTAATTTAACGACAGAAACGTTTAGTGCCTTTGATATCAGACGTGAGGAAATCAGGAATTGCTGTGATGTTGTTAAGCTGTATTGGTTTCATTAAAATAATAACTGCAAAAATGATAATTGAATTGAGACGGACTCATTATTATCCTCTGATAATAATGAGTCCATCTTATTCAAAAGGTGAAAAAAGCTGATTCAAAAGTAATTCGACACACTCTTGTGTCGAATCTACTACCACAATTGGTAGTTCAATGATGCGCAATGTGATTCCTGGGGCCCTAGTCTGCTATTGCAATAGTGTCAAAATGCTCGACTTTTAATATCATAATGATCGATTTTCACAAAATCCTTAATCTGCTAACAAAATGGCGTGCCAAGTGGTCAATCACTGAACGAAATGGCATAACACGGTAATCTTGTAAAAAATCACAAATCAATGACTGACATACGCGGTAATCTGCTAAAATTTTGACAGTTCTTTTGATCATTGAACTGTTATGATGACGTCTTTGTACAAACATTGCTTTTCGAAGCGAGGCAGCTCGATGGTGGCGGTGTTTTTGTACAAAAAGTGTGATATCTATTGTGTTTGTGGAATATTTGAGAATGTTTTCACTACTAGCAAATATTCTTGAGCTAGCCAACGCAGTGGATGCTAGAGAAAGAAGATAAGCAGGAGACGTGGAACTCATATCGCTTGACGAGTTTGAATACGAATCCCTATAATGATATTCCCGAGGCGGAATTTGTGAAAACGTTTCGCCTTGAATATGTCTCATTAGGAGGGTTAATTGAAGAACTCATTCTCCATATGGCCAGACTGCATCGAATCGATAGCGTATGGACAGAAATTAAGGTGAGGAAACGTAATTTGACAATTGATGTATTATTCTATAGTAATCTATAGCTACAAACACGACATAGATTGATTAATGTTATATTTTTATTGCAGATTCTAATAGCACTTGCATTTTATGCATCGAGGTTCAATGAGAATTTTTATTGCTCAAGGTGCCCTCCATAAAGTTTCACACATTACTGTGTCTACTGCAATCAATGAAGGAACAAAGACTTTGAAACTAAAAAATATACCACAAATATTGCAAACATGCCAAAAGCATTATTGCCACCTGATGAAGATTATGCAGGAACACTGCGGCAGGTATGTAATTTCTTTTAACTATGTTGGTAAAGGTACATAATAGTTGGACTTTTATTAGTTACTTCATTTATTTATAGTTAACTAAAATGGTACAACGTTAATTACATTAATTAACTTAAAAACTACTACTAGAACTAACATGCAACAGTGGACTCTCTCGCATACTTTCTTTCACAGAAGATCAAACATACACCCATAAGCTTATTCCATTCATCTGCAATCCTGTCACAACATAAATGAGACCACTATACCTATTAAAATTCAACATTTATTTATAACTATACATATATCTATTTTCTGCAACATAAATGAAACCACTATACCTATTAAAATTCAACATTTATTTATAACTATACATATATCTATTTTCTGCAACATAAATGAAACCACTATACCTATTAAAATTCAACATTTATTTATAACTATACATATATCTATTTTCTCATAAACTAAATATCAACTTTACATTAAGTCAAAAAGTTTTATTATACAAAAAAAAAAGACATTTTGTCATTTAAATAATAAAACACACCAATAATCAGTCTTTTAATTTAGGAGGAAAGCAATAAAAAGCCCCTAATTATCAAGACCATAGCAGGGTGAATCGGGATCTTCTTGAAGGTTGGTCGGGATCACTGCAGCACTGCACTTTTGTTGACATACTGTGGAAAAATGCATAAAATAAATTAGCAGGTATGTAGTGTAAACCCTCCTCAATATTCTAGGAAAGTATGAAAATACTCTAATTATTATTAAAATGATTTAACTCTTTGTTACAGATTACAGATTCACCGCAGTATTGCACAAAACAGAAATTTAAAATAAATTATAATTCTTTTTAATAAACACTGTTTCCTTTACTTTTATATCCCTTTGTAACCCATACTGCTAGACATCTTCTATGGACTATTATTATATGGACATACTTAGTAGGTTATAGGTTGTTCAATATTTTAGGAGATCTCTTCTAAAATATATTTAATTAAACTAGCTTTTAATAAATTGTCAAATTTACCTCTTGCATTCTCCAGAAATCTGACTCAGAATCTGGTGACATTATAATTCTGCAGGGTTTCTGTAAAACAAAACTAACTTTAATAAAAAATTCCAACTTATACCTATAATGTGAAATTTGTAACCTAGCGCTTAGTATGTAGTTGCCATAAAGATTTTAAATTCTGGCCAATGTACTACTACTGATTTAAACCTACATCTAACACAAGCTTAGCGGGGGTTTTATATTTAATTGTTATGATATTGTTTTCAAAGCTACTTAATTCTTATTGTGGGTGTTGTATAAATAAATAAATAAAACACCCAATGAGTGGAAGTTTTCATTTTGAATAATTAAGTTTATTTTACTAAACTTTCATAAAGATGAATTACGAATAATAAACAGTACTTAATTACCTTTTTTGACACAGATGTCTCGGTGAACTTGAACCATTTTTGCTGTGATGGAGCTCTGTCGATTAATGACCTTAGTCAAGTCGTTGATGGTCTGAGCATGCAAAAGACGACTCAGCGTTTCTGACGTCAATAGCATCCAGCCTTGAAGGATGATGCACAAAATTATAGTACTCTGTGATGATGCAGCTTGGAGTTTACAAATCACACTTCGTCTTTTATTGACGCGGCTGTAGTGGCCAGGAGCCATATCTCGGCCTAAATTTGCTGATTGTTTTATTCTTGTTTTTCTTTATCTAGTAATTATAATTTTAATAATATAAACAAAAATAAATACATATCAAAACACCAGCTGTTAAAAAAAACAAATAAACGTCAGTCAGTTTGTATTAATGTCACATTTGACTTTAAAAGATAACAAAATTTTTAGTTTTATAGTTTCACAATAATGTTTTTTGCTATTTAATAACTATTTTCTACTCTAGACTGCTTATAAAACTTGTAATTAATATTTAAAAATACATATTAACAAAATCTTGCTTAAAGAAATGTTCAAATTGGGTAGTAGTTTTTAGAAACTCATTTCTACTAACGAGTTTTATAATAATGGCAATACAACAATGACCATTCCGTTATGAAATCAATGACCGATGTTCATGATAAGAGCAGATTAGGGGCTAATAGCAAAATGACAATGGAAACGTGCTGCAATGACAAAATTATATAAAATAGCAGACTAGGCCCCAAGGTCATATGTTCAAGGTTCAAACCCCATCAGGCGCTTCACTTTGAGTAGAATTATTTCATCATTGCTCTCAAAACGGTGAAGTAAAACATTGTGAAACCGATATATCCTAGAGCCAAAACTTTGAGACATGTGACATCTACCAACCCTCATTGGGCCAGCGTGGTAGATTACAGCCCTCCCTCTCACCGAGAGCAGGCCTGTGTCCCAACTGCGGGAACATCATAGGCTGATTATGTATGCATATACAATATGTAAGAGAAAGCCCTGTCCGATCCGTGAAGGTATTGTTAGGTATCGATAACTGATTCTACTAATGCCCACAAAGACAAGCAAACCTTAAAAAAAATCCCCCTAAAATAAAATATTATTTCGCAATAAGAGGTAACTTAATACATGTGCGGTAAACAACCCCTTCCGCGGGCGGCGGGGGGCAGGGCACACGGCACCTGTGACGTGGTCGCGTCACTATTCGCTTATAATAATACCGGTGTTGCCTTTATTAAAAACTAGCTTTCCGCCCGCGGCTTCGCCCGCGTGGAATTCGGTTATATCGCGCTTTTTAGATTTCCCTCGGGAACATCATATTTTTCCGGGATAAAAGGTAGCCTATGTTCTTTCTCAAGGTCCAAAGATTGTCTGTGCCAAATTTCATCAAAATCGGTTGAGAGGTTTAAGCGGGAAAGCGTAACAGACAGACAGACGAACAGACAGACAGACAGACAGACAGACAGACCGACAGACAGACAGAGTTACTTTTCGCATTTATAATATTAGTATGGATTACCAAAAATTGGAATTAATTCCCGGGAAAAAAGTTATTTCAAAATTAATTAGTATTGTTACTATGATGATTAAGTAAAATTTTATATTATATTTGGTCAAGTGTTTACCTAACTTTATTATCATATAGGTCGGACAGGGGTTTCTTTACATATTGTATATTATTTATTTTTTTAATAATTATAAGCTAGTGCTTGACTGCAATCCCGCCTGATGGTAAGCAGTGATGCAATCGTTGATGGTAAAAAGCGCACTAGTTTATTAAGCCTATTCACTTAAAAAACTAAGGAATAGGAAGGATGACGGCAGTTGAGCGAGGTGATGCAATATTAAACCCGAATAGCACGACCAAGCAGAAGCTGCGCTAGAGGAAGATTGATCTGGAGACTCTCCGACCAAACTCCCGACATAGCAACATTTGGCGCATCGTGCCGCCACACATCACAACTCAACTGCTCAGACCCGTCCTCTGTACGGCTTCACCAGACATCATGCAGGAACACGACGAATCGCTTGGCGGCAAGACTTTGTCTGGTGGGTGGTAACTTCTGCCGGCAGCCGATGTTATGGCCTACCGAGAGATGATAGATCTTAATTTTATGGACATGCGGCTTGTTTTGTGGATCAGGTAAAGAAAAATTTTTGTTATTTTCGTGGTTATTTAGTTATTGTTTTTTTTATGTACATATTTTAACGAGTATAGTTAACCTATAATTTATTTAATTTTATAGATAATTAGCTTTCCGCCCGCGGCTTCGACCACGTGGTAATAATAATACTTGATAATTATGTCTTGTATTATGTGAGAGACAGTATGCCAATGAATCCGCTGTACCATATTAGTTTTAATTTATATTATTTTATTGTCTCTGTGTTAATTGAAGTTATTACAATAGTTTTGTCGTGTTTTAATCCTTACTAATATTATAAATCGGAATATCAGTTTGTTTGTTCCGCTTTCACGCCGTAACTATTAAACCGATTGCTTTGAAATTTTACAGACGTAAAGTTAGAAGTCCGGATTAAATAATAGGGTACTTTTTATCCCCGATTTATTTGATATTCCCGAGGGAAATCTACAGAGCGCGATATAACCGAATTCCACGTAGTCGAAGCCGCGGGCGGAAAGCTAGTTATCTATAAAATTAAATAAATTACAGGTTACCTATACTCGTAAAAATATGAACATAAAAAACAATAACTAAATAACCACGAAAAATAACAAAACATTTTTCTTTACCTGATCCACAAAACAAGCCGCATGTCCATAAAATTACTAACAATACCAAACGTGTCCAATACAACCTTAACAAAATATATTCTTGTATACACACGATAGCAGAGACCTAACACTATCTACAGTCAGGACACGTTTCCAAGCCTCATAGGTCCTTCGCTAAGGCCTAACAAAAGACTGGACGAGCCGAATACTAATAAAACATGCCTTACGACTGGCGACAATAAAGACCTAAACATCCTTACTTCGAAACCCTCTATCAAACTCCATTTGAATCATTTCCAAGGATATTTCTAATCCATTACTCCATATGTTTGACAAGTATGTCTACTCAACAAACATAAATAACGCAATGAATGGAGTTGAACTGTCAACATGAAACCCGTGAAGCCGGGTACACTGTCAACAGTAATTATTGACAAGTGTGTTACGCTATAACTGGGCTGGTCGTTTCTAAAAGTATGATTTGGTAGATTCGGTAAGCCTGTTGCTGAATTAGGTCTAAGCTGTTGTGATTACTTGACCAATAACAACAAAAAGTTGATCGCGTGTCGTTTAGAAAGTGATTATAAATGTTGTTTTAGAGGCCTGAGTTGATTACTATTTAAATATCAGGTTGTGTGCGTACTAAGTTGCGTACCACATTCCTGTCCTGGCTTCGATTCGCGGGCCGGGAAAAGTATTATTGAATTTTGTATCCGGAATTTCTTATAAGAAGCCGTGGCTTTGGTATGTACTCTTTCCGTTATACGTAGTATAGTGTACGTACATACTATAGAAATTACAAATATAAATGTATAAATTACAAATATAAATGTAGAAATTACAAATATAAATGTAGAAATCACAAATATAAATATAGAAATTTTATTAATATTACGTTGTAAAGATCTGCGTTATTAGCAAAAAAACAAGATATGTCTTGGTGCCTTGTATGTTCTACTTTTGTTTCATAATTATAAATTTGTGTTTGACTGTAATCTCGCCTGATGGTAAGCAGTGATGCACTCGTTGATGACACTATGATTGACTAAAAAGCTTAGTGAATAGGAAGGAAGACGGCAGTTGATCGAGATGATACAATATTAAACCCAACAACATGGCCAACGATGCGCCAGAGAGAGATTGATCTGGACCAAAGTACCCACACAACATTTGGCGCATCGTACCCGGCACACATCGCAACACAACTGCTCATACCCGCCCTCCGTACGGCTTCACCAGACATCATGCCGGAACACGACTAAACGCTTCACGGCAAGATTTCGTCTGGTGAGTGGTAACTTCTGCCGGCAGCCGATATTATGGCCTACCACCAAGAAAAATCTAAATCGCCTTTTTTTTCACTGTCTATCTAAACGTGGCTTTTGGTCCTACATTCTAAACATTATGAACTGTCGTTGTCTACTTCCTACTAAGGTACTGCGCATCGTAAGTAAAGATGCTAGTAAAAGATTATACCGCTTTGATGCATTTAATCTCCTAACTAACGACCTCTCAAACGAGCGCTTCTTTTCAATTACAACTGTAGCTAAAGCACCTGGCGCTCAGCTTACCAACGGTTGGTGGTTAAAACTACGGTTCGTAAGACTAATAGCCTCCTTGGTCCTTAGCGTCGTTTGGTATTCTTGAATTGTTAACAGTTTCCTTAAGGAAAATCGATCTCTTTTGAAGTATAATTTGGTATTACGATAAGAAAAAACCTTTGTATTGGAAAGGCGGAAAATTGACGTGGAAAGGTTGTCGTTTTCAGTAATAAAACAAGAGCCTTTCAGTTATATGTCATTAAGAGTGATACGTATTGATGTTCAATGTTCTATCGTAATGTAAAAGCAATCAGCTGAGTTCAGAACACCGTTTAGGAATTTACCCAAGAATAAATTTCAGTGGTTCACAGAGGACTCTCTGCGAATCGGAATATACTAACGGTTTTCGACACACCAATCTGAACAGCCACCCACCAACTCGAATGTATTTGCTCTAAAATATACATTGCAATATAAACCTTAACACATAAAATTTAAAGCGAGACTTTGACTGCGCTCACATATTTCTAAAATGTGCATTGAAATTCGAACTTTAGCGCATAAAATTCAGAGTTTAAGTTCGGTCGCTGAAGTTGTTTAGTGAAAAAGATCGTATCGTAAAAATACGAGATTTGATTGGAAAATGTGTGAATGTTGTGAGAGGACGCGAATGCAGTAATGGTTCGTGTGAATGCTACATTGTTGATAAGTAACCCTAACTCTGTTTTATTTAGTAACATGTGGTTTGTCATTAAAAAGTAGGGCTCAAAGTATTCCCATACCCATATTTTATTAACATCGGTCCAGTCGTTTCGGAGATTAGTCGAAACAAACAGACACAACGACGAAACGTAAAGCCTCATCTTATATAACGCCTCATCTTATATAACGCGTACATCAATGCGCCTACTGCTGTCTTCCCGTCCGATTACAATTTAAGTGTCTTTAAGGTTATAGCTCATAGGTTCTTATAACTTCATCATCGTCATCATTTCAGCCGAAACCTGTCCACTGCTGGACATAGGCCTCCTCCAAGGTTCTCCACGACGACCGGCCCTGCGCCTCCCGCATCCAGCGGTTTCTCGCAACCTTTACCAGGACGTCGGTCCACCTTGTCGGGGGCCTACCCACGCTGCGTCTTCCAGTGCGTGGTGGCGACTCGAGAACCCGTCAGCCCCAATGGGCATCGGTCCTACGGGCATTGTGCCCAGCCCACTACCACTTTTAGTGTTGCAATTCTTCGGGCTATGTCAGTTACTCTCGTTTTTCTGCAGATCTCCTAATTCCTTGTTCGTATATATTTATTTATTTTACAAAATGTTTTTTTCATAACCACCATATAGGTAGATATACTTAGTATGCATATAAATGCATACTAAGTATACCTACCTATATGATGGTTACAAAGTATTTTATTATTAAAAATAGCAGTATTTTAATAATAAAAAATACTACTATTTTTACGTAACAAACAGACACTGCTATTTTATTAGTTTTTATTTTAGTATAGAACAAGACATTTGAGTGTCTTCAAGGCTAGAGTGAATAGGCTCTTAATAAACTAGCGCGCTTTATCATCAACGATCGCATCACTGCTTACTATCAGGCGGGATTACGGTGAAGCACTAGTTTATAGGAGAGGGCTAGTTTATAGGGGAGTCGTGGTGGCCTAGTGGTTAAAACACCAGCCTCTCAAGTATGAGTGCGCGGGTTCGATTCCAGG
>JADWQK010000997.1:0-267500 GCA_017933935.1 Sesamia nonagrioides
TCATTTGAGTATATTTTTTATCGCAAACATATCTCGAATTAAAATTGGAGACGACAACGCAAATCGAGCCCCGACACCGGCGCTGTCATTGTTTACCAGTTGTTCGGGGACCACAGTCACAGTAGACAGACAGTAAAATAACTTCATAAAAACGAGCCGCTCTCGGTTTGAATGATTGCGTGCGCGCCGTGCGCCGTGTCGGTACGCGATTTCACGCACACGCTGGCATAATATAGCTTGGAATAACATAGGGGCAGTACGGGATGTGGTTCAACGCAAGAGGAGGCAAATAACTCTGCGGGCGGCCTTAGATAATCTACTGTTCTGTCTCTACTGTGCCACAGTGCATTGTTCAGTTTGAATAACCGTATTCTAACTAGTTACGGAAACATACAAAGTTATATAACAACCAATAATCCAAACCCATAACGTCTAATAAAAATTTTTACTTCATAATAAAACATCAGCTAATTTTGATCTTATTGTCTTTACAGGACGGTCAGACTGGTCGCTGATTTGCGCTCGTTCGTAACAGTTTCGTCCACACCATGGGTCCACACCCTCGGTGTGCCTACTTTGGTTCATGCGAACTAAGAATTTCTTCAAGTTGTTTTACTTCGTTATAAGTTTTTTCATCACACATGCTCGTAAACGGTGTTAATAAACACAAGTAAAGTAGGCGGGATGTCCCGTATTGTACCCTCGGGCTTGCAAAATTTCATTGTGAGCCCAAGGGCGTCAAATGTAATTTTTATCTTGGGAATCACCGGTGCGCTTAGAAGACAGGAGATATGTGACATTACTATAAACGACGTAGAAAACCATGGAGACATTTTGCTAATAAAAGTAGGTACCTAATACAAAAAACAAAATACCACGATCTTTTGTGGTCTACGGCAAATATTACAAAATTGTAAAAAAAATACCAAGAAATACGTTCGAAAAAAAGCACATCGAAAAAGTTCTTTCAACAATTTAGAGGCGGTAAATGTACCGTCCAAGATATAGAAAAAAATAAAATAGGCAAGATGCCTAAAGAAATAGCAGAATTTTTAAAACTTCCAAATCCTAAGAGCTACACGGGTCATTCATTTCGCAGGACATCGGCGACCCTGCTGGCAGATTCTGGTGTTGACATTTTAACTTTGAAAAGGCATGGGGGTTGGAAATCTAACGCTGTTACCGAAGGGTACATCGATGACTCGGTTAAGAATAAAATTCAAATTACATCTTCGATTTTAAACTCCTACGAAATTCCTGCAAACACCTCAACATCACATGAACCGGTTGCATCAACATCATCGTTCCAGACAGCATCTGATACAATCCAGGAACAATGCAATGAGCCTGAAAACTTTTTACTACAGAGACTAAAGATAAAGCAGCAATAACAAATAACTTGTCACAAGCAATTAAATTACCAGAAAAAATACTTCCCTCGTATTTAACAACTGTAATGTCACTATTAACTTCAACAATTAAATATCTTTTGTTATTTAAACTGCCATTTTTATTTATAGTTTACTCGCAAATGTGATGAAATACATTGTGTTTGCCTCGGGCGGAATAGACATTACAATCTCGGACTACTACAAGCAGTAGTCACTCGATTGAAATGTCTTACATCCCGCCCTAGACAAATGTGATGAAATACATTATGTTTGCCTCGGGCGGAATAGACATTACAATCTCGGACTACTACAAGCAGTAGTCACTCGATTGAAATGTCTTACATCCCGCCCTAGACAAATGTGATGAAATACATTGTGTTTGCCTCGGGCGGAATAGACATTACAATCTCGGACTACTACAAGCAGTAGTCACTCGATTGAAATGTCTTACATCCCGCCCTAGACAAATGTGATGAAATACATTGTGTTTGCCTCGGGCGGAAGAGACATTACAATCTCGGACTACTACAAGCAGTAGTCACTCGATTGAAATGTCTTACATCCCGCCCTAGACAAATGTGATGAAAAACATTGTGTTTGCCTCGGGCGGAATAGACATTACAATCTCGGACTACTACAAGCAGTAGTCACTCGATTGAAATGTCTTACATCCCGCCCTAGACAAATGTGATGAAATACATTGTGTTTGCCTCGGGCGGAATAGACATTACAATCTCGGACTACTACAAGCAGTAGTCACTCGATTGAAATGTCTTACATCCCGCCCTAGACAAATGTGATGAAATACATTGTGTTTGCCTCGGGCGGAATAGACATTACAATCTCGGACTACTACAAGCAGTAGTCACTCGATTGAAATGTCTTACATCCCGCCCTAGACAAACAATGTACTAATATTATGCAGTCAACAATGTGGTGCACGTAAAAATTACAAAAACCTTATAGTTCGCATTTCAAGTATTGAAAATAAAATATTTGGTTTGATTGTGAAATGGGAACTCACGGCGTATCCGCGGCGCAGCGTGCGGCGGTTGTGGCCGCTGTAGTCGGCCCGCTCCACACAGTCCAGGTAGGCGTCGGCCCAGTAGAGCGCGCGCGCCGCTGGGTCCAGCGCCAGCGCGCCCGGGTACACCAGCCGGTCCGCCGCCACGTGGACCCGCGCCGCGCCCGCCAGGCTGGCGCGCTCCACGCCCGGCGGCGATGCGCCCCACACCGACCAGAACATCAGGCCCGCGCCCGGGTCCAGCGCCAGCCCGTGCACTTTGGCCAGCGCCGCGTCTAGCAGCAGGCGGCAGTGCTGCAGCGAGCGCGAGCACACGTACAGCGCCTCGCGTCCGCCGTCCACCAGGTACCAGTTGCCGGCCACCCAGTCCACGGCCAGGTGGCTCACGGCCGCCACGTCGGGGAACAGCGCGGGCACGCCCAGCACGGTGCGCCGGCTGAAGTCGTCCGCGTCCACGCACACGATGCCCGACTTGCTGATGTTGTGGTGGACGTAACAGATGCTCCTGCACACACAAATTCAAAATCATTAATTTGTACAAATATGGTAGGTATATAAGGTACATTCAATTGTCTTAAATTAATTAATGCTCTCATCACATTCTGCCACGTGGCACAAATAAAATGATTACAATGCAAATAATATGGCGCCACATGGCGCGACATCAGGCCGTTGCGGCCCGTACCGGTTGTCGTAGAGGAAGTCGAGGGCGCGCACGTTGAGCGCGGCCAGCGAGTGGTTGCGCGTGCGCGCCGGCCCGTCCGGCCACACGCGCCGCACGTCGCCGGCCGTCACCACCACCAGCGACAGCGGCTCTGACACCGGATCTGGAACACGACACACTCATGTGTAAGCATGGTATTGTTCAGCATATCCAAATGCGGAAACTCTTTCAACGTAACTTGACAAATAAAGGGATTCCATTTTTCATACTTAAGTAATCTCAAGAACTCATCTTCTGAAACAATATTGTTTTTCAAATATTTTCTGAACTACTTTGGATATGCAATGGCATGCAAGCGCGAGTAAGCGGTTGTTTTTTTATTTCTAATAAACTTACAATTAGGTTCACAATTTGTTTTAGCCGCACAACGAAAACCTCTCAGGGTTTATCTGCATGTCGGCGAGCCGCTCATAACTATAGGTACTATAAATAATTATTATTGTATACAATGCAATGCTAACAATTCATAGGTATATTAATACCTACAAAGTGGTGCTGACAATACGACAATAAATGAAAACACAGACCATGCTGGTTCGTAGGAATAATCCTGAACCATAGAAAAAAACCTAGCATCAAAAATAAAAAATGAAAATTTCAAACAAACTAAATCGCAGCAAACGGAATAGAACATCCTTTAAAATATTGGTTCAATAACCTCCGATCAGCGGGCGACAGCGCGTTCCTGTATCGATTTGCTTTTTCGCGCCATTATTATTAAAGTTTGGTAACGTGGGATGCGGCGGTCATCAACCTGTAAGCGATTCCTTATCAACATGTACATCATGTAGAAAATGTGAAAAATGAAAAATAATTTCCTGTGACTAAACTAATGCATATATTTATATAATTTTTTTATGGGTAGACTGAGAATCTGTTGAGGTACACGATGTTTAATTTATTGTCGTATTGTCAGCACCACTCTGTATATGTCGGCCACATCCGATAAAGAATAGACGTAAACAAACAGTTGCTAGGCAACGAGTAGTTTACGCCTAAAATACAGATATTAACAGCCTTTTCTAGATAGACGATTTTCATAAAAGTAATAATTCTACTTCCTACTAATGTAAACAGTTTATTTGTTTAGATATTAATGATTTGCATAGAACGCTTAACCGATTTGAATGAAATATGACACACATGTAAGCTAATTTCCTAATAGTTTAAATTATTTGATATATATTATACTTAGCCAAATGCCTCAACTTTATTCATTGGTTGAATTCCACAAAATGTGTTTAATACTTGGATTTCGCCATCTTTATTTTTTTGTAGGGCTATCACGTAAAATTAATGTCGACTTTTAAATGGTTTTCCATTATAATTTAAAAAAAATTAAAAATACCAAGTTATAATGCATGTTATTTTAGTGATTTTATTGAAATATGCTGCAATAGGAATTATTAATAACTAGTTAGCATGTAAAAGTCGATAATCATGTAAATAACAGGAGATTTGTAAAATGTGAGTTGTGATAACCATAAAATGGGTTTGTTTATCTCTATTCTTTATGGAGTTTGGCGAGAATATAGGTACAGTCGCCCGTACATTGAGCCACTACAACCCGTCAAATTTCCTCAATAGATTCTCAACTTTATCGCCAAAGCATTACGGTTCAAGTTTGATTGGGAAACCTTGACAGATCCAGGCAGCCCGACCCGCTGGCGTCCGCACCTACATACATTATTTGAAATTTTGTGTAAAGAAACGCTTAGATTATCTTAATTTTTTAATTAGCTTAACTTTTTTTTTTCCATACCCTTAAACAAAACAGATATTTGACCGTCACTAGTAGCGCCACCGACAGCCTCTGTGGCGTAGCGGTAGCGAACGCGGCCGTTGCGCAAGGAGGCGCGGGTTCGATCCCCGCACAGTGCAAATATTTGTATGCATGAATATAAATATTTGCACTGGTCTGGTCGTGCCTCGGAAAGCACGTTAAGCCGTTGGTCCCGGTTGCCATACGAACATCTAGTGGCAGTCGTTACGGGTTGTTGGAACCCTCAAAAGTCTAACAATTGGTCTAACTGCAATGCTTAGATATCGCCTTCGGGTTGTGGAGGTCAGACGGCAGTCGCTTCACGGAAAATATCGAAGTTTAGCCAAACTCAGCAGTTAAACTAGTAAAGCGGATCCCAGACTCCAAAGCTGAAAAAAGCTGCGGATGCGAGTGGGATTAACGCTGAGATGATTAGTAGCGCCACCGCTAATATTAACGCTGAGATGATTAGTAGCGCCACCGCTAATATTAACGCTGAGATGACGAGTAGCGCCACCGCTAATATTAACGCTGAGATGACTAGTAGCGCCACCGCTAATATTAACGCTGAGATGATTAGTAGCGCCACCGCTAATATTAACGCTGAGATGATTAGTAGCGCCACCGCTAATATTAACGCTGAGATGATTAGTAGCGCCACCGCTAATATTAACGCTGAGATGAGTAGTAGCGCCACCGCTAATATTAACGCTGAGATGATTAGTAGCGCCACCGCTAATATTAACGCTGAGATGATTAGTAGCGCCACCGCTAATATTAACGCTGAGATGATTAGTAGCGCCACCGCTAATATTAACGCTGAGATGATTAGTAGCGCCAGCGCTAATATTAACGCTGAGATGATTAGTAGCGCCAGCGCTAATATTAACGCTGACATGATTAGTAGCGCCAGCGCTAATATTAACGCTGAGATGATTAGTAGCGCCAGCGCTAATATTAACGCTGAGATGACGAGTAGCGCCAGCGCTAATATTAACGCTGAGATGATTAGTAGCGCCACCGCTAATATTAACGCTGAGATGACGAGTAGCGCCAGCGCTAATATTAACGCTGAGATGATTAGTAGCGCCACCGCTAATATTAACGCTGAGATGACGAGTAGCGCCAACGCTAATATTAACGCTGAGATGACGAGTAGCGCCAGCGCTAATATTAACGCTGAGATGACGAGTAGCGCCAGCGCTAATATTAACGCTGAGATGACGAGTAGCGCCAGCGCTAATATTAACGCTGAGATGATTAGTAGCCAGCGCCAATATTAACGCTGAGATGATTAGGCGCCAGCGCTAATATTAACGCTGAGATGACGAGTAAAGCCAGCGCTAATATTAACGCTGAGATGATTGCAGCGCCACCGCCAATATTAACGCTGAGATGACGAGTAGCGCCAGCGCCATTAACGCTGGAGATGACGAGTAGCGCCAGCGCTAATATTAACGCTGAGATGACGAGTAGCGCCAGCGCTAATATTAACGCTGAGATGATTAGTAGCGCCACCGCTAATATTAACGCTGAGATGATTAGTAGCGCCACCGCTAATATTAACGCTGAGATGACGAGTAGCGCCACCGCTAATATTAACGCTGAGATGATTAGTAGCGCCACCGCTAATATTAACGCTGAGATGATTAGTAGCGCCACCGCTAATATTAACGCTGAGATGATTAGTAGCGCCACCGCTAATATTAACGCTGAGATGATTAGTAGCGCCACCGCTAATATTAACGCTGAGATGATTAGTAGCGCCAGCGCTAATATTAACGCTGAGATGATTAGTAGCGCCAGCGCTAATATTAACGCTGAGATGATTAGTAGCGCCAGCGCTAATATTAACGCTGAGATGACGAGTAGCGCCAGCGCTAATATTAACGCTGAGATGATTAGTAGCGCCACCGCTAATATTAACGCTGAGATGACGAGTAGCGCCAGCGCTAATATTAACGCTGAGATGACGAGTAGCGCCAGCGCTAATATTAACGCTGAGATGATTAGTAGCGCCACCGCTAATATTAACGCTGAGATGACGAGTAGCGCCAGCGCTAATATTAACGCTGAGATGATTAGTAGCGCCACCGCTAATATTAACGCTGAGATGATTAGTAGCGCCAGCGCTAATATTAACGCTGAGATGACGAGTAGCGCCAGCGCTAATATTAACGCTGAGATGATTAGTAGCGCCACCGCTAATATTAACGCTGAGATGATTAGTAGCGCCACGCTAATATTAACGCTGAGATGATTAGTAGCGCCAGCGCTAATATTAACGCTGAGATGATTAGTAGCGCCAGCGCTAATATTAACGCTGAGATGACGAGTAGCGCCAGCGCTAATATTAACGCTGAGATGACGAGTAGCGCCAGCGCTAATATTAACGCTGAGATGATTAGTAGCGCCACCGCTAATATTAACGCTGAGATGACGAGTAGCGCCAGCGCTAATATTAACGCTGAGATGACGAGTAGCGCCAGCGCTAATATTAACGCTGAGATGACGAGTAGCGCCAGCGCTAATATTAACGCTGAGATGACGAGTAGCGCCAGCGCTAATATTAACGCTGAGATGATTAGTAGCGCCACCGCTAATATTAACGCTGAGATGACGAGTAGCGCCAGCGCTAATATTAACGCTGAGATGATTAGTAGCGCCACCGCTAATATTAACGCTGAGATGATTAGTAGCGCCAGCGCTAATATTAACGCTGAGATGACGAGTAGCGCCAGCGCTAATATTAACGCTGAGATGATTAGTAGCGCCACCGCTAATATTAACGCTGAGATGACGAGTAGCGCCAGCGCTAATATTAACGCTGAGATGACGAGTAGCGCCAGCGCTAATATTAACGCTGAGATGACGAGTAGCGCCAGCGCTAATATTAACGCTGAGATGACGAGTAGCGCCAGCGCTAATATTAACGCTGAGATGACGAGTAGCGCCAGCGCTAATATTAACGCTGAGATGATTAGTAGCGCCACCGCTAATATTAACGCTGAGATGACGAGTAGCGCCAGCGCTAATATTAACGCTGAGATGACGAGTAGCGCCAGCGCTAATATTAACGCTGAGATGATTAGTAGCGCCACCGCTAATATTAACGCTGAGATGATTAGTAGCGCCACCGCTAATATTAACGCTGAGATGACGAGTAGCGCCACCGCTAATATTAACGCTGAGATGATTAGTAGCGCCACCGCTAATATTAACGCTGAGATGATTAGTAGCGCCACCGCTAATATTAACGCTGAGATGATTAGTAGCGCCACCGCTAATATTAACGCTGAGATGATTAGTAGCGCCACCGCTAATATTAACGCTGAGATGATTAGTAGCGCCACCGCTAATATTAACGCTGAGATGATTAGTAGCGCCACCGCTAATATTAACGCTGAGATGATTAGTAGCGCCACCGCTAATATTAACGCTGAGATGACGAGTAGCGCCAGCGCTAATATTAACGCTGAGATGACGAGTAGCGCCAGCGCTAATATTAACGCTGAGATGACGAGTAGCGCCAGCGCTAATATTAACGCTGAGATGATTAGTAGCGCCACCGCTAATATTAACGCTGAGATGACGAGTAGCGCCAACGCTAATATTAACGCTGAGATGACGAGTAGCGCCAGCGCTAATATTAACGCTGAGATGACGAGTAGCGCCAGCGCTAATATTAACGCTGAGATGACGAGTAGCGCCAGCGCTAATATTAACGCTGAGATGATTAGTAGTAGGCGCCACCGCTAATATTAACGCTGAGATTAGCGAGTAGCGCCAGCGCTAATGGCCCAACGCTGAGATAATTAGTAAGCGCCACCGCTAGCCAACGCTGAAGTTAGTTAGTAGCGCCACCGCTAATATTAACGCTGAGATGATTAGTAGCGCCAGCGCTAATATTAACGCTGAGATGATTAGTAGCGCCAGCGCTAATATTAACGCTGAGATGATTAGTAGCGCCAGCGCTAATATTAACGCTGAGATGACGAGTAGCGCCAGCGCTAATATTAACGCTGAGATGACGAGTAGCGCCAGCGCTAATATTAACGCTGAGATGACGAGTAGCGCCAGCGCTAATATTAACGCTGAGATGATTAGTAGCGCCACCGCTAATATTAACGCTGAGATGACGAGTAGCGCCAGCGCTAATATTAACGCTGAGATGACGAGTAGCGCCAGCGCTAATATTAACGCTGAGATGACGAGTAGCGCCAGCGCTAATATTAACGCTAAGATGATTAGTAGCGCCACCGCTAATATTAACGCTGAGATGACGAGTAGCGCCAGCGCTAATATTAACGCTGAGATAATTAGTAGCGCCACCGCTAATATTAACGCTGAGATGATTAGTAGCGCCAGCGCTAATATTAACGCTGAGATGACGAGTAGCGCCAGCGCTAATATTAACGCTGAGATGATTAGTAGCGCCACCGCTAATATTAACGCTGAGATGATTAGTAGCGCCACCGCTAATATTAACGCTGAGAGGATTAGTAGCGCCACCGCTAATATTAACTGAGGATGATTAGCGCCACCGCTAATAACGCGCTAGCGAGATGATTGGTAGCGCCGCCGCTAATATTAACGCTGAGATGATTAGTAGCGCCACCGCTAATATTAACGCTGAGATGATTAGTAGCGCCACCGCTAATATTAACGCTGAGATGATTAGTAGCGCCAGCGCTAATATTAACGCTGAGATGATTAGTAGCGCCAGCGCTAATATTAACGCTGAGATGATTAGTAGCGCCAGCGCTAATATTAACGCTGAGATGATTAGTAGCGCCAGCGCTAATATTAACGCTGAGATGACGAGTAGCGCCAGCGCTAATATTAACGCTGAGATGATTAGTAGCGCCACCGCTAATATTAACGCTGAGATGACGAGTAGCGCCAGCGCTAATATTAACGCTGAGATGACGAGTAGCGCCAGCGCTAATATTAACGCTGAGATGACGAGTAGCGCCAGCGCTAATATTAACGCTGAGATGATTAGTAGCGCCACCGCTAATATTAACGCTGAGATGATTAGTAGCGCCAGCGCTAATATTAACGCTGAGATGATTAGTAGCGCCAGCGCTAATAACGCTGAGATGATTAGTAGCGCCAGCGCTAATAATTAACGCTGAGATGACGAGTAGCGCCAGCGCTAATATAACGCTGAGATGATTAGTAGCGCCACCGCTAATATTAACGCTGAGATGACGAAGTAGCGCCACGCTAATATAACGCTGAGATGACGAGTAGCGCCAGCGCTAATATTAACGCTGAGATGACGAGTAGCGCCAGCGCTAATATTAACGCTGAGATGATTAGTAGCGCCACCGCTAATATTAACGCTGAGATGACGGTAGCGCCACCGCTAATATTAACGCTGAGATGATTAGTAGCGCCACCGCTAATATTAACGCTGAGATGATTAGTAGCGCCAGCGCTAATATAACGCTGAGATGATAGCGCCAGCGCTAATATTAACGCTGAGATGATTAGTAGCGCCACCGCTAATATTAACGCTGAATGATTAGTAGCGCCACCGCTAATATTAACGCTGAGGATGACGAGTAGCGCCAGCGCTAATATTAACGCTGAGATGACGAGTAGCGCCAGCGCTAATATTAACGCTGAGATGATTAGTAGCGCCACCGCTAATATTAACGCTGAGATGACGAGTAGCGCCAACGCTAATATTAACGCTGAGATGACGAGTAGCGCGCTAATATTAACGCTGAGATGACGAGTAGCGCCAGCGCTAATATTAACGCTGAGATGACGAGTAGCGCCAGCGCTAATATTAACGCTGAGATGACGAGTAGCGCCAGCGCTAATATTAACGCTGAGATGACGAGTAGCGCCAGCGCTAATATTTGATATAGAAACTTGCTTTAAAATGATTGTTGAATGACTCAATAATGGTTGGTGAAAGATTCGATATCTCCGTAATCAGACTGTTTTTAATATTTTTCACGCCATTTCTAGCATGGCAGGCGATAATGGTAATTCTACTAGTTATTGTTCTAAATTTAAAGCACGCTATCTCAAATAACATGACCTACGTACAATTAGCCCGTAAGTTTAGTCCCAGTGGGTCATTTATTTATTTAGGTAAACAACAGCCAATTATAGATTTCCCTGTTTAACTAGGTTATAATGCCAATTACCTAGACAGGTAGATATCACTTTTTTGAAAAACAGGTAAAAAAAAAGAGGTCGGATGTTCATAGTAGAAGATAGAAGAAGAGGGAGCTACTTGACATTTGTCTACGGCTGTGGCAACGCATCGCTCCGTCGGTACGCAATTAGTCTGTAGGTATAATCCCAATGGGGTGATTGCATAACACAATGTCAGCAGTAGCAGGCACTCACCATTTACAGGAACGCAGTCGCGGCGGTCGTCGTGCAGCGTGTAGCCAGGCGCGCAGGAGCAGGAGTACGAGCCGCGCGAGTTGTGGCAGTGCTGAGCACACGCGTCCTCCCACAAGCACTCGTCCGTGTCTGCGGTCAACACACGCTATGTAGCACGACACACATACAAGTACGAGCCGCGCGAGTTGTGGCAGTGCTGAGCACACGCGTCCTCCCACAAGCACTCGTCCGTGTCTGCGGTCAACACGCGCTATGTAGCACGACACACATACAACTACGAGACCCGCCCAAATAATATTATTAATAATAATAATAATTCATTTATTTCAGATTATTCCATATGTGTTAGTACAATTTTGAGCTTATAAACTAGTGTTAGTAATGCATAAAATATTACAAAGATATGTTTTTATCATTAAGTGGCGGATTGAGTGGAGTCCCCGATGATGGTGGAAAATCGCTATAAGACTGCGTGCAGTCTTATGCAGCGAGCCAGTATCGGAGAGTCCCATCGGTCCATCCAACGCGCCCAGGATGAAAATAGAAGCGCACCGTTTGCGCATGATGGCCGCAAAGCCGTCCGTACCAGCCTCCGCAAACATTGCCGAGGCACTGCAGTAGCGCGGCAGTCCCATCAGCACCCGGAATGCATTATTATATTGAATGCGCAGATAGCTGTATGTGCGCTGCGTAAAGTTAACCCACAGACAGCAGGTGTAAAAGGACTGACAGTACTCTTTAAATAGCGCAACTTTGACAGTCCTTATTAAGGTTGTCGGTGACCCAGTGGCCCAAATACTTAAATTGTTCGACTATTTTTAGCGCTGCTGTACCACATAAAGTGAATTTTGGAACAAATGTGTATCTCTTGTTGTCAGGTCTGAAAATCATAATTTCACTATTGTTTGTATTGTACTTGAGCTCATGAGCCACCGCGTAGGACTTACAAATTTTCAAAAGCCTTCGTAAGGCTCCAATCGATGGGCTCAACAGCACCATGTCATCTGGGTAACTGATGTTATTGGCGCACACTCCGTCTATATGACACCCAACACCGGTGCTGCTGAGCTCATCGATCAGACGATTGACGTACAGATTAAAGAGCGTACGTGAGGTCACTCCCCCCTGCCTCACCCCGCACTTCAGTCTGTACTCTGTAGTGTTATGTAATTTTTAACACCCTTGCTCGTAAAGCTGATGTAATCCCACCGGTTTTAAATATGTAAAGCGGGCCATAACAAACGCGTGTGTTATCAAAGCAAATAGTTAAGTTATAGTCCATACAAATTCCATAACAGCATTAGTTGTCATTTCAAATAATTATGGAACTGATCGCCGCCGCGTGGCTCTAGCCAGTGAGCAGCGCGCTGTTCCATATTTGAAATGGCAAATAATAATACTAATGGCAGGAAAGCAACAGTGTGCATTCACAAATTGAGTTAATTTAAAATAACTGATGTCCTATTTGAAATAAACAAATTTGTATTTATTTGTATTTAAATGAGTATTTGTAAAAAAAAAAACAGTTTATTCGGTAATTTAAAACTTGACTGCATGCTCTAGCATCTTTGCCAACATTTTCACGCAGCTACGGCAGAAAATAAACCTCGCGCCATTTTTCTCAAATTTTCTTTTCTTTGTACTTGTATTCTGAATATCTTTTTTTCTGTTTCCTCGCAAGTGTGTTAAAAAATGTCGTACGATATACGTGCGTATTGGTTATAACATGCTTGGCTCAATTACACCCTCGCCTTCGGCTCGGGCTGAAATTCCGCCTCGCTTATTATAACCATCATTACGCACTAATATCGTAATGTACTATTACCTACATATACTTATTTATTTATATTCATACTCGTATATCATTCATTTCTGCAGGTCATAATACGTATTCCAGTATTATGAGGCGCTGTTCTGATAACATTTTACTACACCAAGACTCATTATTCAGCTTACAGACACGGTCCTCTATCTTAAGCCTAAGTTTCGGCGACTAAGCGATAACTTAGCATAAGAAGCTGTACCTATGCTGTGCTGTATTAATTTTTCCTACTCAACACAACGCTATAATTTAATATTTACATATTTACATATTTACGTATTTACAGTCGTGGTGGCCTAGTGGTTAAAACACCGACCTCTCAAGTATGAGTGTGCGGGTTCGATTCCAGGTCAAGCAAGTACCAATGTAACTTTTCTAAAGTTATATGTACTTTCTAAGTATATCTTGGACACCAATGACTGAAGGTGAAGGAAAACATCTTGAGGAAACCTGGACTTATATAAGTCTGAAATCGCCAACCCGCATTGAGCAAGCGTGGTGATTACGCTCAATCCTTCTCTGTATGAGAAGAGACCTGTGCCCAGCAGTGGGACGATAAAAAGGTTGATGATGATGATGATGATGACATATTTACAACAATATTTTCATTGTTATGACAGTTTCTGACGACGCTGTTGATTATGTCTCTATGACAACCTTTTTCTTCTAAATTCTTGACTGTTTCTGCTACTGCGGCGGCGTACGCTGCTGTTGCCGGCCCTCCGCCGCCCCTCCACTGCTGTTGCCGGCCCTTGCCGCCGGGGCCGCTCCTCCGTTGCTGCTGCCGGCCCTCTCGGCCGCTTTGCTGCTGCCGGCTCTCCGTCGCCGGGATCGCTCCTACTACTAGCTGTTTCTGCTGCCTTGTACCGCCTCTGATGGCGGCGCGCTTTACCATCAACGATCGCATCACTGCTTACCATCAGGCGGGATTGCGGTCAAGCGCTAGTTTATAACTTATAAAAAAAAAAACTTTTGGTTTTTATACCAATGCATGAATAGTAGCAGAACCTCCCCGGGTAGACAAGTGTCATCCCTTAATTTACTCCACAGAATATCGTACGAGACAAGATCGAAGGCCCTCGATAAATCAAGATAGCACGCATAAACTGGGGTCCTTCTGCTCGTGTAATACTGCACAGTCTGCTTGAGGCACAGGATGGCATTCTCGGTGGAATGGCCAGGCCTGAAGCCAAACTCTGCGTCGTTTAACGAGACGTGTTTATCTAGGTGCTGACCAAGCAGACAGTCCAGCACTTTAGCAATTACTGTAGCCAGAGAGATCGGTCAATAGTTATTAACATCTGATGTAATCATCACCAGTTTTATTTTTGATGATAGGCACAACTATAGTACGCATTAGGTTATCAGGAAGGTGCGAATGACCCAAACAAAGAGTAAAAAACAGTGACAACACTCTGGGTAAGTGTACACCTGCGCGCTGCAAGTGATCAATGCTAAGGCTGTCGTGACCTGGGGATTTACCCCTCACCATGCTTTTGATTACGCCACCTACTTGCTTCGTAGTAAAATAAATACTACGCTCACCACCTCCCTCAGCATCGAGCACCTGCTGAGCTGGCCCCAGAGGAGAATCTACCCTGAAATGGTCGGAGAACATAGTGGCGATCTCACTGGGCTTATGCAAACCCGCCACGCTGAGGAGAAGACCTGGTTTATGACTCATTTTATTGGTGTTATTCCAAAACTGACCAAATTTCTTTTTAGAGTGAAGTTCAGCTATAATGTACATCTTTACCTGTTGTTCATTTTTTTGACACCATTTCAATTTTGTTTTACAAGCGCGCCTAGACTCGCACATATCTTTATAAAGACTGCCAACCCTGAGCTTGCCCCCAAATAACCATGCCTGAAAACATAACCGGGCCTTTCCATGAGCGCCCCGGATATGCCTATTCCACCCAGTAATGTATTTACCTCCACGCTTTTTCACAACATCATAACTACATAAAGCTTAAAATAATGGCTTAAATAATGGCTGCAGGCGCCTAAGAGTTAAAGAATGACGTAGAGTACTGACCGATGCAACGGCCGTCGGCGTCGGCTTCGTAGCCCTGGTGGCAGTAGCAGGCGAGGCCGGCGTGCGTGGGCCGGCAACCTACCTCGCAGTGTAGCGCCTCGCACTGGCTCGCCGTGACTGCAACAAACACGCACGTTATTGGAGTACGAACCTCAGCTCAGCGTGCAGAAGTGACTCAGCACAGTCCGGTACGCACAGTTGTCGCAGATGTCCCATTCGTCGCTGGCATCGGGGCACTGGCGCGCGCCATCACAGAACTGCTCGATGGCCACGCACGTGAACTGCCCCTCCACCGGCGTCTCGCAGCGTGCGCTGTTGCCGGGGCACTTGAAGTCCTTCTGACCTACGAGGTAAGTGAATATGTTTAAAATGGATTCAGTTCCGCACTTGTTCAATGCCTGAAAGTTGTACGTACACATGTAGGGGTCCTCGTCGGAAGCGTCGTGCGCGCCGCAGTCGGGCTCGCCGTCGCAGCGCCAGCTGGGTGCTAGACAGAAGTTACTCACGCTGCAGCGGAACTCGTCGCCGCGACATGACGTCGTCCATGCTGCACAACACAAAACATCGCTACAGATACAAATTTCTATATGAGCAGAACTAACGTGTGTTCCACGAAATGTTCGTCGCAAGCCGCTAACACCTGTTTCTGTTATTTAGTCGTACTACATAATTTATTAAAAAGATGTATTTAAGTTTAAATTAGAGTACGATGGAATTGACATGTACAAACATACACACTTTATGTAAAAAAATCCTTAAAGAAATAGAAGTTAAAAAATATTGTATGTGTCAGTGGTCAATAGCAGGTACAAGTGTTGGTTACTGTTGGGGAAGCTGCAGTGTAGTTCGTCGGAGGCGTCGGCGCAGTGTGCGCGACCGTCGCAGCGCCAGTCCAGCGGCACGCAGCGCAGCCCGTCCACGCACGCGAACTGACGCGAGTCGCACGCCGCGCGAGTGCCGCTCTCCGCCGCGCTCGGCTCGCTCGGCTCGCTCGACAGCGGCTCGACTCCTGCATGTATCACAGCGTCATATTACAGATGTGTACCTAGTGTCCGAGGCTGTTCACAACTTCGCTACAGCGCGAGCGATAAGGAGAACAACAGGGTACTCTTAGTCGTAGGGAAGCACCGAGGCGGAAAGTTTTGTCGTCGAACAAAGTGCCTATGTTCAACGACGGCAGTACATGCAGCTATTCCCATTGACCCACAGCCAATAGGCATAGCATAAAGAGAGGGAAGTAGGTTATTTCCGACCTAATCCGCGATTTAATTGCCTACTGTCTTAGGTTTGTCACGTTTAGCTAAATTTTAATTCAGTGTCTATAAATTGGCAAAGGTCGGAAAGTTGACGACTATCCGCGCTTCGTCGGATTCGGTTGTCGCCCAAATCGCTAACAAATATTTATAGATTAAGAGCACAACCTGCTCAGCATATACTAGTCAGTTTTTTGTATTTTTTTTATGTAATAACTAGCTGTTGCCCGCGACTTCGTCCGCGTAGACTTCAGTTTATAGCGCGCGGTGGTTCCCGTTTCCGGGGGAATGCCAATATAAATGCCTACATTACTGCTAGGTTTCAAACATCCTCACACATTTTCGCGTTTATATTATTAATAGGATTATAAAGATACTTAAGGTCTATAGCAACGTTGATTTTACCGGGTTTAAAGGTTTAGCAAAGGAAAGAAACATCAAATATCATCATCATCATCATCAACCTTTTCATCGTCCCACTGCTGGGCACAGGTCTCCTCTCATACAGAGAAGGATTGAGCGTAATCACCACGCTTGCTCAATGCGGGTTGGCGATTTCAGACTTTCAGAAGTCCAGGTTTTCTCAAGATGTTTTCCTTCACCTTTAGTCAATGGTGTCCAAGATATACTTAGAAAGTAAATATAACTTTAGAAAAGTTCATTGGTACTTGCCTGACCTGGAATCGAACCCGCGCACTCATACTTGAGAGGCTGGTGTTTTAACCACTAGGCCACCACGACTACAATTCAAATATCATACTTCTAATTATTTTGCGTTGGTTGGTGTTTTGGATAATATGCTTAGGATATTATGAAATAAAATAAGGGTTAAAATTATTACGCTTGATAAAATATGAGCACATTTAAGTAAGTACGGTTTTATAAACAACTTTTTTGTTTTGCTGTCTTTCGCCAAAACATAAAGGTTTCTGGATTTGATACACGTGAGCATGCCACATAGAGTTGCCCATGAGAAAAACATGTTGTTTCTAAATGAACTCCGGCAACGTTAAGGCGTACGTAGCGTAAGAACTGTACACTTTTAAATTGAAATGGCAAATCAGTCGGGATGATGGGAATACGGGGAATCAAGACATTTTATCCTTTTGCCATTCCAGCCATGATTGTAGCCTTTACAATGTTGTGACCCAAATGTGTTATTTGTAACCGAGTATCATTATACAGCTTTGGAGCGTCAAGATTCCTCATTAATAGGACTGGAACACCAACTTTTAGTATCAACTTATGGAGTGGCACTCCTGATAATTCTAAAGAGTTGAAAAATTCTATAGGGTATGATGTAACTTGTTCAGTGTCCGTAATATTGTCCACTGAGAGGTATTCGATAACATTTCCCTGAACGTTTAACATGATTTGTTCATTTATTTTACTATTTCATTAGTCGGCGCCAAAATTGCCCTTTCGCATAGCCATTCTCGGTGGGCTATATTTGTTTGAAGATCCGGATAGAATTATTTAATAGGTCATCTGAGCTATCCACAACTTGACAGAACTCACGGCATTTATTTCATCTGCCGGTGGTATACCCCTAGTAATCACCGGAAGGGTCTGCCTAAAGTCACCAGCTAAAGGTACCACCGTCCCTCCCATCATATCTTGGTTGCCTTTGATGTCCCCCCTTGTGCGATCTAGTGCTTCAATTGCCCTTTTGTGGAATATCATCACATTCATCCCAAACTAACAACTTACACTGCTGTAACATTCTTCCGCGCTCACTGCTTTTACTAATATTGCATTTCCTCATGAGCTAAGTTCAATGGTAACTGAGTGCGCTGTTCGTCCCGTTCCGAAAAAAATTAAAAAGAGCTGAGTTGATATGAAATAAGTGCCTGTTAAAATAATGGGAGTAATATGTACGTCTTCGTTAGCTCCCGTTTTCGCAACATTTTTTGTTACTGCTCTGCTCCTATTGGTCATAGCGAAATGTTATATAGCCTAAAGCCTTCCTGGATTAATAGACTATCCAAAGCAAAAATAATTTTTCAAATCGGACCAGTAGTTCCTGAGATTAGCGCGCACAAATCAGCTTTATATATTAGTATAGATAGATTATATATTAGTATAGATTTAATAATAGTTTTGTACACATAAAGGACCATATTTATTTTTAATTCATACAAATATAGATAATACAAACATATCTATTGAATCACATTTATTACAAAATTACAAATCAGCTAGTGAAAAATACTTTTTTTCGGTTTTGACTATTACGAAACGCCTTATTATTAAACTTTAATGTGTATTCAAATCAAATCAAATCATTTATTTCAAATAAACCAGTTACAGGCACTTTTGAATTGTCAGAAGGTCAGTCAGTCAATAAGATGAAGCTAGTCGCCCATTCCAAAGAATAGGTACCTATGGAGAAGAACGGGCAAGAAACTCCATGGACACTCTTTTACATTTTTAAGCTATTGTTACAAATATTTGATTACATCATTCATGTTGAAATCAACCGCGTGAGAACGATGCAGACATATATTGTACGCTGAGAGCGTCCATTATGGAAAACACACAAAAATCAATTCAGAAATTAAAAAATCCGTATATATTAATACCTTTTCCAAATATAATTTCGGAGAGCATGGGCAGGGCGGTGAAAAATGTGTCTTTTATTTGTTCATAAGTAGATATAGGTACCAACTTTGCAGTTTATGTGATCATTTTTAAAATACTTTTTGGAACAACTGCTCCATCCTCTTAACAGTTTCTACAAAGTCGTCAGGTGGAACCACTATTATTTGCTTTCTAGAATATTTTTGTAGTGAAGATACCTAGATTCTGCACTTTGTAGCGCGTAGGTCGTGTTACGTAATTAAAACTCGGATAGATCGAACGCTGTATATTGCACGTAAGTAAAGAGTACAATGTATACTCTAGGTTAATTATTTACAAGAGTGTAGACGCGACTCGATATAAGAAAGTGAAGACAGGAATAGAATGTCTTGTGAACGCGACTAAATATAAGAATAGAATGTGTCCTTACAGGCTATGCACTAACTTAAATACACTCGGTATGTCTAAACAATAGTGGGGTGACCATTCGGGCGTCCCGATGCTGATTCGTAGATCGAGGGAAGCCGCGGCGTATGATTGGTCAGTGTAGAGAGCGTGCCAATTTACAGTCACGTGCACGACAGGTCGCTATGGTTTCACACACTCCCACGCACATGGGTCACCAGATGTGCTTCCGGAGTTCCGGGGTTAGATTTATAGGCACCCTCGCTCTAGGCGGTCTGCACCCTCGCGCTGGGCGGTCGGGCCGCACGCAATGTTCTCCCCCATCCTAGTGTGATTTAAGGAACGCTTTCGCGGAAGGTCGTCTATTGTGTAGCATGTATGTGGCCGCTACAACTTAAATTGCAAACTTGCTATTGTTCGCAATCCTCGTGACGATCCATGCGTTTTTTTAAAAAGAACACTTGACGCGTGAACCTCGTTCTGTACTAGCCGCGACTAGCGCACTAATAGCACTCTAATAATTTGTTTAGGTGTGCGTGCGGGGACGTATACATACTATAGCGCACACATACAAGCCGTGCGCGGTCCGTTTGTATGAAGATAACCTACTCTGACCCTCTTTATACTATGCAACAGGCGCGCACGCTCCGCAGTACGGACAGACGTTCCATTGTCATTGTGCTAAAAGTTCGTAATAGTATGCTAAATTCATAATGATCGATCAATTACCGGTCAGTGGTCTCGTAATGGAATGGCGATAGAATGGCATTGCTATATCGCAATTATGCATTATAAACCCGTTAGTAGAAATGATTTTCTAAAAACTACTACTCAATTTGTACATTTATAAATATGAAATGGAGTATCACTGATTGATTATAGGAAAGTTAGTAGATTATGAAATACTAGCTTTCCGCCCGCGGCTTCGCCCGCGTAGAGTTCGGTTATATTGCGCTTTTTAGATTTTCCTCGGGATAAAAGGTAGCCTATGTTCTTTCTCAGGGTCTAAAGATTGTCTGTGCTTAATTTCATCAAAATCGGTTGAAAGGTTTAAGCGGGACAGCGCAACAGACAGACAGACAGAGTTACTTTCGCATTTATAATATTAGTATGCTATATGGATATCAAAATCGATAATTATCACATCACTGACCATTCTATCTCGTATGTATCTACTACTCTGCAGAGTGGCTCTTCCCACAGTCTCCTGGAAATGGATCTGCGGGTAGAACTGAGAGTTCGGGCAAGCGACTCTCCAGGGTTTTTATTTTATAATGTGCATGTTATTTTTCACACATACATATATAGTACACACTTAGTACTGTATCTATTATAAGGGGTTGATAAAAAAAGCAATCGGCCTCTAAAATAGGCCGAAGTGAAAAACAACTTCGATTTCAGAAGTCGGTGGCAAACATTTTGATGTCTGCCTGTCTGACACCAGGCTGTATCTTATGGACCGTGATGAACTTTGCAATGTTTTCATGTGTTTTTGTTGCCGTTATAACAACAGATACCAAAAACGCATTTTTTGAAGTGAAAACTTCCTTTTTTCTACAACCATTTGGTAAACCGTACTACAATGAAACTTTTTACTTTTATGGCTAGGGCTACAAAAAATCAACATATGATTATGCTAAAAAGCGCGTGTATTTGCGTCACGACTAAACATCGCATGTTATTAGGCTGTATTGAATTGCATTTGCCTTTCATTTGTGGGATTATAATAATAAAACAAATAACAACATTGTGCGCGCCGCGCTATTTTCGCGCCATTGTTAACTTTTACCTGCATTTATAAATAAAATTGTTTTGAAAATGAGTGATAATAGTGAAATGGACAATATCTTAACGCCTCTTGAAATGAGAGAAATAGCTATGGAGACCATAAAAGAATTGCTACCACATAAATCAAGGAAAAAGTTCGAAAATGAAAAAGTTCGTCGTAGAAAAAGTTTTGTATGCCACTGCCGCAAACAGCTATTGTAATACTCATGCTGATCTATTGTGCTACTCAGCTTCGCTTCGTGGCACAAACTCGGCATCTATTGTGCCACTCAGCTTCGCCTCGTGGCACAAACTATCACTCATATTACGATAGCTATCATTGCTTGACATTGGCATAAATAACGATTTCATTACCTACTTATACTCGGAAAGTAGTGTTGTTTTGATCTGATTATTGGGTGGAAAATGCTGTGAATTTTTCACTCCCTAGAGAGGGAAAAATTCATACAAATTACTTCCCACCTAAGGGCCGAAATGGACTTAAAAATAGAACTGCTGTCAGCTTTGAAGAGTTTAATGTAAAAAAAAACATCCTAAAAAATGCTGCGGCCATGTGAGTTTCTAATCAGCCAGTGTGAACTTAGGGCAAACTTCTTTGAGCGGAATAACTCTCAACAATTTCGCCAATTATACTAGCTTGCGCAGACGAGGGACTTTTGTCTGCGGACTTTTTTGTCCGCTAAAATAAGATCGTTTACAACTGCATCGAGTAACGAGGGATTAAAAGTACCGCGTACAACAAGTCCCCCGAATAACCGAAGACTTGCAGAGGGCGGACCGGACAAAAGTACGAGAGAGTCCTCGAATAAATTAGAACTCATGTGACTCGGCGAAGCAACGCAGATGGCGGACTTTAGTTCGCGTTGTGTGCTCTCACTTCTCTACATTTCTGGGCAACAAATGACCGCACACCGTATGCGTTGAGATCGCGGGAAATCCGCGGTGAACTTTTTATTCGCGGAGAGTACTTTTTTCTCCGCCGCGGAGAAAACTCCATCTTCTGCGCAGGCCCTACTTGTGCCAAGCTCGATAAAGAATAGAGGTAAACAAACCAATAAATATCTTGCGCAGACGAGGGATTTTTGTCCGCTAAAATAGATAGTTTACAACTGTATCGAGTAATAGCTTGCACAGACGAGGGTTCTTTGTCCGCGGACTTTTTTCTCCGCTAAAATAGATCGCTTACAACTGTATCTAATAACGCAAACGAGGGATTAAAAGTACCGCGAACAAAAAGTCCTCCGAATAACTGTGGATATGCAGAGAGCGGACCGGACAAAAGTACGGGGGAGTCCCCGAATAAAATAGAACTCTTTGTGATTCGGTGAAGCAACGCACACGGCGGATTTTAAGTCCGGGTTGTATGCTCGATAGTGATCATATAGCCCAAGTATTTACATTTATATACCCTGTTTATTGAGTGACCTTTAAGGAACAGAGGAGGGACCGTAGATGGATACCTGGCTCCAGACCCGAAGACAATATACTCTGTCTTTTTGGCGTTGTATATCAACCCATGAGACTCCGCGTATGATTCACACTCAGCCAGTAACCTTCGGAGAGCATTGATCGAGGGAGTCAACAGCAGCATGTCGTCCGCGTAGCTCAGATTATTAAAACAAACTCCATGCACATAGCAGCCGACACGCATGCTGCTGAGTCATCTCGTGCGCAGCCTAGGTTTCAGTAACAACCGAAGGGATCGTGGCGCCAGGGACAACTGACCGGTGCTGGCGACAAGATTAACCGGTTTAAGATTAACTAATAGGCAGTGCGAGTTATTTTTTTACTTCGTCGCTGTTGTTACGCTCGCTATTTGAAAGTTAAGGGTTGGACGTTTCAGGGATATGTAAGTCAATAAACCCCGATGAAACCGCAACTTTTGAACTGCACTGATCGTACGCACGCCTTCTAGGCCATATAGTTGTTTTAATGAATGATTCATGATAGAATACTCTTTGCTAATTAAAATAAAATTATGATGTAGGTACTTAGTTAAGTTATTAAGAGCGATATTAATGCCAGCTCTGACAAACAACGGGGTTATCGGTCCAGCGCTCGCGGCGGCCGCGCGCCGCTGACCTCCTGCACGTCGCCGCCGCGCGCCGTGCCGCCTACCGCCGTCTCCGCACAGCGGTTGACTGTCCCCCGTGTCGTCTGCGGCTCAGTCTGCATTATTTAACAGCCCAGCTACCAAATGACTAAAGTTATTTCTGATTGGATACAAAGCTCCTATCAAACTAACCAAGGGCATTTACTATTGTTATGCAGATTTTTTTGCATATATAGACAGGTATAGATGGCAGAGTGAGGTCGGGTATCGGCTGGTACCTATCTACCCCGGTACTGGCGGTAGGGCGCACCGCTCGCCTCCCGCCTCTACATGTTACAGCTAGCCCCCGAAGCGTTGCCTCTCAATCATCATCATCAACCTTTTTATCGTCCCACTGCTGGGCACATGTCTCCTCTCTTGCAGAAAAGGATTGAGCGTAATCACCACGCTTGCTCAATGCGGGTTGGCGATTTCAAACTTAAAGTCCAGGTTTCCTCAAGATGTTTTCCTTCACCTTTTATTCAGTCTTTGGTGTCCAAGATATACTTAGAAAGTACATATAACTTAGAAAAGCTACATTGGTACTTGCCTGACCTGGAATCGAACCCACACACTCATACTTTAGAGGCTGGTGTTTTAACCACTAGGCCACCACCACTACTCAATCATATTAGCAGTATATTCGAGTGTGTAGTAGGCAGAGTGCCTGTCACAGTGTCGGTCCTCAGAAACTCCAAGTTCAAATGGGTAGTGTGCTCCTGCTCATGCGATGCATGTTGTCTCGTTCGTGACTATTCAAAAGTCAAGGGATTCCCACTTCCGTATGAACTAGTAGCACGTCAAAACAATCAATTTGAAAAAAGCTTTTTTCCTCCCATATAATTACTACTATTATCATTATTACCTATCAGACATCATATATCAATAGCCATTCAAATTTGCTTTCTGATTAATAACAAAAGGCTTGTGTAGTTCTATAGTAATTATAGGCTGATTGCAAAGGCCACACGGTAACAAAATGACTGACGTTCAGTGTTAGGAGACCATTTATAAATAGGTTACTACCACAGATCCAACTCATCATCATCATCATCATTTCAGCCGAAAGACGTCCACTGCTGGACATAGGCATTCCCCAAGGTTCTCCACGACGACCGGTCCTGCGCCTCCCACATCCAGCGGTTTCCCGCGACCTTCACCAGGTCGTCGGTCCACCTTGTCGGGGGCCTACCCACGCTACGTCTTCCGGTGCGTGGTCGCCACTCGAGAACCCGTCGGCCTCATCGGGCATCGGTCCTACGGGCAATGTGTCCACTGCCACTTTAGTGTTGCAATTCTTCGGACTATATCGGTTACTCTCGTTCTTCTGCGGATCTCCTCATTCCTGATTCGATCGCGCATTGAAACCCCAAGCATAGCCCTCTCCATTGCCCTTTGAGTGGCTTTGAGCCTTCTTATAAGGCCCATTAGCGACCACGTCTCAATTCCATAAGTCATCACTGGCAACACACACTGGTCGAAGACTTTTGTCTTGAGACACTGCGGTATTTCGGACGAGAAGATTTTACGTAGCTTCCCGAAAGCAGCCCAGCCGAGTTGGATTCGACGATTGACCTCTTTCTTGAAGTTGGACCATCCTAACTGGATAGTTTTTCCCAGGTACACCAACAACTTCGAGAACAGAGTCTCCAATCTTTATAGGAGTCGGTACAACATGGGCATTAGACATGAGTTTCGTCTTGTCCATGTTCATTTTAAGACCGACTCGCTCGGAGGCTCTACTGAGGTCTTCGAGCATTGTACTCAGGTCCTCTGCGGTCTCAGCCATGACTACGATATCATCAGCAAACCGAAGCTGTGTCATGTACTCGCCATTGATATTGAAGCCCAGTCCTTTCCAGTCCAGAACCTTGAAGACATCCTCCAATGCAGCGGTGAACAGTTTCGGGGAGATAACATCTCCCTGTCTGACACCACGCTGCAGAGGTATTGGTTTCGAGGTCTGGTCCTGTATTCGGACTGACTTGGTGGCGTTTTCGTACAAACTCTTCAGCGCTTCAATATACTGATAGTCTACTTGGCACCGCTGGAGAGACTGCAGTACAGCACAGGTCTCGATCGAATCAAAGGCTTTTTCGTAGTCCACAAACGCCAAGCAAAGGGGTAGGTTATACTCCTTGGTCTTCTGTATAACCTGCCGCAGCGTATGTATGTGGTCTACTGTGCTGAAGCCTTTTCGGAAACCGGCTTGTTCGGGAGGCTGGAATTGTTATCAGATCCAACTCGTTCTGTTTAAATTATAAGGGCTCTGTTGGTTTGACTAAGGAACGCCAAATACACAATGGGATCAAGCCCCTGCCTCCAGGGTGGGAAACGACTGTAATGCGATAAGCGGCTGCCCAAGTGATAACAAACACTCCGTACAAGTAGGTACAGTCGAACGCCACGCCACGCACAACTTACTGCACAGTGCGCATTGTGTCGTACATGTAAGCCAGGAAAGACCTACAAAGGGTATCAATAGTACCGACAGTGTATTCTAAAGTATGTAGTGTCGCCGAACTCATTTCTTAAGTGCAAGCTCCGAGTTGGTCGTGCGAGCGGTAAGGGCATAGTGGGTAGGGTAGGGACCCGAAGTGCCCTCCTTTTTGTGTGGTTGTAACTACACAAAACAAAATCAAATTTATAAACAAAACAAAATTAGCTCTAATTTTATAAGAATATGACTTGCACACTGTGGTAACTTGTAGCCCACCATAACAAATAAACTTGATTGATATAACAAAACAAACTACTACCCGTGCGCGATCATTAGGACCTGAGTGCGGTGACGTTGAGAGATGAGATAATGTAAATAATAGATAAAATAAATGTATAACATTAAACATTGTATTTTTATTCATTACAAAACCATAGTCAACACTTTCGGTGATACATAATTAAATACCTTGGGTCCTATTTTATTCAAATAGTGTGCACTCAGGTCCCAACTTATCGCGCACGGGTAGTAAATACATTGTCCTTAAATGAGACTAAGTACAATTATTTCATACTTCTTGCACTGGACTGGTTTGTTCTGCAGAGTTTTCTTAGAATTTTAAAGGACAGACCTGCAGACGGTTCCGACTCCAATATTTCCTATTGGCATAATATTTGGAGAGCCACAGGGTTTTTGAGCAAGCACGTGCAGTAGACATCTAAGTAGAGACCATCGAGTCCAGAGGGTCATGGCCTTTAGGCTGGTCCGGGAATACCGATGCTGAGGCGGCAAGCCTCCTTGCCGGATTGCCGCCATGGGATCTGGAGGCCACAGCCCTCGCCCACATGTGGGAGTGGCGAGAGGAAGTAAAATGCCGGGGCATAACTCCGCTGCCGAGAGAAATCGCGGTACGGCGGACAGAGCTCCGGTAGGATCTCATGGCGACATGGAGTGCGATTGTCGCAACCCAGTGCAGGGTACGCCACAATAGCGGCGGTAAGTCCCCTCTTTGTGGAGTGGCTAGAGAGGCGCCACGGCGCCCTCAACTTCCGCCTGACGCAGGTCCTTACCGGACACGGCTGTTTCGGGAGGTTCCTGTTCCGGATAAGGCGGGAGGAAACGCCAGGGTATCACCATTGTGTGGATCGCCCTGAAGCCACGGTGGAGGTCAGCCCGGCTTGGGTAGAATACTGCCGTGTCCTCGTAGCAGCGATCGGCGGCGATTTGCGCACGCCAATCCTAAAAATTAGATTAGAATTGCGTAAATTGAGCTCTGAGTTGCCCAGCCGTTTTTTATCTGTTTTGTTTATTGTTAATCGAAGCTTTATTTTCTGCATTTTGGTCCTAAGTGTTGTAGTGATAAAAAAAAGATGGGATGCAGTACCTCTTGGGATCCTTTTGTAAAACTTCAGAAATAAAATAAATCACTTCAAATCATTCACTCAATATATTTTCCATTTAAACTAGCTCAAAAACAAACTGTTGTATAAAAAACATCTTATAATTTAATCCATACTCAGTTACAACATTTTTTAAACTACACCTGATGCTACCGAAAACCATACTGCACCGAAACAATAAAACATTTTTACCTGTCTCCCTAATCTTCCAAACTCAAATATATTTAATTTATTTATAAAATGTTAGCTGCCAGAGACAATAATGAAATTCACCCTCAACACCCCTCTGAATTTCATTATAATCTCAAAATAAAATTTTTAAATCATCCCAAGACATAACTTTCAAACATTCACTTCAATACATAACTTTAAACAACATCAATACATAACCTGTAACCCCCTCAATACAAAGACAACTCATATAAAACTTCAATACATAACCTGTAACTCCCCAAATATAAAACAACTCATATAAAACTTCAATACAACTTCAACTCACTATCTATAGCTTCTCACTATCTATAGCTTCGACAAACTTCCTATCGATAACTTTAACAAACTTCGACAGTCTCCCTGTCTTTAACTTCAACGACTCCCTATCTTTAACTTCAAGCTCCTTATCTTTAACTTCAAACTCCCAATCTTTAACTTCAAACTCCCTATCTTTAACTTCGACAACTCCGACAGTCTTCCTGCCTATAAACTCCCTATCGATAACTTCAATTCTATCACAAAACACACCCTATATAGATAGGGTGTGGGTGATAGGGTGGGGGGTATATAGATAGGGTGGGGTTATAGAACTTCAACTATTACAAAACACACCCTATTTAAACTTCAACTCTATTAGAAAACACACCCTATCTAAACTTCAACTCTATTAGAAAACACACCCTATCGAAACTTCAGCTCTATTAGGAATCACACCCTACCTAAAACTTCAAAAACCCTATTACAAAAACACACCATCTAACCTCAACTCTACTACTAAAACACATCATATCTAAAATAAACTCCCTGTCTAAAATGCAGTCTTTACATAACCTTCAATTTCATAAATATCACTAACCTTTACACTTTTGTTACACCGTTACTAAATACAGATCAATAACTATTACACTTTTATTAAATGTCACAACCCTTGAATAAACAACTTTCAATTTTGCAGAATCCCCAATCTTAAAACCATTATTTGCAAAACCAACTAACAAACCCCTAATACTTACATCTTGTCTAATTTTATTTATCAAATATAATATAGACCCTATCAAATGTTTATACTTATGCACATCACCACTAATATTCTTCCCCTCTTGATGTGCATTAATTCAAATATCCGGAAATAAAATATAAGTTTTTTTTAATAGATAGAGTGATTCTTATGGAAGGTTTAGACTACCTTTTATCCCGGAAAAAATTGATATTCCCGAGGGAAATCCAAAAAGCGCGATATAACCGAACTCTACGCGGGCGAAGCCGCGGGCGGAAAGCTAGTAGATAATAAAAAAAAACCATAGTCCATGGTGCCTCACATTCTAAACTTGAAAATTGCTTTTACATTATACAATACTATATTACTTGCAAAAATAATGGTAGCAGAAAATTGTGCACAACGTTGAAATAAACAAAATAAAAAAGGAATATTTAGAAAACAACAAAAAGGGGGAATGGCATCTCTTCCAAACCTACAAAATTGTCTGTGGCTGTGGAGCAGGACTGGCATTTATCCAAGCATTTTTATCAAGGATATAATCTTCCAGTTTATAATATGCTTGCTTACACAGCGTGCGTTTAATGCATGTTTTAAATTTGGACTCATTGAATTGTTGAATCTCTAGCGGTACTTTATTATAAAATTTTACACAGTACCCCATAAAAGAACTATTTACTTTAGGTAGTCTGAACCGAGGTTGATCTAAATTGTTTCTATTCCTAGTATTAAAATTGTGCCTGTCACTTATCTTCTTAAAAAGATCAATATTTTTCCGAACATACATAATGTTTTCATAAATGTATTGACAAGGGACCGTAAGGATATTTATTTCTTTAAACAGTTCCCTAAGAGAATCGTGTCTGCGGAGATTGTATTTGGCTCTGATAGCTCTTTTCTGCAGAATAAAAATAGACTGTATGGACTATGTCTGCAGCCCGTCCACAAAGCAAAATACCGTATGACATGATACTATGAAAGTAGCTAAAATAGACTAGTCTCTCAGTATCTACATCAGTAAATTGACGGATTTTTCTGACAGCATATAATAATAATAAACGTTTATTTTTTTTCCACCACATAATTAAACATAATTTTGACACAAAATTAAGTACATATGATATAACGATGTAGTGGAAACTGGAGCCTGTACTAGGACAACCTGTGTTACAGGTCTCCAGGCCTCCTGACTACACGGTCGTGTCACAACTAATACAAACGTATACTAGTAATACTAATAGATGACAAAGATTAAGGGACGAAAGAAAATTGACAAAAAAGAATGCAAAAATAAAAACACAAAATAAATAATTATGTAATTTAAAAGATTATACAGCAAACGAGGGTATGTTCGTGTCGATGTTTGAGTGATGATGATAGAATGAAGTTTAACGGGAGCTGTATTGAGTCAACAATAAACTTTCAGTTTTATAGCTCTTCAGTTGGGAAGAGGATGGACCGAAAGGTACTAATTTTCAGAACGGCTCTCTGAGCTCGTTCAAGCTTCAATATGCTGCTGAACTAAACCGTCCTGCCAGAGATGTTAAATGGGGACCCCATTGTAGCCTCGAGTCAAGCGTGATCCCCAGGAAAACCGTGTTTTCGACGAATTCGAGTTTCTCCTTGTTCAATACTATATCGGAGTAAGTATTTTAACATTTGGTAACGCAAATCTTATACACTTTGTCTTTTTTCATTTAGTACTAAATTATTAGCGGTAAACCAATTTTGGACTTGCTGTAAAGCATTGTTTACGTCCTCAAGGTTTGAGCAACGTCTATTAATTTTAAAAATTAACGAAGTATCATCAGCAAACAATACAATTTGTGGTTGTTTCTTTTAATAGATGCGGTAGATCATTTATGTATGCCAAAAAGAGGAAAGAACCCAAAATTGAGTCTTGCGGTACACCCATTTTGACTTTCAAACCCGGAGAATTGACACCATTTATCTGAACTTGCTGTTGTCTATCAATTAAATAAGATTTTACCAAACTGAGTGCAAGTTTACCCAGTCCGAGGCACTGGCCCGCAGCATCGAGGGACTGGAACAGTTTGCCAGCGACGATGTTTCCGTCGGACTACAATTTGAGTGTTTTCAAGGCTAGAGTGAATAGCCTCTTAATAAACTAGTGCGCTTTACCATCAAGGACTGCGTCACTGCTTACCATCAGGCGGGATTGCGGTCAAGCGCTAGCATATAATTTAATAAAAAAAGGATAAAATTTTATCCTGTATAAATGAGTTTATTTTTTTGTAGTAGGTAATATGGCTCCATCGATGACCGATGATTCTGCCAACGTCAAAATGGAGAGAAATAAAGTAATATAATATTATACGTAGTGGATATCGACTGTTGATCGGTAGTATTAGCGCTGGTTCTTCTTTGGGCTAAAACAAACACAAGACGACACAAATATTAGTAAACATAAAGGCTGAAAAGATTAAATTTTAATTTTGTTTACTGGTATTAAACTTATATAAGATTTTAATAAATGGGGTATGAGCCAATGTTGAAAGGAAAGGTAGATTGACAGGACGAGGAATATGTTTAGGAAGCAGATCATATAGAGGATGAGAAAATTTCTGAAAATATAATTTATGAAATGTAAATAAATCGCTAGAGCTTAGTTCAGGACTATATGGTCAAAAATTTCTGCTTTTACCTGCTTCACATATTCAATCGTTTGACGAACGCTGTGTGACCTTGCGTTGTCGTGGTGGAGCACCAATAATGCGTCGTTTTGAGTTAGATTTTCGAAGTTCGGCGATGACTTGTGGTACCTAAACAAACTGTGGTAACACCACACTGCGTTAACCATTCTACGATCATCCAAGTGCAATAGTCACAACATGGCCGGTTTTTCCAACGAACATGCCCAACAGCTTCTTTGAAGTGCTTCGAGAACGAACAACTTTCGTCGGCTTTGGATTTTCTTGAAAGGCCTAGATTGTAGATTGCTGTCCAAGATTCGTCACCACTAATGATCGTAGACGTGATTTGCCCTTTGCAGAATTCCTCCGTGGCGCAGCGGTCAACACGCCTGCCTGCGACGCGGAGGCCCCGGGTTCGATCCCCGGCCAGGTCATGATGGAAAACGATCTTTTCCTGATTGACCTGGGTCTTGGATGTTTATCTATATGTATATGTATTTATTATAAATATAGTATCGTTGAGTTAGTATCCCATAACACAAGTCTCGAACTTACTTTGGGGCTAGCTCAATCTGTGTGATTTGTCGGTAAAAAAAAAAATCTAATACCATCTGACGCGGGCCGCCTTGTGATCGTCATAAAGCAGATGCGGTATCCAACGAGAAACTAGCTTTCTCACACCAAGCGCTTCATTCAAGATCTTTTGAATGGTCTCAGGGATGAGATGCCTCTATCTCTCGATACGTAACAAGACGATCTTCAAGAATTAGTTGTCTCACAGACAACTTATGGTGTATTCTTTAGTGAAGACGGATTTTGGGCGTCCTTCGCGAGATCTGTCACTAACATTAGTATGTCCACGCTGAAATTCTAAATACCGGCGTTCGATAGACCGCAGACATGGGGCTTCATCATAGAACACAGATTGCTAAAAAACAAAAGAATTTAAGATATTAGAGATAAATATATCGGCGCTGAGCACCTTCTCATAGCGATATAGTTTTAAGTTATCCGATTAATCGATTTTCTGAACGAAATGTAATATAATCGTGTAGTGATTCCTAAACGTAACACCCGACACTGGCACAAAAGAAGAAACAACGAGGACTGGTGACAGCTGGTCAACGGTTATCTAGAATGTGCGACTCGTGTCAAGTGGAACGTTATTTCTTAGGAAAATTATTGTAAAATTGGAGTGATCAAAGTTTGATTTAAAGTTTATCGTTATAATTGATTATCTCCTTGCCCGATAACCTGCGCCTACAAAGGATCCCTTGCTAAATAAAGACGGAGCTTCCCCTGATGATACTTTTGTACCGCTAACTTCTTTTAATGATGGCCATCTTCCCCAGATGATGCTTTAGTAGCGCCAACTTCTTCTGATGATGGCCATGTGCCGTTAAATATAATTAATTGTTTATATAAAGATTTTAATATAAATAAACAAACATTATATTAGTTTAAAAATAAATCTAGTAAAATAAATATTTTTGCTCTTCAAAACAATGAAGCCGTGCAGGCCTCTTCTAAAGTTGTAGAAAATTATTGAACGATCATTTTCCTTACAAAAAAATAATTTTACCGCGTAACCTGACATTTCAGTCGAAGCTGTGACTAAACGGCATTAATGCTAATACTATCGACTGTTTTGAACAGTTCCAAATTCAAAATCACCGGGAAATATCAAAACAACAGAACTTACGAGGCAAGCTTAATAGTCGTGAATACTTTTAAAAACAATAAAAAGTACTATGAGGTTCTAGTTGTGTTTTTATCTTCAAAGGACAAAATTTAAAAGGCATGCCTTGTAAGTGTAAACGTTTACCCAATGCTTTCCTAATTGGAATCGAAATAGATCTCGCTATGGTTATCTATGGATCGCGGTATCGTTACCGAGCAAACTATATATTACATAATTATGGACTTTTAATTGTAAGTGCAATCTTTAGGTATTAAATGGTCCTATGTATTTGTAACCAGTGTAATGGTTACATTAAGTGTTCTTGCCTTCGGACCTTGAAAACCTGTTCAGGTAGTAATATAAATACGTAGTAAGAACGCCTTAAAACCTGAATTAGTGTAAACTATTGAGCCTACGTACTTATTATTTTTCCATTCAGATTGGTCATAATTTATATCAGAATCATTGAATACTTTATAACCATGAAACAGGATGTGCTGTGGACGCTGTGGTGCATAACTTTCCCAGTTGAGCTATTTATTTCCGATGCGCTTAAGTAAGATCGGTCACTTCCCATGGTGCGCCAAAACAGCAAATGACGCTTTGAAAATAAAGAACCGGCCAAGTGCGAGTCGGACTCGCACACCGAGGGGCCGTACAAACGTAGCAGTTTACAATACTGCTGTATCTTTTGATCGCGTTAACTTAGAAGTTTGATTTTTTCACTGCTTAAGGGGACAATAGGGATGTATCCAAGGTATGAAAAACAAAAGAATAATTAGTCCGTCTTATAGATAATAAAAAAAATTAAGACCCTTATTTTTTATTTTGTCCAAATTTTCAAAAACTACTGAGATATAGCAGATTAAACTTACGGAGTGGGGGCTAATTATGTCACGCCGTGTTTGTACCACGGCGTGACGTCATGCGACATTTCAAGTCAACATATCTTCCTAAGTTTTTGATTGAAAGAAAAAAATAAAAAATATGTGTTCAATATTTTTTATAAATCCATCTAATGGACATTAAATTATTTTTTAGGATACAACCCAATTGACCTAGGTATTTGGTATAAATTTCAATTTGATACCTTTATTCGTTCGTGAGAAATAAGGTAGTAAGTTTCATTTTATTAAAATATTTTTATTATATTATATAACTAAAAAAAAATAGATTTTCGCAATTTTTATATTTGCATTATATGACAATGCTTCATGCCAAATTTCAAGATTCTGAGTTTACGGGAAGTATCCTGTAGGTTTTGTTTCCTTTGCGAGTGTCGATTTGTTGAAAATATCGATATAATCGGCTGTATCTTTTGATTGGCTTGGCTTAGAAGTTTGATATCAGACAGCTTAAAGGGACAATAGACTTGAATATTTCATGTGAATTTCAGCTTGATACGTCCACGCGTTCTTGAGATAAAGGGTCTTGACCGGGATTGAGGACAGTTGCCTACATCGGGCTTGGCGACGAATGAAGTAGCGCCAACTTCTTTTTTGAGGAAACTGAAACATTTCTTTAGTTTTGTCTCTGTAATAAAATTCTAAAAACAACTAGATTATCTTCTATTCTAATATTTATATTCTTGATCTTTATATAAACAATTAATTATATTTATCTCTAATAATATATCTTAAATTCTTTTAATATAATGGGAATAATATGCTTTATATTCACTTGTATTAACATCTGATTCTAATGTCAATGACACGCTGTTATCCTTTCTAAATCATAGTACTCTGTGCGCTGTTAGCTAATAAAATGGTCACCATAGTCTGCGCACACGCTAGACTGTTTTTTGATTGTTTTCTGTGTCTATCCTAGTTTTTGAGATAATATCTCCGTTATAAACGTCGAGTCGAGATTACTCCTCTGTTTCGATACCAAGATAATCATCCAGAAACTGTTATACTACGCGCTATAGACGCTATTTTGTGTTGTGTTGTGACTGCAGTGAATGTTGTTGTTTGTGCGGGAAAATAAAATATGAAGGCGATGATGAAACAAAATTAGCTGCTGTTAATTATTATAATAAGCACAACAATTGTAAAAATAGAAAATGAACTTAAACTAATCAATTGTTTCATTAAAACCCAATTTTGCATTTAGGCAGTATTTTCCGGTACCGAATTTTGTTCTTACTTTCTTGATGTGAATATTTGATTTCCTAAATATTGGTATTATTACAAAATAATGTTCCACAAGAAAATTGAAACAAAAATGTTCGGTTCTGGGAAATAAAAGGCTTTTAATTATAAATAAATTTAATATCAATATGACATAGTGTGCGTGGGTAAAACTGTGCGTGTGTGAGTGAGTGTATGATAGACCGATAGTTCCTTGTTCAGAAATACAGATAGCGCTTCAAACTTGTCATGGCTAAAAGTAACGAGAGTGGGCACTCTTTTCCTTCATATAATATAGTACTCTGTGGTCTTGACAGACAGAGACAGACAGACGGATAACAAAGTGATCCTATAAGGGTTCCATTTTTTTCCTTTTGAGGTACGAAACCCTAAAAATTGGCTAAAAAAAATAATAGAATGAAATTGTATTGGTCGTCAGTTCGCGCTATAATAGCCATAAGACTCCATAAACTTCCTTATACAATATGTAGGTAAAGAAAACCCTGTCCGATCCGTGAAGGTATTGTTAGATATCGATAACTGATTCTACTAATGACTACAAGACGGGCTAAACTTAAAAAAAATCCCCCTAAAAATATATTATTTCGCAAAAAGAGGTAACTTAAAACATGTGCGGTAGGCCATCCAGGCGCGGGCGAAGAGGAGCAGGGTACGCGGCACGCGATCGCATCGCTATTCGCTTAGAATTATACCGTCAAAAATAATGTTGTCACTTTTTAAAAATTACCAAATTTTGGGGAAGTGGAATTAATTCGCGGGAAAAAAAGATTATTTCAAAATTCACTAGCATTGTTACGTAAAATTTCATATGTTATTTGGTCATGTGTTTACATTACCTTTACTATCCTTACGGGTCGGACAGGGTTTTCTTAACATATTGTATATATACGGTTCCGAGTTATTACTCAGTTTTGTAACAATTCTCCTCTGCACACTTATGCTAGAGCTTTTGTCGTCCTTCACTACCGTAGGAGCGTGCAGTCTGGTAGTAATATTTCCAGAGCACCAGAGCAGACAGGAAATCATGTCATGTCTTACAAAATTATCGCATTTACCATACGCACGGCACCCACGGGGGTGCGAAGCAAAGCATACTGAAGTTGTCTTTCAAATGATCTACTAGGTCCCACATCTCCTGACCTTCGCCGCTGACAGAAATCATGTCATGTCTTACAACATTATCGCATTCACCATACGCACGGCACCCACGGGGGTGCGAAGCAAAGCATACTGAAGTTGTCTTTCAAATGATCTACTAGGTCCCACATCTCCTGACCTTCACCGCTGACAGAAATCATGTCATGTCTTACAACGTTATCGCATTCACCATTTGCATCCCACGGGGGTGCGAAGCAAATAATAATAATAAGTCATTTATTTCAGACCAGAAAGTCCATAGTTTTGTTAGTAACAATTTATTACTTATAACTAATGTTAGTAACCAATAGTAATAATCAAACAATAATAAATTATGTCAAATAGAATTAAAATATTATATCATGTCAAAACCAATTCTAATATTAAAATAAAAAATTAACATTTTTCAGCACGTGAATCATGCGACAGGTGGTTGAGGTACTGGCAGTCGAGCCGTTCAGCAAAAGCGCTCAGGATACTGTTGCGGCTGCCCCGCACCCTATGCTCCAGGGATGTGCACCGTTTGCGCATGATTGTGTGGCAAACATCCCCGATGTTTGCGGGGATGTTAGCCCCGAGCCGCTATAGAGGCGAGGCTGCCCCAAGAGCACTCTGAACGCGTTGTTGTACTGGACACGTAGAGCACTGTACTGTTTCTACGTGTAGTCTACCCACAGACTGCTCGTGTAGAAGGACGTACAGATTGCCCTGAATAGGGCTATTTTGACGCCGCTTGAACATCGAGCAAATCTGCGTGCTATCATATTCGCAAGAACAGACAGCGCCCTACGTTCCCATTCAATGTCGCTATCGTCTTTCAAGTCAGAGGTTAATAAATGTCCAAGATATTTAAATGTATCAACTTTCTTAAGTGGGCATCCGTTGAGCTTAATTACCTTTGAGGTTGTCTTTCAAATGATCTCGGTCCCACATCTCCTGTCCTTCGCCGCTGACAGTGATTACTTAGCATGCTTATCATCTTTATCATCAAGTTAGATGGAGTCCAGTTCAGGCGATTCATGAAGATTTCGTATTGAGAGGACCAAGGTTAACAGCGAACTACAGCTATTTAATAACATTCCTTGAATAAAGCGAACAGAAACTTGGGATTTGTTATGAGACTAACACAAAGCTTCAAAACATCATAGCATTAAGGTCCTATAAGGTGCATTAGTCATGAGTCATCTGGAACATAGTTCGGTCTTATGTAGACTATAATGTTGGAGCGCATTCAGACCAATGTGTGTGCAAAAAATTATATGAGGTATATTCGTTTTACCCGCTGATGTATCCCACTCTGAAGTGAAGAGTAACCTGGGATCATGCCAGTGCTAGAGTCTGTGAGCCGGACCGCTACCTGTGGAGGCGGCAGAGCTCGTCACTGCTGCTGAGCACAGACTGGCTGTGCTGCTACTGCACTAGTTTTGTTTTTTTTTTATATAGCGGAACTAACCTGCTTAAGTACTTGCAAAGGTGTCGCTTATCAGAGCTATCCTATAACTTAATATAAGTAAAGTATGTTTATGCTTGTACTACGAATCACGTTGCTAGTTTATTTATTTTTTCTAGTTTGGTTATTGCCTGTCACCAGGCTGTAGGAATCTCATTTGGAATGACATGTGAGCTGGCCATTTGGACTATCTACTGAAGATTGCTCGACATATAAAATAGCAATAGGTAGCCGCTAGAAATTTTCACAGATGATGTAATTCTATTGCCGCTAAAACAACGAATATAAAAATATAGTTTAAAAAATTAAAAAAAAACATTGTTTAAACTAAAAGGTTAAAAATAATTTTAAAAAAGCGTGAGGCACTTAATATACAAAAATTATGGCACAAAGCGCCTCACGCTTTTTTAAAATTATTTTTAACTTTTTAGTTTGATATTTTCTAAAAGCATGTTTTTTTAGTGTTTTAAACTATATTTATTTTAAACTTTTTAGGTTGATATTCTTTTAAAAAAAGAACGAACGAACGAACGTATTGAAAACGGTGGGACATTTTACAGACATTTTACATTTTAGCTCACTCGTAGTCCAAAGAGTTAGAGACGGACAAACAAGCAAGCAAACATACAGGTGAAGCTAATAAAAAACATGTAAAAAACAAAATAAGTACATATAATGCGAGCCTCCCATACTTCTTCTTCTTAAGCCTATAAAGGTCCACAGCTGGACAAAAGCCTCTCCCAAGTCAGGCGGGTTGGGAATCGCAGTAATTTGATATTTCACAGGAGAAGCGCTGCTGCCCGCTTCCCTCCCATACAACAGACGTAATTTTATAGATAATGGTACGGACCGCTTCATGCGTGAGCCCGACAAGCACTTGGCCGGTTTTTATAGAAAATGGTATGGAATTCTTCGTGTCCGAGTAGGACTCGCATTCGGTAGGTTTTGTCGCAGTTCAGTAACACGACGTGACGCTCGGGTTGGAGTCATGTAGCTGTGCCGTGTAGCCAAGTAGCACGGCGAGGCTCTAAACAAACTAAATGGCTCACTAATCCATTAATAACCATCTTTTCTGTTGCGCAATTGGATAATCAGGGTGAAACTTGTATCATGTTTATCATATGTATAAGGCATCGAGCTGCAGTCTTCTACTTTCTGTCGATGAATTTTTGTCGGCACTAATGTACCGACTTGGAAAGATTTATGAATCGGCACATTAAAATCCTGGAGGGTGCAGGTAATTGTACACGACGGGCAAGAGAGAAAATGCGGCACATCCTGTGAGGGGGCTCCATACTAGCACTGTGTTTAAGATGAGTATTGGGTCGATGATAAGTATCCCATTTTGCCGGATTGGATTGGTAAAATCAATATATATAAGTATATAATGTATTTAGGTACCGCCGGAGTAGGTAATTACAAGGAGTCATCATCATCATCATCATCCCAGCGTTAATCTCAGTTGCATCCGAAGCGTTTTTCAGCTTTGGAGTCTGGGGTCCGCTTTACCAGTCCAACTGCTGATATTGCTAAACTTCGACATTTTCCGTGAAGCGACTGCCGTCTGACCTCCACAACCCGAAGGCGACATCGAAGTATTGCAGTTAGACCAATTGTTGGACTTTTGAGGGCTCCAACAACCCGTAACGACTGCCAATAGATGTTCGTATGGCAACCGGGACCAACGCCTTAACGTGCTTTCCGAGGCACGACCAGACCAGTGCAAATATTCATATTCATGCATACAAACATTATATTATATATTCATAAATACTTGCACTGTGCGGGGATCGAACCCACGCCACGTTGCGCAGCGGCCGCGTCTGCTACCGCTACGCCACGGAGGCTGTCAGGTAATTACAAGGGGTATGGGGGGCGAGCAGGCGTGCCGCGGTGCAACACCGAACGGTTCGCAATTGTTTTTTGTGCTGCTCGTTCGACGCGCCTTTTGACGATATCTATTACTGGAGGCGACGCCATCACACCGCCGCGCGTCGCCGCCTTGCGGGTGAACTAAACACCACACACAAATACAATATACATATAGAGAAGTACAGAAGGCCGGCTCGGGCATAGATTCGAAACAGGAGCAAACATAGAGGCGTACGTACGGCGAACTCAAATGAATGTCAAACGAGTGCACTTGCACACGCTGTACGAGAAGCGTGTCTATACAATGTGTGTGCGGTTGCACGTGATGTTGCGAGCCGACCTTTTCTACTCATATATTTCTCCACGTATATTTCATGTTGAATCTAGTTTAGCAATGGTTACAGCTATACTTTTCTTAGCTAACACGTTTTGCGCTAAATGCAAACGATTTGCATTATTTATCATATTATGCCCGTACATATTCTGTCTGGCATTCGATCACTTTTATAAGCACTTTAAGACAGGACAGAAGAACTGCCAAGCAATAGACCCACCAGAAAATATCGTGGTGCAATGATAGTGTCAGATTCTTTGCACACGTTCATGGAACGGGCGAGTCGTCAATTCATGGGTCTCTGGGTAAAATGTACGATAGCTTCCTATGAGCGCATCATCACTATCAAAAGCGTGCACTTTTACTTCAAATTAATTAGGTACTATTAGGTAACTATCTAGTAGGCACCAACAGGTCAAAGATTTCTCAAAAAGTTTATTATATTATGTGGTCCACTCTGCTTGACAAACCAGTGCCTTTGCATACCTTTGTTGATACAGGATGTAGGTAGTTGGTAAGGAGCCAGCAGTCCAAAGGATTTATAAAGGATTAGGCATGACTAGTGAATGCGGGCGAGTGTCGGGACAGCGGAACAAGTGGACTACCAGATAAACGTAGCGGAACTATGTAACTACTGAAGGGCAGTCTAAGACGCGCGAAATTATTTATTTCCTATGTACCTAGTTAGTAATCATAGGTACCTACCTAATGTCATTTATACAAAACATGGTATACACTCGAGTTATCGAATACCTATTAGATTTCTCTATCCAAGAAACAACATCAATAATATCTTCACTAACATGCAAATGCAACCCAGCACACTGAAAGCTTGCAGCCGCGAGCCGAGCGACGCGCCATGCAAGCGCCGACCGGCTGTTGAGTTCAAGACTCAACCGCTCAGCGAGCGCAGGTACCTGAGGCAGAGTGCGCCGCGCCGAGCAGCGCCAGCAGCAGCACCGTGGCCGCCGACCGCCCGGCCCGCCCGGCCCTGACCGCCATCCTTTGTCTTCTCACGCACTCCTTTTTACTCGCATAATCGTACACATACACCCCTTCAATGCTACGAACGTCTCCGCCAAATTGCTCGTCTGGATCTTCGAGTAATGTTAAAATGGATCTCAATCTATTTCTGTTTACTATCGACGCTAAACTATACTCGTTACAATGACTGGAACTTGATATCACTATGCACTACGGTTAATGAGTCGGTGCGTATCTAGATTGTTATATGGTAGTCAATTAAAACTAATATATCACTGTATAATATAATAAGTTCTATTTATTTTTTCAAGCGGCACAACAAACAAATACATTTCGACTTAATACTCGACAGAAAACAGCCGCACCGCGCCGCCGCAACAGTAAACATAAAATATTTGTTTTTTTTTTATTATTCTATGGTAAGAATGTTGCCAGACGACAACATTGATTTTCTTACAAAGTTTAAATGTGCTTACCCACTGACCTATAGAATTGCTTACCAAACAACCTCCCAAAAACCAATCAGACCATAAAATGATTTAAGCCCTGAATGTTGAGGTTGAATTTGGATATTGTCTCTAGCTGATTTCAAAAGTTTATAAAGAAATTAAATATATTTAAGTTTGGAAGACAGATTCGGCAGACAGGAGAAAAATGTTTTGTTGTTTGGTAGTAGTCAAAAAGAAATTGTCGTGTGTGCATTAATATGAAGTGAGCTTGTGTAACATTTTTATAGACATTTTATTGAAAATGTAGTTTAATAGTCTAAAGGAAATTGGCATAGTGAACATGCGAGAATAAAGGAAAAACTCTTTATATTTTATTTGTTTTGAAGAATTTATCATATGATTTCAATGTACCTTTGCATCCATCTATAATAAATTATCATAACAACATGGATTATTTCCTTCTCACTCCTAGAAGAAAATCGAAGTCAATACTATAACAACTTTATTTATTTTCTTCTTAGCATGACGATGGTACCACATAGGGTTGTAACGGAGCTTCGCCTCCGCTTCCGTTACTGCGGAAGTTCCGCAAGAAATCGTATCTTCGCTTCCGCCTCCGCCTCCGCACAATTTTTGGCGGAGTTATAACGGAGGTTTATTTACGTATTTATAAAATAAAAAACGCGCAAGCTGCGACGCTCGACAACCGTCCGGCCGCGTTTGAGCGCGAAATGGTCAAGAATCAACTAGTGCGAGGCGGGAATGCGGCAAGCACAGTTTGTTTTTCCTTAATATTCATTACCAGAAGGTAATTTTTTTTTACCAAGTATACTACTGCTAATGTACTCGTACGTATTTAAAATAAAAATTTTGTTTTAATTAACCTTAAATTTAAATTTTTTCTATATGTACTTTCACCTCCGCCTCCGCCTCCGTTAACCTCCGCATCCGCGGAGGTGAGACTCGTCGCCTCCGCATCCGCCTCCGCCTCCGCTAACAAGCCTCCGTTACAACCCTAACCACAGTATAAAAATCCATACAGTAGGTCGACGCCTTTGATCTCGTGTAAAATGCCGACATCGTCTAGATAGTAACGCATCGGCCAGGGTTGTCAAAAATAAACAACATTTATGAAATTATTTATTTATTGCAGATCAACGTCGATAGCTGTATTATATTTAATTAATTTGCTATTTTTACTAAGGGAACAACTCGAGACAGATTTAAGTTATTTAGATGGCATTTTCGTAATCAGCACCCCAATCGACCTCGGAATCAACACCTATATCTTATTAATATACATTTAAATTGGCATCCGCCATCTTGAATTTCAGAAAGGATAGCTTTTTCGTAACAAGCACCACAATTATATTTACTTAATTTAGACCCATATTAAATTATAAAAAAATGACGTCCGCCATTTCGGATGTCAAAAAGGCTAGCTTCTTCGTTACAAGCACCCCAATTATACTCAAAATTGACACTCATATCAAATTATAAAACAAACAAACAAAAAAAGAAACACGTGTTAGCCCTTAATGATAGATACCGAGCCACGAACATCGTTTTGTTCGCACCTCGGGTACCGCTTACCCGCGGCTCGTCCCTCGCACCCAGCACGATTGCTCTGCCTAGACGTCTTCGTTGGACGACTGTATGATTTTTAGACTGTGATGGTACTTTAAAGTTGGCTACAAGTAGTGCAGACAAGAAGGTGTAAATATACGTTTCACGTTTTCCTTACATCGGACAACCTTGATTCAAAGTCTGATACATATCTGGTTAGTGTGATTGTAGCTAAGTGGGGAGAGGGGGAAGCAATGCCTAAGAAGAACAAACTTCTAAGTCATCGCAATTAAAAAATACGGCTACTTATTATGCAAAATATTTAATAGGTATTCGCAATTAAAATAAAATTTATGTTACTAGTTTACTACTTACTAGTTTACTACCCATTGACCTGGAATCATAAAATTATGTTTGTGATCTTTCTCTAAATGATTGCAGATAGCAGCCTGGCTAAGGTGATAGTGATAACATGCCCGTGAGATATTTTCAGAAGGTGAAATGAATAGGGTGAGCACAGAGGTATTGTCTGGCCACAACTTCAATCTCTTTTTTCAGTTTAAGAAGCAGATGGGGTGTTTTTCTTCATTTCTTAGGTCCGTATTACAGAACGTCACTCAAGCATTGATCTCTGCTTAAGCATTACTTAAAACTAGTTTCAACCAATCAAAAGGCTTGAAACGAGACTTAAGTAGAGCTTGAGTATGAGTGACGTTCTGTAATACGCACCTTAGATCGCCAACAGAAGCCATACAATTACAAGCATCAACGGTGGTTTTTCAATGTTTACGGTATGGAGTTTACAGAATAGTTTTTAGCGCGTAGGGCGTGTTATGTAATTATAAAGCGAATAGATAGAACGTTGTATATTGCACGTAAGTCTAGAGTACAATGTATGCTATAAGCTACCTAATTACAAGAGGAGAGACGCGACTATGTTACTACAGAATGTACAGCGGATGCGTAAAAGGTACAAGGTAAAATGTGTGGCGATGATAATATGAATGAATGAATAATATGAATATGATGTCTTACAAGCTATGCAAACTCTTAAATACTAAACAATAATACAGCTATCTCTAAACCGGAGTGGGGCTGACCGATCGGGCGTTCTTGATGCTGATTCGTTGATCATGCACGATTGGCCGGTGGACAGTGCCCGCCAATTCAGTCCACACGCAAGGCAGTTCGATATTGTCCGCCGCGCTTTCTCCCGCGCACAATGGGTTAACAGATGTGCGTTGTCCGCCGCGCTTTCTCCCGCGCACAATGGGTTAACAGATGTGCGGCACCCTCGCTGAGGCGGTCAGGACCCACGCGCTTTTGTCTTCCAAGATCCTTGTTTGACACTGGTATGATTTATGTGCACCCTTTCGCGGAAAGTCATCAATCGTTGGGACGTCAATAGTTGGACCATCCCTTGTGTTATTGTTGTATTGTAGCGACTGCGTCTATTGCTACAAGTTCAAGGGGTGCCCCATTGACAACATAAGCTCAGATTGGATTTGAGTGTGTGAGACATGCCATGATCGCCTCCTCCTTTATACCGCGTACATCGAGGGACTGGAACAATTTGCCAGCGGCGGTGTTTCCGTCGGACTACAATTTGAGTGTCTTCAAGGCTAGAGTGAATAGGCTCTTAATAAATTAGTGCGCTTTACCATCAACGATTGCGTCACTGCTTACCATCAAGCAGGATTGCGGTCAAGCGCTGGTTTATAATATGTAAAAAAGAAAAAAAAGAAAAAACATGAGGACCAGGGAGTAAAGTTCATTCATCCTCCATTGAAAAGGGAGGATCCTCCGACCAGACGGGTGTTGTCTGGCGGCATAGGCGTACCCAGGGTGGAGCTCCCCCTCCCCTGGAAATATCACAAAATACGTATGAACTCCCCTAATTACTAAACAAAATATAAACGAGGACTTATCTCTAACTTTTAAATAAACCACGCAGTAGACACTGACAAAGTGTACGGTGTTATTGCAAAAAAAAAACCGCGTGCAACTATTGCGCACATGACAAAGATTACTCACTCTAAACATTTGATTTGCCTCCTCGCCATTGGCCTGACTTGGTTCGGTTTCAGATGAATAAAAACAACCCTTCCCCTTTTTTGTCAGTTAAGTCCTGTGTTTGAAAAACACAATTCTAATGTACTGTGACTTAACAATTTTAATTCGCAACACTATCACTGATACACTGATAGCCAGGGTTTTTGGCGGGAAAACGAAGATGAGTGCCACGCTCATTTTTCATTGGACTTTTAAATTATTTACATTGTCGTTTCGTTTACTAAATAAAAACGCGTGATTTAAGTAGATTAAAGTGCATTCAGTAAATAATTCGTTCATAAAGAACAGTGAAATATTGTAGCATAGTGGCCACATCATAGCTTTGTACTAAATCTTCCTCCTAGTGTCTTTTCACGCGGGAAATGAAAGGAGATAGGTTTAGGTTAGATTAAGTTAGGATATGAGATAGGATAAGTTACAAAAGTTGAAAATTATACTGAAGACGTGGCAGTATGGTCTCTGACCTTAGCCTGTTCCAAATGGAACAAATAAAACCAAAAAAAAATATCTATGGGTCTGGGGATAAGTGTCAATTTTCGGTTTTGGGCGGGAAAGCGAAGATGAGTGCCACGTTCATTTTTCATTGGACTTTTAAATTATTTATAGTGTCGTTTACTAAATAAAAACGCGTGATTTATGTATGTTGAAAATAAGGTTTGTTCGTTTTACAGAAAACCAACCTTTTTAGTTTACTAGTACTTACTTTACTTTACTTTTTAGTTTAGTAGTACTGCGATTCGAAAAATGTTAAAATTCGAATAAAAAGAAAAATGATGTCCTGTCTCGTCATCGGTATTAAAAATGTTTGACTGCTGTAAAAATGCAAAAAATAATTTATTAATATTAGAGAAAGTGGTTTGTAATTAGGTAGTTGTGTTTAAATGTGATAATATAATGATTGAAGCTTATTGCAATTTTCATTCCTTTACTTCTCGTATTTCGGACGATCTAAGGCAGAATACATAAGAGGTAAAATAGTCTAGAATATTACTTCTATTTTAACAATGTAGTAAAAAGTGCATTCAGTGAATAATTCATAAAGAACAGTGAAATATTGTAGCATAGTGGCCACATCATGTCTTTACGCTAAACCCCTCCTAATCGGCCACACGCGGGAAACGAAAGGAGTTAGGTTTATGGAATAGTTTAGGATAAGTAACATAATGAAGAAAACACTTACTGAAGACTTGGCTGTATGACGTACTATGCCTATGCCTTTTCCGTTCAGAAGAACGGAAAGAAATGAACCAGAGAAGTGTCAATTTTCATTTTTGAGTTTGACAAAATTGATTTTAAAAAAAATATAGGAATCGAAGGTATACAAAGTGTTTAATTTTCTTATAAATTCTATAAACGGTGAAAACTTTAACCAGAGCTAGAACGTGGTAATAAGGTTTGTGAAATTTAACCCAAATTTGCTTTGTATAATTTAAAACCGATTATTACCAAGATAGTTAATTATGTAATGTAATAGGTTAGAATTTTGTTATTATTGCGTTTATAACTAGTAAATTAGATCTTAAAATACTTAAATCTAATTAACTATTTGCCTTTGTCCAACTGTGGAGATACATTGGTACTTGCCTGATCTGGAATCGAAGCCGCACACTCATACTTGAGAGGCTGGTATTTTAACCACTAGGCCACTACGTTATATGTATTTTCTAAGTATATCTTGGGCACCAATGACTGAAGGTGAAGGAAAACATCTTGCTGAAACCTGGACTTGTATAAGTCTGAAATCGCCAACCCGCATTGAGCAAGCGTGGTGATGACGCTCAATCCTTCTCTGTATGAGAGGAGACCTGTGCCCAGCAGTGGGATGATAAAAGGTTGATGATGAACTGTGGAGTACACAGGGATGACATACATAAAATGTTTAAAATATGTTCTTATAGATGGGTGGCCATGGACATAAACCTCCGTATGAAATCCCGAACTACAAACAATTCACTATAAAGGGTATCCCACAGCTGGAAGAGCTAGAGAAAGCTCTGGAGAAGAAGGGGCTGCGTGACCCCTGGATCAGGTGAAGTTTGCTCTGTGTCTGTATTTTTTAGTTGCTAATATAGAACATTACGTGCATATTGTGTTATATGGCATACAATTATCTGACAGACGAAATAATTTAAAGGCACTCGACGTGATTCTCTCGTAACATGAAACTTTCAAAATCTAGTTACAGTCTCATCGTAATGACAAACAAATATCAAATACTTGTCAAAATGTATTGAAATTAGAAGTATTTTTTAGCAGTTTGAGATTGAGATCTGACTTTGATTGTCGTAAAAGTATGAGAATTGCCCCTCTGTTATTTACACACTTCAATTTTATTCCACAAATCGTAATATTAATTAAGTGTGGAAACCAAATGCGTAACATAATTTTTTTTTTTTTCAATAATCATAAAATAAACTTCATTTCAGATATTCTTGCAATAAAGTTTGTTCACCCCTCCCACCAAATTCCCCCCATATTTCTACATGATACAATGTGTATCCTTGTGGTAATAAAACCACAACAATACCGCCTGATAGTAAGCAGTGATGCAATTGTTGATGGATAATGCGCCAGTATACCAAGAGGCCATTCACTCAAAAAAAAAAAAAAAAAACAGTGAATAGGAAGGAAATAGGCAGTTGAGTGAGGTGTAATTTAAATGTTGGAGATTGATCTGGAGACCTCCTGACACAGCAGCATTTGGCACATTGTACCAGCACACATCCTACAACACAACTGCTCAGACCGTCCTCCGTAAAGGCTCCATCAGGCATCATGAACACGACAAATTGCTTGGTGGCAAGACTTTGTTTGGTGGGTGGTAACTTTTGTCGGAGCCGATGTTGTGGCCTACCACCGAGAATCTGTTTATGATTTAATATTAAATAAATTATCTGTTATTTAGGCTAATTTTTCTATCAACAGATATTTATAAAATTGAAGCATTACAGTATATAATTATTCCTCAGCTATAACTATCTGGTGTTGAAAATCCTAAGGTCCATATTACAGAACCTCACTCAAAACTTAAGCTTCACTTAAATCTCGTTTTAAGCTATTTAATAGGATGAAACTAATTTTAAGTAATGCTTAAATCTTGAGTAAGGTTCTGTAAATTGTCCTTAGACTTCACATCATTGACCTCTATAATTACCACTGGACTGGCGGCTGTCAAAGTGCTTTTGTGCCTGTTTGATAATTGCCATTTTGGCGCTGTCGAAAATAGCGAGTGTCCGCGATACTAAAACTATAATGTCGACATCAGCGAACAAAATAAATAATATTAATAACTAATCGATAACTCTTGATAATAAGTTTACAATTATAAATAAACATATTATCATACCTACGTAGTTCCTATCATCCCCGCTTCTCTTTTTGATATACATTAACGACCTGCCCGAAGCAGTAGGCAAAGATTGCATATTTTTTGCCGATGATACTACTTTAATAATCAATAGTGAAAATAATATAAACTTGGAAAAGGATATTGTCCTAGCGCTGAACAACGCAGTAAATTATCTAATAAAAAATAACTTAAAAATTGATATTACTAAAACAAATATAAAACAATTTCAAACATACACATCGAATACATTATATAATCTAGACATCCAATACAAGGACTATAACCTAACTACTGTGGATAATTGTGTATTTTTAGGTATAACAGTTGACAAAAACTGCAACTGGAAACCACATATTGATAAAGTTGTTGTAAAAATTGATCGTTTTGTTTATGTGTTAAAAAGGATTCGACAAACAACTAATCATGATACGGCAATGCTTGCGTACCATGTCTATGTATCGTCCGTACTTCGATACGGTCTAATAATTTGGGGGAACTCAGTGGAGGTTGATAAAGTATTCAAATCCCAAAAAAATGCATCCGAGCAATCTGTGGAGCTCATTTTTTAGACAGCTGTAAGCCACTGTTTCAAAGATTAAACATCCTGCCTTTACCATGTCTATACATTTTTGAAACATGCACTTTATCATCTCGTGGGATTTCAGTCATCGCCACTGTGTGATGCGTGTCAGGTGCCTGAAGATTTTATTCATGTGTTGGTGGAATGTGACCAGTATCGCGGACTGAGGAGGAACCTGCTGGCAGGCATTGATCTCCATAACGGTGGAATCAATGTGGTTCTGAGCCGACTAATGTCCGAAGAGGGATGTATGAGAGAGAGAAATGATAGAGAGGGGCGGAGAGCGTGAGAGTAAGATTTTAAGATGTTATGTCTGAGATGTGTGTGATGTGTATGTGTGTGTTGATACACTGGGATTGATCCCATGAGGCTGGCATAGTCACCCTGAGTGCACTGAAGCCTCTAAACACAAGATTAAAAAAAAAAAAACATGCACTTTTGTAAAAAGAAATTACAATTTATTTGAAACATTGGAGGTCAGGCCAAATAGCCGAACACGACATAAAGACAGACTTCGTTTACCACGAATAAAATTAATTAAGAAAAATGTATACTGTATGTCCATAATCATTTATAATAAACTAGCTTTCCGCCCGCGGCTTCGCCCGCGTGGAGTTCGGTTTTATCGCGCTTTTTAGATTTCTCAGTGTTTCTCTACTATATTATGCATTTATTATACATACAAACCTTCCATAAGAATCACTCTATCTATTAAAAAAACCGCGTCAAATCCGTTGCGTAGTTTAAAGATCTAACATACATACGGACATACAGCGAAAGCTGACTTTGTTTTATACTATGTACTAGCTTTCCGCCCGCGTGCCCGCGTGGAGTTAGGTTATATCGTGCTTTTTAGATTTCCCTCGGGAACATCAAAATTTTCCGGGATAAAAGGTAGCCTATGTTCTATCTCGGGGCCTAAAGATTGTCTGTGCCAAATTTCATCAAAATCGGTTCAGAGGTTTAAGCGGGAAAGCGTAACAGACAGACAGACAGACAGACAGAGTTACTTTCGCATTTGTAATATTAGTATGGATGTGCCCAATAAATATATTTTTTAACATGTATCTATAGGATGTATTTATAGGCACGCGCCGCCCGGCGCAAACAACTACGACCCTGCATTTTAAATTTGTAATATCTTCGGTAATATTCACTTAAACTACATGCTGTAAAAAGCATATTGATCTATAATAAATGCACCATTTATTTAAGGTACTTAAATGGATAAGGATTAATGCTGTATTGTTTAAAATCACTTCGTAAATAACCATTTTTTAGTAAAGAATAAAAATGGTTATGCTGGGTTATCCCTAAGAGATAGACATATACCATCGCGGACATATTTGTTGAACTTTTTAAGTTGAACAATACTGTAGTACATTATTTTGGTCTATCTCGTAGGGTTCAGCCAGCGTTTGCAATATAAGCGCAAAAAAACGTGCTTATTTACGACATCACATTAGAAACCTTTAAATTTATCAGTGTTTCTCTACTATATTATGCATTTATTATACATACAAACCTTCCTTAAGAATCACTCTATCTATTAAAAAAAACTGCGTCAAAATCCGTTGCGTAGTTTTAAAGATCTAAGCATACATACGGACATACAGCGAAAGCGACTTTGTTTTATACTATGTATTGATTGATAACCAAATAGTTTACAAGAATTACCTTTGACATTATTTAAGAAAATGCTTTTTAAACTTTTGTTATCAAAGAATTACTATACAATTATCCTTAATTGTATAGTAATTCTTTGATAACAAAAGTTTCAAATTCCATCAATTTATCTTCTAAATAGTCCTCTATTTAGAAGATAAATTGATGGAATTTGTATAATGTAATTTTAATAATAAATTTGCACACCACATATGGCAGGATACGCTGGAAAAAAATGCACTGTTACACCCTTTGTACCGTATTTTAGCAAATAAACATTTTTGATTTGACTTGATATATTGTACTAACAATTTACAAAACACTTACTAAATATGAGTAGTTGCTTAATTTTATGTAAATAAAATATTAAAAATAATGATTAAAATTTGACCTCAAAAACGATATTCATTTTCTTTAGCCAGTGTTTTTATAATTTGCATTTGGTGTGAAACATCTATAGCCGCACATAAAACCGAACTTATGCAGTGGCGACGCTGTATGATGGTATATATAGTATTTTACAAAATAATATCGATGTTTCACATCTGCCAGGCGTCCCGTGACGGCTCACTTTTTTAAACAGAATAAACTAGTTTGTAGAATAACGCCTAATCTAACCGTTATTCTTAGGTTTTCAATGTATTTTTTAACATTTCATCTCATTGTTTTTAGCTTTCTTCATTAAAGTTGCAATTGGCCTGTTGGTCTAGTGGTTAGTGACCCTGACTGCTATGCTGGAGGTCGTGGGTTCGATTCCCACCCAGGTCAAATGTTTGTGTGCACGATCATTTTTTCTGTCGGGGTGTAATTCATCTATTATACAATATGTAAAGAAAACCCTGTCCGACCCATAAGGATAATAAAGGTTAGGCAATCACCTGACCAAATCAAATTTGAAATTTTGCATAGGTAATCATAGTAACAATACTAATCAATTTTGAAACTATCTTTTTTTCCCGCAAATTTACGCTAACTTCCCCAAAATTTGGTATTTTTAAAAAAATGACAACACCATTTTAGGCGGTATAATTGTCGGCTTTACCTTTTATTGTTTTGTTAGATTCTTTATTTCTTTGGCGGCGTCGCGCGTGAGCTTTGTCGGCGTCTCGGCGACATAAAAGAAATAATTAGTGATGCACTATTTTTTGCGTAATAACGTTTTTTTATCGCTATTAATCGAAACTTGTATCTGGTTGAATGATTTGTTAAAAACACAGATTACCCAATGGTAAAAGTACTTTTGTTTGTTTATCGATTAATTACTAATAACATTATTATAACACAAGTATTAGTAAACAGAAACGAGAAGGACTTATGAAACACAATTTTAGTAAAGTTTTACAAATATTTTAACGATCAATATCATCGATATTGAGACAGAAACTGAAATTAAAACTTTGGCATGATTTTCATTTACAGCAGTGTACCTAACTAATTTGAGTTTTGTAAAAGTTCTAAACAATTCCATGCGATGTTGAATCGAGACACCCTCCGTCCTCCACCCTCTTGCTTGACACCCTCCGTGGCGTAGCGGTAGCGGACGCAGCCGCTGCGCAAGGTGGCGCGGGTTCGATCCCCGCACAGTGCAAGTATTTGTATGCATGAATATGAATATTTGCACTGGTCTGCTCGTGCCTCGGAAAGCACGTTAAGCCGTTGGTCCCGGTTGCCATACGAACACCTAGTGGCAGTCGTTACGTGTTGTTGGAGCCCTCAAAAGTTCAACTATTGGTCTAACTGCAATGCTTCGATGTCGCCTTCGGGTTGTGGAGGTCAGACGGCAGTCGCTTCACGGAAAATGTCGAAGTTTACCCATATCAGCAGTTGGACTGGTAAAAGCGGACCCCAGACTCCAAAGCCGAAAGGGCTTCGGTTGCGACTGAGATTAACGCTGGGATGATGATGATGGGGTTGAATCGAGAATGAGAATGAGAAACTACAATACTAAATCTTCTTGATTACTTAGGTACACATCCCTATTTACTCAAAGGATGCCGCGAGGCCAGCCGCGTAGGTACCTACAATTTTATAAAATAAAAATCATTTTTACTTCAAATTATCAGTTGCGCGTAAACATTGCGTCCGTGTACACTATTTGTGTATTGTGTGATCATGTCGTTTCCTAATGTAATGTAACATGCTGAGCTGTGATCAGGTGATTGTGGTCAATGTGGTTCCAGCATGACGGTGCGTCACGATATTTTTGCTGACCTGTACTTGAGTACCTCCATTATCAGTTCGGCGAGCAGTGGATTGGTAAGGGTGGACCAACTGTGGCCAGCGCGGATTTGCCACCACTTGATTTTTGTTTGTGTGCATATCCGTGCTAACATCGTGCGACGGTGCCAGCTGGGCCTGTATCGTTCTTAGTGAACGAAATATGGAACAATGTCTTCGCCACAGCCATTATGCTTATCGAATGAAATGATACATTCGGAGAGTCAGACGACCTTCCTACTTACAAAAAAGTTCTTTTTACGAGCTGCCTAAGTATCATAGACTCGATAAACGTGGATAAACTACCTATTCCTACATGCATGAGGTCAACTGAGGTTATGACCTGTGCCTGTGTTGCCATGAAATTACCTATTTATTTTATTTAAGTTACTAGCTTTCCGCCCGCGGCTTCGCCCGCGTGGAGTTCGGTTATATCGCGCTTTTTAGATTTCCCTCGGGAATATCAAATTTTCTCGGGATAAAAGGTAGCCTATGTTCTTTCTCAGGGTCTAAAGATTCTACCAAATTTCATCAAAATCGGTTGAGAGGTTTAAGCGGGAAAAGTGTAACAGACAGACAGACAGACAGACCGACAGACAGACAGAGTTACTTTCGCATTTATAATATTAGTATGGATAGTAGCCCCCCGGTATCGGGAACAGAGTCCAAGCTACCGGCGGTCAGGGCTCCAAAGAGAGGAACTTCCTGACAATGCGAGCCGTGTCCAGAATTACAGCTTTCTGAATCAAGCCCTTGATCCAGCTGCCTAACGAGAGCCTCCTGAGGTGTTGGTCGAGGCTCTTGGCTATTAAGCCATTGGCTGTCACGACTATCAGTACAATGATTGCTGAATCCACTTCCCACATGTCGACAACCTGGTGAGCCAAGTCAAGATACTGGATTTGTTTATCTTTCTCGTCTTATATTATTACTAGCTTTCCGCCCGTGGCTTCGCCTGCGTGGAGTTCGGTTATATCGCGTTTTTTAGATTTCCCTCGGGAACAACATTTTTTTCCGGGATAAAAGGTAGCCTATGTTCTTTCTCAGGGTCTAAAGATTGTCTGTGCCAAATTTCATTAAAATCGGCTCAGAGGTTTAAGCGGGAAAGCGTAACAGACAGACAGAGTTACTTTCGCATTTATAATATTAGTATGGATTAGTATGAATTTATTTTTTTGGGGATTTTTTTTTAAGTTTAGCCAAGTTTTGTAGGCATTAGTAGAATCAGTTATCGATACCTAACAATACCTTCACGAGTCGGACAGGGTTTTCTTAACATATTGTATACTAGCTTTCCGCCCGCGGCTTCGCCCGCGTAAATTTCGGTTATATCGCGCTTTTTAGATTTCCCTCGGGAACATCAAATTTTTCCGGGATAAAAGGTAGCCTATGTCCTTTCTCGGGGTCTAAAGATTGTGTGCTTTCCGCCCGCGTCTTCGCCCGCGTGGTGGTCGGTTATATCGCGCTTTTTAGATTTCCCTCGGGAATATCAAATTTTTCCGGGATAACAGGTAGCCTATGTTTTGTCTCAGGGTCCAAAGATTGTCTGTGCCAAATTTCATCAAAATCGGTTGAGAGGTTTAGACGGGAAAGCGTAACAGACAGACAGACAGACAGACAGACAGACAGACAGAGTTACTTTCGCATTTATAATATTAGTATGGATATATGTATTTAGAAATATATATGTATTGTTACGGGCTAGGTGTACGTACTAAAACGCCGGTTAAGTGTTACGAAGTTTATTGACGACGAGGGTACAGACGGTAGTAGGCAATGACAAGTAGAATGTAGCTGACGTTGCACCGAAGTCTTCCCTTACGTCCACGAAGTCCGTGTCGTAAACACACAATAACACTACAGATAATACTTCACGTAGTACTCAAAGTTCTCGTTACAGTTGTCGCAGTAGGTATTCTCAATTATCGCTTATTATCTGTTGCTTGTTCTCGTATCGCTAGTCGAATGCAGACTGACTGTGCGTCGGCGTCACGTCGCTATATATAGGTCAGCTGATCGAACATTCCAGATTCCTCTAGACGTAATAATAATAGCGCATTACTTCAAGGACATCCAATAAGTACCTACGGTAATTCCCGGAAACGGATTTCTGGAAATTTCGATGTCGACACTTTGTTGACAAAATTGTTGAGACCTGTACCATTCGATAGGCCATCCTAAGTCTAGCAATGCGTTTTTATATTGTTCCTAGAAAATGTCTAGATCTGGGGATATAGGGCTTAAAAGTTACACACTGCATGTCACGCGATATTGAACCTTATGCCATCGACATAAGGTCCATTCGTAACAGTATATTTATCAGTTGTCTAGTACCCATAACATAAGCTCTGTTTCGCTTGGGACTTGACGGCGTTGTGTGATAGTTGTCCAATATTATATTAATTGCATTGTTCCCCAAGTTAAACTATCAACTAAATGAATTTCAGCAATCCGACTTAATTCTTAAATGTACCCGGACAAGCGTGCATAGATAAAAATTTGGCACACATGTTAAGACGCTGGTATAGACTAACATATACGTGTATACAAAAACTATGCAATTCTAGTGATATTAGATAGGGCAGAAAGGATAACCTCCTTTTTTGAAGACTTTAAAACACGATTTATGTCTTAATCAGACTGATTTTATACTCCGAAACTTTAGATGAATATTTCGCTGCTTCAATTCAAAACTGCCATAAATAAAAAATATCCAAAAATGTTTTTATTGCAAAAATACAATCCTAAACCTTTATATTTTCATATTTGTAAAAGACTCCCATAGATTTTGCATTCTAAGATGCAAAACCCCGCAACTGTTAGTTTTGAATTTAAGTTTTGAACGCGCAAAATATAATCAAAACCGCCATATTTTTAGTTGCGCTTCGAAAAACGAACTTCTTTTGTGCAAAAGTGCCACATCTCCAAAATTAATGTCTGTTAATTATTATTTTAAAAAAGAAAACAACACCATTTAGAAATACTGCAGTTTTGCATAAAGGAATCACTTAAGTATTACATTATTTTTAAATCAAAAGAACCATATTTCAAAACTGTTTGTTTTGCATAAAAGATATACCTAAAGAAACATTATATTTTCAAATCAAAATGAATTTATTAAACAATGTGTTCATTTTGCATTTAATTTAGTTAATATGAAGGACTTCAAAATGGTTTCTTTTCAATATAAAAAACACTGTTTTTTTCTATTATAATTCTAAATTAAGACGACATTTTTCAGGAATACATTCCTTTTTCTTTTATTTTGACAGGGTTGTTTGAGTAAAATATATTAAACCTGACGTTATCTCAAAACAAATTTATAGTTTTTACGTATTGTATTCACATTTATTCCGAAGGTATGTTGAACGGTCGGCATGCGTTGGTCGGTTGTAGGTATTTTATGTTAAATATCATTTTATTTTTGCGTGATTTATTTTGTTGTATACTAGTTATTGTTTTGATAGTATTTTACGAAGTTTAGTCATTTTAAAAACGCCAGGCTTTAAGAAGTTTAGTCATTTTAAAAACGTCAGGCTTTAAATAGGTCACATAGATGGGGCCTGCTTAAGTACATTGTATTATTATTTATTACAGAATGAGTAGAAGAGTCCATAAAATACTCAACAGGGTGAGAGGAGAGGTAACAGTAGAAGTAGCAGCAAACTGACAATCCAATGTTGGAAGAACCAGATGTGTTTCTGAAAGAGTCTATGGATAGTAATTCTATACGTGACAGTCAGCATCGGGGTAATAGTAAGGGGAATAATAGATAAACACGAACAAGAACACGTTCCTGTATAAAACATCATATAATGATAATGAATTTAAATGAAGTGTCCACGCTTAATAAGGCCAGGCAGATGAAAAGGAATCAATCTCAGAATATTAGTTCACCAAACAAACTTTATAATCAAAAATTAAATGTAGCGCAAGCAAAGAAACATGGCATTCTTTACCTTATTGATAAAAATATTATTCCTAAATAATATAAATCGTTCTTTGAAAATCTCTAGGGCTGATAATTTAGATTAAGAGTAGCGCAGTGACCATTGAGTACGTAATTTGGTCAAGTAACTTATATTACTAATGATACATTTTAACTTAGTTTATATTAACAAAATATTGTTGTTATTTTAAGACCTCATAAGTGATTCAAATTATTTTTAAAATACTATTATATTTTTAAGATTTTAATAGTTATGTTTGATTTACGGTTGACGGGTCACTCCGGGACTGGTTGCCGTAAACGGAATGCCGCTCGAAGTTGTTTCAGAATATGTATAACTCGGGCAAACGTTGCAATTAGGGAAAAACAACTTCGAGAAGGAGGCAAATAGAAGGATCCAGCTGGGATGGGCAGCATACCCGAATGTTTGAAGACAAAAATCTTCAACCAGTGCGTCCTACCCGTCATGACTTACGGAGTCGAGACGTGGACACTAACGGTCAGACTAGTCCATAAGTTTAAAGTCGCTCAGCGAGCTATGGAGCGGGCTATGTTGGGCGTCTCTCTGAAGGACCGCATCAAAAATGAGGTGATCCGACAGAGGACCAGAGTCACCGACATAGCTGAGAGGATTAGCAAGCTGAAGTGGCAATGGGCCGGTCACATATGCCGCAGGACCGACAACCGTTCTCCACTCGAGGACTCATTTACCCCTCGTAAATGAGTCCTCGAGTGGGGACCGTGTCTCGGCAAACGTATCGTGGGATGCCCTTGGGCGAGATGGAGCGACGACATCAAAAAGGTGGCTGGTAGTTGCTGGCGGAGAACTGCTCAGGATCGAGCTTGTTGGCGTGCCATGAAGGAGGCCTATGTCCAGCAGTGGACGAGTAGAGGCTGATGATGATGTTTGATTCTAACTTAACAGTATAATGTCATAGACTTTTATTTCAAATGTTTGGAATACTTTTTAAAAGTTTATAAAATCTCTGTTTTATTTTTAGTTTTAAAACTTTAGGGTACTTTTGTATAGTAGCTTTTTCAGTTTTATTATTTTTCTTTAGTTTCCATTGTTTGAAAAAATATTTAAAAATAATTACTGATTATTTTAATAACAATTTCGATATTTTTATTTGTTATTTTCAGGACAACTTTGATTTGTTTTAACTTTTAGATAGCATTTTAGTAATGTTATTAAATTGAAAGGCGATTATTACTATTTTCCTAAGTTTTACAGTAAAACGTGATTAATACAATAATTTTTTTGATTTGTGGTTGTTTTGCTCCATATTTTTGCATATTTTTAACATATTTTTATATTCTAAAGCAACTTGTCTGCTTATAATTCCTCTAGTATTTAGTTTATTATAAACTTAATTAAAACATTTGATGCGTCTTAAAAATACGCTTCTAACGAAGTATATTATGTATATACTTGCTATGAAATAAGAAAGAATTAGGCAAAAAATAGTTTTTATTTTTTTGATTAGTCGTCCTGTAAAAAAGTGTTAAGTATTTGGAATTGTGGCAGCTTTGAATTGAAGCAGCGATTTGTTACAATTTCACTCTTAGGTCCGTATTGATCTCGGTTTCAACATTACTTTAAACTAGTTTCAACCAATCAAATGGCTTGAAACGAGTTTAAAAGTAATGCTTGAGTTTTAAGTGAGCTTCTGGAATACGGGCCTTAGCTACATAATCAGACGATATTTGGCACATGTTCAATACCTGGATAAACAAACCGAAAGACTTTTTTATCGGTTGGCTACGAGAAGCCATGGAATAATGAATTAAGTAACATAGTCGAAAAGGTAAAATAAAAAACGTTTTATAATCAAAATTAAAAGTCATTTATTCAAATTAGGCTGAGAATCACCACTTTTTGAACGTCAATTAGACGCCCACCCATCGACACTTCCTAGTGCTTTCGCTGGGAAGAAGAAGTGGCGGTGTACCTACATTAGCCGACTTCGTAGTTAATGGACTAGGCAATGGCGTAGACGCTGACGGACGAGGCGAAGATGTAGACGATGACGGACGAGGCAATGACGTTGAAGTTGACGGACGAGGCGATGATGCAAAGGTAGATTTTCCTGAAAAGTAGACAAAAATCTTAATATCACAGCTCAATGTATAATTATGATAATTTTAGCATGAAAACACATCCAGAAATATGAAATTTGCTTGCTCGGTTCGAGAGATTAAGGTGTCACATATATGTACAATATGTAAAGAAAACCCCGTCCGTCCCATAAGGATAATAAAGGTTAGGTTAGGTTACACATAACCAAATCAAATATGAAATTATACATAATCATCACAGTAACAATATTAATGAATTTTGAAATATTTTTTTTTCCGCGAATTAACTTTAACTTCCTCAAAATTTGGTAAAATTTTAAAATGTGACATCACCATTTTCGGCGGTATCATCGTTTGATTCTTTATTGAATATTAATGCGTAAATTTATGCTCGATGCTTGGCGGCGCTCGTTTGTGAAGCCGCCGGGGGCGAACTTGTCGGCGTCCTCAAAGGGAAAACTAGGGACGTACTATTTTTTGCGCAATAACGTTTTTTTTTATCGCTATTAATCGAAACTTGTACCTGCAGCCTAATAGGCGAACACATTTTTGTCAAATGATTGTGACTAGTTGGGATCATTTGGACCACAGTTAATAAAACTTTAGTGTAAAACAATGCTGGTTGAATGATTTATTGTAAAAACAGATTACTTAATGGTAAAAATACTTTCGTTTCATATCGATAAACTACTATTAACAATATTATAACCATTGATAAAATATTAAACTAAGGTAGATACGTCACTAGCGCACTGAAAATGAAGCGTACAAAAGATCGTAAGTTCTGCAAGTCGCTTTAGTCACTCCCGATACTCTCGTTCCGTACGCGCGTGTGTCCTTGGTGGCTAAGAAAATCTTTTTCGCATTCAAAATGGCGTTTTGTTTACTGCGTAAATGCACGAATTATGGTAGAAAAGCCAACAAAAGTCATGGAATCGCATATCATAAGTATTCCAAAATATTTAGATAAATAATATAGTTTCAATTATTTTGTCAAACATTCTTACTGCTAATGCTTAGGCGGCCATTGTAAGTAAAAAAAGAGAGAGCTAATTGGATTTCTTGCGGGAGTGATAGAGACGCGTACGCATTAGACATAGGTTAGTTGCACAGAAGCGATAATGTTGATGGTGACTTTTATACCTACAATTACCTATGTTCTGTTTCACTTTATTCTCGAGCCTGTGTCCTAAGTTAAAATTTATAACATCTTATTCAACAGTTATGTAAAACATTGGTAAAATTACGTGAACGTTTATTTTGCGTTACTAAGTAACAGTCAAATGACATGAAATTATTAAATAGGAAAGTGTGAGTGGATATTAAATGAACACGAAGTATAATAATAATAATATTAATAAATATTTCCTACGCTCACACCAATTAGCCTAGCTTCAAAGTAAGCTTTAGGTAAAGGTTTGTGCACATACATAGTAACAAATATATATTTATATAGAAATATAAACAGAATGTTTGCATACTGATTTACATTTGAAGAATCCATCCATACTAATATTATAAACGCGAAAATAACTCTGTCTGTCTGTTTGTTACGCTTTACAGCCTAAACCTCTCAACCGATTTTGATGAAATTTGGCACAGACAATTTTTAGACCCAATATATAAAATTCGTTATATTTCGTTTCCTTTAATCACAGTCACAATAATAAATACACTTCAATCAAGTATTACAAAACTTCAATGACAAACATTGAAGTTTTGTAATCCTTTATTGAAGTGTAAAACTGTGAGTAAAAAAAATATATGAACCTAATTGAGCAACTCTGTTATATGTATTTCTTATCTGCATTTTTTGTTATTCTTTGGCAATCTTGGTGCGCTGATTCTATTTAAGCGCAAACGACAAACACTAGCCATCTTATTTCTTCTCTATACTTTAGATTGCGCCCCATCTAGGGGTCGCAAACAGGGATACCGAATTTCGAAAATACCGGAATACCGGGCCCAATTTAGGTCTAATTAATACCGGTATTCATTTCACAAAAACCGGGATATTCGGTATTTTCGGTGTATTGAACTCGCGGCTCTTGGCATACCTTTAAAGTAACTCCTCAGTGACCAATAGTCCAAGTTTCGCCGCAATCGGTCAATTTGCGACCTACTAGTGTATGCCACTCACTCGTGGGGCAAGGCCCTCGAGAAAAATGAGAAAACGATTGCCGTCTCCCTTGATGTCTCTAGGGCCTTCGACCGGATATGGCACGCTGGCCTTTTGATTAAGCTTGCAGCGTATGGCATTTCTCCTGGCCTGACTGGCTGAGTAAAAGGTTTTCTGACTGAACGGTCCCTCCGAGTTGTCGTCGACGGATGCTCATCGGAGCCCATGTCGACTAATGACGACATATAAACGATCTGCTGATGCCCGGTATCTATGGGTATGTAGACGACAGTACAGTTGTGGTGAGGTACCTGCCGGGTGCTCGGGCTATTAAGGAAGCAATCAAATCCGAAAGAGAGGCTATGGTAGAGCGTACGAATGTTGCACTACAGGCAATCCCCAAATGGGGCGAAGCCAATCCTGTGGCATTCAACGCCTGCAAAAACACAAGCATCTATTCATCGTCAAAAGGAGCCCGTTCATCTTGGCGCAGGTCCGTTCATGTGTAATGTAGCCACATTTGGGCTGGTACTGCAGCTTTAGACAGCCTCCGTGGCATAGCGGTAGCGAATGCTGCGCGCGCTGCGCAAGGAGGCGCGGATTTGATCCCAGCGCAGTGCAAATACTTGTATGCATGAATATGAATATTTGCACTGGTCTGGTCATTCCTCGGAAAGCACGTTAAGTCGTAGATCCCGGTTGCCATACGAAGTTCTAGTGGCAGTGGTTACGGGTTGTAGGAGTCCTCAAAAGTCCAACAATTGGTCTAACTGCAATGCTTCGATATCGCCTTCGGGTTGTGGAGGTCAGACGGCAGTCGCTTCACGGAAAATATCAAAGTTTAGCCAAAGTGAGCATTAGACTGATTCAAAGCTGAAAAAGCTTCGGATGCGACTAGGATTAACGCTGAGATGATGATGATAATTTGGGCTAGTACTGCAAAACGCCACCACGGCAACTTTGGATTCCAACGGACCATATGCCAATAATTCTATTCATAGATACACATACCCCTTCCCGTAAACCAGAAACAACTAAAACTCTTTTAAACTACGACAAAATAAAAACAGATATACAAAGCTTAGAATTTACCAACGTACTGACAACGAATGATGCGAACCTAGCTACTACTACATTTATATCTGCAATCTCAAACGTCATACGAGATAACACTAAAGCCACCACAGTAACGAGAAAATGCAAAATCATAAAGCCGTGGATATTGTAATGTATGTTGTAAGTAGGTAGTGTAAGAAAATGTGTCAACATTGTACCCTCAACATTGCGCGTGTATCAATCGCTGTCTTCTAATAAACGGTTCGCCAGTCGACCATATACAGCATTCAGTGAAGTCGTGTTATTTCCCCAAACCCCCTATATACAATATTTGGCGACGAGTTGGACCATAGCGTGTTATACTGCGTTTAATACAGGATGCCTTTGGGAAAATTGGAAGTTTTTGACGTCGAAACAGATAATTGGACTTTATACATTGAGCGGTTGGAGCAGTACTTTATAGTGAATGATGTTAAAGTGAATTTAAAAGTGCCAACATTGATAACGGCCATGGGAAGTGCGTGTTACGAATTATTGGTCACATTATGTACGCCGAAGAAGCCTTCTACATTAACATTTGATGAGATTGTTACAACACTGCAAAGTCATCTTCAACCGAAACCAAATGTACTGGCCGAGAGATTTAAATTCAGACAAAGGAAACAGTGGAAAGGGGAGAATACCGCAACTTATGTAGCTGTGCTGAAAAAGTTGACGAAGTTCTGTGATTTTGGGGAAGCTCTGGATAATAATCTCAGGGATCAATTTGTTTGCGGTATAGAAAATGACGTCATTCGGCAACGCTTGTTCGAGGGAGAGGTACCGACGTTCAGTAAGGCGCTCCAGTTGGCCGTGGCGATGGAGACCGCGGAGTCTGACGCGGCGATGGTAGAACCTCGGGCTCGGGACCGCGGTCAATGCAGTGACGTCACAGACGCGGCGCAAGGGTCAGCAGCGACGCACTATGTTGGCGCGGCCGGGCGAGGCAGCGGACGGTCAGGGGCTCGCGGCCGTCGGTCAGCGGAACATAACCCGCGGCAGGACACCAAGTGCGTGCCAGCGGTGAGTCAGCGCGGTGCACGAGCGGCGCCGGCCGAGTCGAGGCGACCGCAACCAGCGGCAAGTCCGTGTGTCGCTTGTGGAGCATACCACGATACAAGTATGTGCCGTTTTAGTAGATATACGTGCCGTGTGTGTAATCTGGAAGGTCATTTAAAGAAGATGTGTCCTAGACTGAAAAAGGACAGAGACCTTATGTGGACACAAGTGAGGGGCGAGGGGAAGGAGTCAGCTGGTAACAATTATTATTTCGATAACCTAGAACAGGTAAATTTAAATGTACTTCAATTAGATAATTCGGTGAAATATAAACCATATTATATTGAAGTCTCAATAGATAAAAAAAATATTTGTATGGAGGTAGATACAGGTAGTAGGATTTCTTGTATAAGTTACGAGTTTTATAAAAAAAAATTAAGTACCCTGCCTTTAATTACATCCAACTTAGTACTTAACTATTATACCGGCGAAAAGGTGTATCCACGGGGCAAAATTAAACCCTATGTACGGTTTGGTGATACTTGCAAAGAGTTAGATTTATTTGTAATAGACCACGGTAAAGAACCGTTATTGGGTCGAGAATGGTTATACGATTTAAAAATAAAGTTAGAAGTTATTGATAAACTCAATCAACAATGTATAAATAATATGACTAGTACTAAAGTTTTTAATATTGATGCATTGCGTTGCAGATACTCTGAGGTGTTTTCTGACGGTCTCGGGTGTTTTACTGGTGGTGAGGTGAGTTTGCGTGTACGGCCTGACGCAAGGCCGATATATTTGCGAGCGCGACCACTCGCGTACGCGCTGCGGGAGCGTGTGGAGCAAGCGCTGGATCAGCTGGAGAGAGACGGTATCATCACACCTGTCGAGACATCTGACTGGGCGACCCCGGTCGTACCAGTCATTAAGAAAGACGGCTCGCTACGATTGTGCGGTGACTATAAACTTACCTTAAATAAATGTTTAGAGGTTGACCGTTTTCCCCCTACCTAGAATAGATGATTTATTAAGTAAATTACATTCGGGGCATAAATATACAAAAATTGATTTATCTCAAGCATACGCACAATTTTGTCTGGATGAACAATCGAAATTATATACAGTAATTAATACACACCGGGGATTATATAAATACAATCGTTTGATATATGGTTTGTCATCAAGTCCGGGGATATTTCAAAGAAAAATAGAACAAATATTTGAAGGTATGCCTAGGGTAGGAGTTTTTCTTGATGACGTCATTTTGACAGGCCGGGACGAGGCAGAACATATGAATACTTTGTTTAAAGTTTTTGATAGATTACAGCGGTACGGGTTAAAGGTTAAGAAAGAGAAATGTACGTTTTTTGCGGATGAGGTATCTTATTTAGGGTTCATAATTAGTAAAGATGGAGTTAAGACATGCCCAGGTAAAGTAGAAGCTATAAAAAAGGTACCTACACCGTCCAATGTATCTGAACTTAGATCATTCTTGGGTATGGTTATGTACTACGCCAAGTTTGTTAGGAATATTAGTATGAGGCTAACCCCCCTTTACGAGTTACTAAGGAAAGATAATAAGTTTGTTTGGACAAAAGAGTGTACGGAAGTTTTCAACGGCATTAAAAATCTGTTGTCTTCTAGCGAGGTGCTCGCGCATTATGATCCGCGTATGCCGGTAACACTGACGACGGATGCGAGTGCACAGGGGGTGGGAGCAGTCATAGCTCATGTGTTGCCCGATGGAACCGAGCGCCCGATTGCTTACGCGTCGCGAGTTTTAAACGCATCGGAAGCAAACTACTCGCAGATTCAAAGGGAGGCGCTTGCTATTATTTTTGGAGTAAGGAAGTTCCATCAGTACTTATACGGGCGAGAGTTTGTTCTAAAAACGGACCACAAACCACTTGTTTCTATTTTTGGGGATAAAACGGGCATTCCAACGATGGCAGCAAGTAGGCTACAAAGGTGGGCGGTAGTCCTCTCGGGTTATCAGTATCAAATTCAATACGTACCTACCGATAGAAATGGTGCAGATGCGTTATCTAGGTTGCCAGTGGGTACAAGGAACAAAGAACAGAACGAAGTCACGTATATAAATTTCGTACAGAATTTTTTACCGATAACCAGTGAAGATGTCAGTAAGCTGGGGAATACGGATAGTGTTTTGAGAAAAGTAATGTTATATATAAGGTCAGGTTGGCCTAGCTCTTGTCCCGATGCGGAGCTACAAGCTTATTTTGTTAGAAGGAATGAGTTGTACGTCGAATCGGGTTGTGTTATGTGGGGCTATAGAGTTGTGATACCAACGGAATTGCGAAGTATTATATTAAAAGAGTTACACATCAGCCACATGGGCATTGTTAAAATGAAATCAATGGCTCGTAGTTACGTTTGGTGGCCTGGTATCGATGCAGACATTGAACGCGTATGTCAGGAATGCAATACATGTCGGTTGGAAGCCCCAGCCCCACCGAAAGCACCCCCTCAACCCTGGCCCTATATCTCAGAGCCGTGGAGTAGGTTACACGTGGATTTCCTAGGCCCTTTTCAGGGTAGGACGTTCTTTATCATAGTGGATTCGTCGACTAAATGGATCGAAGCTTTTGAAATGAAAAGAACGACCGGGAAGGAAGTTCTTAAAGTATTAAGGGATGTATTAGCTCGGTTTGGGTTACCAAAAGAGATAGTATCGGACAACGGACCTCCTTTTACCGGTGTTGAAGTAGCAGAATTTATGCGTGTTAACGGTATTAAACATATTTTTACGCCTGTTTATCACCCTGCATCGAATGGAGCTGCAGAGAATGCCGTTAAAATTTGTAAAAATGCATTAAAAAGGCTTTTAGGGACGGTATAGAGGTTGATACGGCATTGAAGTCGTACCTATTTATGTATAGGAACACCGTGCATAGTACAACAGGAGAGTCACCTGCGAAGTTACTGCAGCATAGAACATTAAGGTCTCGCCTAGATCTGTTGAACATTGGCAATAAGGTACAAGGCGTGAAACAAAAAGTAGAAGAGGCTCAACAGAAACAGGTCAAAAGGGCGGGTGGTATAATGCGTGTGTTAGAGATAGGAGATGACGTATGGGTTCGAGGTTTTGGAGGGGAGGATAAGTGGATTAGAGGTAAAATTGACAGGAACTTAGGATCTCGTTATTACTTGGTTAGTAGGGAAAATGGTCCACCTTTAAAAAGACATAAGATTTGGAGAAAGTCTCCACGGTCTATGTTAACTTGTCCACTCCCAACTGACGTTGGCGAACCTGATAGTGAAGTAAGTCCACTGATACCACCACCACCACCAGCAACAGGATCCGAGACCCGAAGCAAACGTGTAAGGAAACCGGTCATAAGGTACCAGCCATGAATAATGTATCTAATTGTAAATTAGTTGTATAAGAGCAGTTTAGAATAAGTGGTAGGGTGTAATGTATGTTGTAAGTAGGTAGTGTAAGAAAATGTGTCAACATTGTACCCTCAACATTGCGCGTGTATCAATCGCTGTCTTCTAATAAACGGTTCGCCAGTCGACCATATACAGCATTCAGTGAAGTCGTGTTATTTCCCCAAAACCCCCTATATACAATAGATATCACCAGGATTACTCCGTTGCATAAAGCATCGAGATAAACTACATAGCCCACCATGACCTATGAACAGCTGCCTGAAATCTCTCTCTCTGGGTCTCCTTTAGGGCGGGTTGCAAAGTTCAAGTATTTGGGTCACTGGGTCACTGACGACTTAAAGGATAATCTGGATATTGATAGGGAGCGCAGGTCGCTGGCTGTCCGTTGCAACATGCTGGCCCGCAGGTTTGTGCGCTGTTCTAAGGCTGTTAAGATTACGCTTTTTAAGGCCTTCTGCCAGTCATTTTACACGTGCAGCCTGTGGGCCACGTATACCCAGCGGGCATACAGCGACTTGCGCGTACAGTATAATAACGCATTCAGGGTGCTTTTGGGGTTGCCGTGGCGCTGTAGCGCGTCAGGGATGTTCGCGGAGGCGAGGGTCGACGGGTTCGCCGCGATCATGCGAAAACGTTGTGCTTCCATTATGGCGCGCTTGCGCACCTCCTCCAATGGCATACTGAATGTGTTTTCGGATCGGTGGGACTCGCCCCTCTTACGTAGGTGGATAGGAGTCCAGACCCACTTTAGTTAATTCATTACTAACATTAGGCTAAGCTTTATTTGTACTAACACTATATGGATGCTTTTTAATCCGAAATAAAATTTTGAATTTGAATTTATAGCAAAGTCAAAAAATCGCCAGACAACATGACCGCTAAATTAATTTACACGCGTTACAGAAATTTTTGCAACCGCCTTCTACGTAAACTAAAGACAGCTTATGGAAAAAGCCTAATTGACAAAGCTGGTAATGATACAAAAGCCCTCTGGTCAGCAATTAAAACTATAACATATACACAAAAAGCTAAAGTTAGTGCCACAGAACTCCTCCAAACACACAGTGACCCCAAAACGTCTGTAAATCATGTTTGCGATTTTTTCGCTAACATAGGAAAAAACCTAACAGACACAATACTCACCTCCACATCCACTATAAGCAACAAGACAGAATCACAAAGTGGCAAAAAATAATCCAGCCCCTTTAAATTCAATAGCTCTTATGCAGGTAGATGAGTCGGACATCGAATCGATAATACTGCAACTACGCTCCGACTGTGCCACGGGATGGGACGGTATCTCATCACAAATAGTTAAACTATGTCGTCACTCTCTAATACCGCCCCTTACCCATATATGTAACCTCGCAATAAGCACAGGAGTTTTTCCAGAAATGCTCAAAAAAGGGATCGTACACCCAATCTACAAGAGTGGGGACAGAGACTGTGTCAACAACTATCGCCCTATTGCAGTACTATCCTGTATCTCTAAAATTCTTGAGAAAATTCTAAATTGGGCACTCAAGGGATTTTTAGAGAAATATAAAATCTTAGCTGATAACCAATACAGTTTTCGCTCTGGTGACTCTACTGAAGATGCCGTACTTGACTTGACAACAGCAATAACCAAAAACCTGGACAGTAAAAACAAATGCCTCTGTATATTTCTGGATCTCTCAAAAGCATTTGACACGGTCTCTGTTCCGATCCTACTTGCTAAATTGGAGAAACTAGGCATACGAGGAAATGCATTTAATATAATTAAGGACTATTTATCTAATAGGAAACAGCAAGTTAGGGTAGGCAATATAAATAGCGATGAGGTTACAGTGTCCTATGGGGTTCCACAAGGGAGTATTTTAAGTCCGACAATTTTTCAGCTATATACAATATGTAAAGAAAACCCTGTCCGATCCGTGAAGGTATTGTTAGGTATCGTTAACTGATTCTAATAATGCCTATAAAGCCGGGCTAAACTTAAAAAAAAATCCCCCCAAAAAAATAAATATTATTTCGAAAAAGCGAGGTAACTTAATGCATGTGCGGTAGGCAACCCGATAGCCCCGCCCCCCTTCACCCGCGCATACATGCGCGGGTGAAAGGGGGCGGGGCATGCGGCACGTGGTCGCATCGCTATTCGCTCCGCCACAAATGGTGTTGTCAGTTTTTAAAAATTACTAAATTTCGGGGAAATTGGAATTAATACCCGGGAAAAAAAAGATTATTTCAAAATTCATTATTATTGTTACTGTGATGATTATGTAAAATTTTATATTTGGTCAAGTGTTTACTAACCTTTATTATCCTTATGCGTCGGACAGGGTTTTCTTTACATATTGTATAAATGAGCTCTGCCAAATCTCTCTTCCTAACACAAGCATCTTTATGTATGCAGACGATACGGCAATTTTTGTTTGGGGACCGAATTGGAATGCTGTAAAGGAGATAGCTGAGTATTCCTTATCAAACATTATGAACTGGCTTACAAACAACCTGCTCACGTTAAACCTCTCCAAAACGCATTATGTTGCCTTCTCCATCAGGAAAATTAACTCCCCACCACAAGACTTCTCCATAACAGCCCATAGTTGTCTTTCTCAAGATGCCTGTAATTGCCAACAAATCGAGCGAGCCGAGCACGTCAAGTACCTGGGTGTATGCATCGATGGTGGACTGAGATGGGACAAACAGATAGAAACAGTTACCTCCAGGGTGTGGAGACTAATACACATATTTAAAGCACTAAGAGACTGTCTCCCACTCGAGAAACTCAAACTCGTCTACCTAGCCCTCTGCCAGTCCATTATTCAGTATTGTATCCCAGTCTGGGGTGGCGCCGGCAAGACGCTCCTCTTGGGTTTGGAAAGAGCACAAAGAGCTGTGCTTAAAGTAATGACTAAGAAGCCGTATGGATACTCCACCGAAAAACTATACGCAGACTGCAAAGTCCTAACAGTTCGACAGCTCTTTGTGCTCAAGTCCACCATGAGAAGACACCAAAACATCCCTCCCCCCGATCCAAGCAGACGCAGCAGGATGTTAGTATGTCCAAGCACTCCTTGTAACACCTCTTTTGCAAAAAAGCAATTTAATAACATGAGCACTAAATTATATAATGATATTCACAAAGAACTCAACATCGCAGGATTAAACAGGCATAACCTTAAAACCACCCTAACTAACTGGCTTCTAAATAAGAACTACACAAAAACAGAAGAGTTACTGACATACATCGCATAGAATTACCGACACATAAAAACACACGTTACCATTACCTACATAACACCTTATTCACATCCAACACAAACAGTATAAAATTACACACTAACCTACACATTAACACCCACACATACACTCACTCACACACATATACACTCAACAATCCATGGTCCACATAAGTAATATTCACATATAGTTATATAATCATTATATTTTTGTTTTTCTATTAATTATCCAGCGATAACGTTCACCCGCACGCACAAATGATGTAAATTGTAATTACCGAGCCACATTAACCTTTTGAACGCCCATCTATATAATACGCGATGTGTCCTCCTGCGCCACACTACAAATGTATAACGTATGTATAGTAAAACGTAGGGATGGGATTAGTGTCCTATCGACAAATAATATTATACATATATAATAATGTTTATTCACCAATTTACGAAGCTAAATAAAAACTGTAATCGTAATTTCATATTTTATTTTATTTCATAAAAAAAACAATATGAAAACCTGGATATATTCCCCACAATAAAGAAAAGAATTTTAAATTTATTAGACGCGTGTGTTCTACAAGGCACATCCCTATTTGTCTCCAAATGTAATCCTTCTACTTCATATCAAGTAGTTGGCGCTCGAGGCACGTCAAAATCCTTTCTGTTCTAGGGATGTCTAGATTTCTATGGTATATATTTTATATTCACTGTGGTCGAGTTACACGTGCATAAACTCAACCGATTCCTGCATAATTTATTTCGTTTACTTACAACAAATACAATTAATAGAAGCTAAATACGTGGTTTTCTACGTTTTAAAAAATAAAATAAAATGGAGGGTGTCTGTTTTACACAACACCTTTTTTTTAATGGTGTCGCTAAATACTCGCAATTATTTTTCTGGTTTGTAGAAACTAATAGAAAACTGAAGAAAATTCCTGAAACGGAAGTTGACGACTTAACGGAATGTCAAGACGACGAACTATTTCAAAATTCTGATTCAGACTTGAACAACTCGCAATAATTCGTCATATTCACAGTCACAATTTTTTTTATAAGGACACGTGCGCCAACTCAGGATGTAAACATTGCACTACACTAAAATGCACAAGGTCACTATGACCTTGAAACCCGTCCGCTTATGACGTCACAGATTTCCTTCTATACACGTCGGTGGCGCGTACGGACCGCTAACTAACTAACTTTGTAGGGTTGTAGTTGGGTTTTTCAAACGGGGTTTCACTATCGACAATGATTAGAAAACCTATTAATTCTTGATTAAGGTGAATAAAACCTAGTTTAAAGTGTACAATATTTATAAAATATTATATATTTACGTCATTTTCTTGCAATAATAGTATTTATGATCATTTCGACGAGATGAAATATAGCGAGGTCTTCGTCGTGTCCCATCACTGGCTTACTTGATATCAAGTAATTGGCGCTGGGGGCATTAAAATATTTTCTGGCGTTTTGGTTTCTATTGAAAATTAAACAAATAAGAACTTATTATGCGTGAAAAAGTTAAAAATATGGTTGATAATAAGGCAAATTTCCATAAAAACAAAATAAAAGGTCTTGTAAAAGTCGTAAATTTATTTTATACTGTGATTACTTCTAATCAAGTAGTGGCGCTGAGGGCACGAAAATCTCGAACTTGTATAGAAGTGATTGGCGTTCAAAAGGTTAAACGACTGAACACTGCCACCCAAAATACAAGCTTTCGCTTAGTTTGGGTGGCAGCATCAGTACCTATAGCCCATTACATTTACCTGTATCTAGATATAAGTCACCCTGTAAACTGTAAACTTTGCGACAATAAAGATTTATTATTATTATTATTTCTAAAAGTGTTCGAAGCTAGCGACAGCCACCGGTGTCTGTCGCGCGCTACCGCCACATTTCTAAAAGTGTCAGAAGCTAGCGACAGCCACAGGTGTCTGGAAGCGGCCACATTTTATAACCCGCTCGTTGCTGCGCAGTCTAAAAATGTATCCTGACATGGAAATTCATACTTGGAAGATCATTTAATATACGGACAATTTTACTATGAAGGAATTATTTTATTTAGTCTAATTTAAATGTTTATTACAAGGTTGAATTTCTAATTATTTTATTAATGCTGTTTCATGCTGTACGGGCTGTACCCCTACCTATTCAATATTTTGTTTTGATCATTGTTCTGAATTTGTTTTAATTAATTTTGACTGTTCTATTATACAATATGTAAAGAAAACCCTGTCCGATCTGTGAAGCTATTGTTAGGTATCGATAACTGATTCTACCAATGCCTACAATACAAATCTGGGCTAAACTAAAAAAAAATCCCCAAAAATTAATATTATTTCGCAAAAGGAGGCAAATTAATTCATGCGCGGCAACACATACGCGGGCGAAAGGGGACAGGACACGCGGCACGGTGTTTTTACTTATTAAAAAATTAGCAAACTTTGGGGAAGTTGGAATAAAATGGCGGAAAAAAAAACAAAATTCATTAGTAGGTATAGTAGGTAGTTACTATGCTGATTATGTAAAATTTCATATTTTATTTGGTTACGTGTTTAAGTAACCTTAATTACCCTTATCATATTGTATATAATTTAATTGTATTTTATAATAAATTTAATGTGAATATTTGTACGCCTTAGACGGCAAGACATAGTGTTGATTTTATGTTGACATCACATCTGTATTTTACTTACCTATGTTCTACAAATATCTGATTCTGATAGTTTGCCCGCGCTTTTGTTGAAAGTAGAAGTAGACGACGCCTTCGCCGCCTGTATATTTGCATCCAATTCATTCCAGTTTCACTGTAGGGCCAGTTAGGCCCTACAGTGAAACATAACTTGCATTTCGATAATTAACAAAGATATCCAAAAAAGGTTTTTTTTAAAAACATTTTCGAATCTGTTTGACTAAATTTCAAGAACTGCTGTTGGTGTTACAAGATGGATTAATACGGCATAACACCAATTTGCGGCAAACGGACGGTTAACGGCGCTGGGGGTTGAGCAATGCGCCGGTGGCGGGTGTCGGCGTTTTGTGTGGCACGGAGTGACCACTAGTGGCGAGTCGCGGGCACTGCTGTAGCGAGTGGCCGCCACCAGATACGTGTGCGACGCGTCTATACAAAATATATATAGGACAGGACCTCCGTCGCTCGACTCACATTGGCCAGTTTTTATTAAATTATAATGAATTATTTCAGGTGGCATACATGGACCCATAGAAAACTTAACCTAAACTTTTGCAATCATTTGTCAAGATTCCACTCTTTATAACTTACCACTGAAGCAAATAATAACGATAATATTAAATAAAGAAAATGATAAAAAAAACAACCCATCCAGTTTAATAACTGTATTTTCATGAGACATTGTTCAGGATTACAATGATTGACTTCAGGAATGAGGCGTGGCGCTACCACCCCGGGTTCGGCACCAAGTGGGCGCGTGCCAACAAGGCCCTGTTCCGCGGCCTGCCCCTGGGGCTGGCGCTGGCGCTCGTCACCGTCGGCGTGGGCAAGATGATCGGCGACGACGGACACGGAGCGCACGCCCACTGACTCCACCGAGCCAGCCGCTACTGGCTCCTAGTATCAGTCTCTATTAAATAATTATATATTATGCAGTTGAATCGCCTTGTCATTTTCTGCTTCCCTTGACCTTGATTGTGGTATTGCAAATAATAACTGGTATAGCTTAATATTTTTTATTAACACATCAGTCAGTTTCGCTCAATGTAACACGAAGCTACACTACTCGCTACTACAGCTACTCACAAGTCTCTCGCCCAACTTCTTAAGTTGTACTCCATTTACTTACATAAAAGAAAAGATATTTTAATGTATTATTATTTAACAACTTGGCAACACGTTTATACGGAAATTACAAAGTTTATATAAAACAAGATTCGTAAGATAGACGTGTTGGGAAACTTGATTCACATGTGTTAAAGAAATTGAATTTTTGTGTGTGTGAGTCGTCCTGGGATGTTCACGTAGAGCGCGGCTTGAGGTCCTCGTAGCAGGCGCGCAGGTAGATGTAGTTCTTCTTGGCCGGGTTGAAGTGCTCGTGACCCTGCGGGGTGCGTCACACTTTACATTAACAACTTCTCACAGACATCTACATTCGCGACAACATTAACCAGAACTTAACAAAGGTTGTTTTAAGCATAGTAGCCGTGTGTATTGACTGACGGGAACGACAGCGCCTGCGCATATACTTTATCACTATTGCATTTTTAAAACTTCTATTTTGGAATATGTATAAGTATGTTTATATAAATGTACTACATCTCTTAATACTTGAAGAAAACGTAATTTTATAAATTGATTTTTCTACGACCATTCGGTATTTTGCTTAATACATAACCATAAGTCATATCTCAATAGTACTCATTTCTGCCAAGTCTTGTTACAATGACCATTTCCACACAAGTAAACCGTACTACAATGAAACTTTTTACATATTTTTTATAGCTATGGCATCAAAAAATCAACAGCATGTTATTAGGCTGTATGGATTGCATTTGCCTTTCATTTGTGGGATTATAACAACAAATCAACATTGCGCGAACCACGCTATTTTCGCGCCATTGTCGTTCTATCTGCATTTATAATTTTTTTTTTTAAATGATTGATATCAGTGATAATAGCGAAATGGACAATGGCCCAGATTCCCTTGTTCACAAACTACATTAAATTGGGAAATTATAAGTCAAGCCACAAAATTATTTATTTGACACGTGATTAAACCTCTAATTTTATAACTAAGCAACGGGAAAATGACATAGCCTCTAAAAAACTAATTAAAATCAACAATTATTGTGACTTGTCCTTCTTATTCATACATTGCCACTAAATTTACTAACTCGGCCACGGATTTTACATCTCGTCACAATTTTACGTTTTACAGCTTCAACGCAATGTCCTCAAAAAATATAATTCAAGCTTCCACATAAAGCATCATTTATTACATGTAAAATAATACATCATATTCTTTTATCGTGAAAATAGTCACTGCATGATTTTGCGCGAGTACGCGAGACGACAGCGACTAGTCATTTGCACCAATCAGAGAGCATTCAATTCATGTGACGGTGAGCTGAGTTGTTCACGTGTATAAGTATTTCATTTTAGGTGGTTAGGTTCAAGTTAGTTTTTGTTATGACCACCCAGAACAACTATGAGGGCAGAAAGGTGGTTAGGTTCAAGTTAGTTATATTTATGACCACCCAGAACGACTGTGGGGGCAGAAAGGTGGTTAGGTTAGTATTTTTTATGACCACCTAGAACTACTGTGAGGGCAGAAAGGTGGTTAGGTTAGTTTTTTTATGACCACCCAGAACGACTCTGAGGGCAGAAAGGTGGTTGGGTTAGTTTTTTATGACCACCAGAACGACTGTGAGGCAGAAAGGTGGTAAGTTCAATTAATCTGTCCTAATTTTTAAAAAATAAAGTCTTAACTTGTCTCTCCTCAATAGCTTCTGATAATATTTAGTAGCCAATATACCAAAAATTTTGACGATCAATTACCAATGGACGAGTTACATTATAAACGTGCTGAGTTAACAAGTTAGAAGCTAACTACATACATTTTTTAAATATTTTAGAAGTTTATTGTTAGAATGCATGCTACAAATTTAGATGCTAAAAAATAATCATTATGCCGAGTTGTATTTAGTGTGGTTTACATAGAAGACAAGTAGTGGCTTAGATAATACTACAACCACAATTAACGAGCATCTAAACAATACTGTTTAGATGCTCGTTAATTGTGGCTGATTTAGTAATTTAGAAGGCAACATACATTTTTGGAGGCGAATAATGATATTAAAAAGAAGCCTGTTTAATTAGCACCCAATTTAAGTTAATAATGATATTAAAAAGAAGCCTGTTTAATTAGCACCCAATTTAAGTTAATAATGATTCGCTCCTGACGTAAACAGACGTATTTTTAGTTGCCATGTTTTTAATCGCGTCTAAACTGTCGATGGAGTATCTTAATTTGACAGGATTAAACTGACATTTTATCTTGTCTTTTTCTGAACGAAATGGAAAGAAAAAGATGCACTTAACTTAAAATTTAGTTTGTAAACAACAGAATCGGCGCCAATGTCTTACTTTATTTAATAGTTGTACCATCCAGATTTTAAGTTATTGCATAGCTTCTATCGCGGGCCTTGAGCGCGGGGACCGAATCCAGAAATTCCGTAACGAAAAAGCCTCACGCTCCCCACTTCGACGGGCACGGAGGTGTGGCTTGAAGGCCGTGCATCGTCTAACGTCGTTTCAGTTCGGCAATCTTCGACACGGCGTTGTGTGCGTGCGATTGTGTGCTTGATAGCTGCTCCGAAATCGGACGAATTAATAAGCAGCTGTTTATGAGAAAGTATATAGGTGTATAGGTAATTATGTACAACAGTGAATAGCTGTACTTTTAAAATTTGTGTTTATGTTTGTTTGCGGATAACTTCGCCTAAAATTTGGTACTTCGATGAATTTTGGGTATTTCGACATGGGTGTCGTGATAGGGGTTTTAGGGAGTGCTAATCACGAAAATGACGTCATTGTTGAAATCCAAGATGGCCGAAATCAAATTTCATGATATTTTGACTTGGGGTGTCGTGACAGGGGATTTCGGGGGTACTGATCACGATAATGACGTCATTTTTTAAATCCAAGATGGCCGACACCTATTTTATGATATTTTGACATGGGTGTCGTGAAAGGGGTTTTCGGGAGTGCTGATCACGAAAATGACGTCATTTTTTGATATTTTGACTTGCGTGTCGTCGTGCGCCCCCGAAAACCCTCGACGGTTTCGGGGGGCAAGGCACGCGACGCGTGGTCGAATCGCATAAGCGTACCGTCAAAATGGTATTGTCACTTTTTTAAAAAAATACCAAATTTCGGGGAAGTTGGAATTAATTCCCGGGAAAAAAACATTATTTTAAAATTCATTAGTATTGTTACTATGATGATTACGTAAAATTTTATATTACATTTGGTCATGTGTTTACCTAACCTTTATTATCCCTATGGGTCGGACAGGGTTTTCTTTACATATTGTATACTTGTACAAATGTATACGTTAATTGGCAGAATAAAAAAATACTGTCATAAATAACTAATAAAAAATTTCCTACTAACTACATACTGCGGAACTTGGTGTGAACCTTTGCGATTTACGCCGCAGTCACGCGCAGGATTGCGTTTTTCATCTGCATTATTATGCAGATCTACAGCCCAGCGGGTGAACGCTACGGGTCGCAAACCGGGATACCGAATTTCGAAAATACCGGAATACCGGGCCAAATTTAGGTCTAATTAATACCGGTATTCATATTACAAAAATCGGGATATTCGGTATTTTCGGTTTTAGTAAAATAAATAAAAAGAAATACGAATAGAAAAAGTTACGCGCCATTTAATTCAAATTACGCGCGCGCGAGTTCGACCTTACGACAAGATCGATGAATGACACTGCCTCCACTGGTTCAGCCTAATGGAACTCTGGCTCATCCGGCAAGAGAGAAAGCAGGTCTCTTTACATCTCCCATTGCTTACAGTTCGCGTCTGGATACTAGCAGTGCACACTGCGATGATTCAATTGCCGAGGTTCGCATTAGGAACAAGAAGGTTCTGAGAGTACTGTATCGTCTGGACGTGAATATGGCTAGTAAAACAGACGGTATACCAGTGATTCTTCTCAAGGCTTGTGCGCCCGAGTTGTCTCCTGTATTGACGAGCTTATATCGCCTCTCACTTAGGACTGGTATAGTGCCCAAGTCCTAGAACAGATTTCAATAGCCTGGATACTTTGCAAGATTATGGAGCGTGTATTGAACTCGCGCCTCTTGGCATACCTGGAAGGTAACGGTCTCCTCAGTGACCAACAGTACAGATTTCGCCGCAATCGGTCAACTGGGGACCTGGGGAACTGGTGGAGTGTATGTCACTCGAGAAAAATGGGAAATCGATTGCTGTCTCCCTAGAAGTCTCGAGGGCCTTCGACCGGGTATGGCACGCTGGCCTTTAAAGTTTCCAGCGTATGGCAGCGACGGGCTGGGTAAAAGACTTTCTGAGTGAACGGTCCCTCGCGAGTTGTTGTCGACGGATGCCGACGTATAAACAATCTGCTGATGCCCTGTATCTCTGGGTATGTAGATGATAGTACAGTTGTGGAGAGATACCTGCCGGGTGCTCGGGCTAGTACATTCATTGCGTTATTTAAGTTGTTGAGCACACAATTTGGAACACATGGAGCAATAGATTGGCAATATGCTTCGAATTGATTACAATTGATAGCAATAGCGTGTTACGTAATTAGGGTGCCGGTCCGAAAAAGGCTATGGTAGAGCTTACGAATGTTGCACTACAGGCAGTCTCCAAATGGGGCAAAGATAATCTTGTATTCGCATTCCAAAACACAAGCGTCTTATTACCGCCAAAAGGAGGCCGTTCATCTTGGTCCTTTGATGTGTGGAGTAATATAGCAACATTTGGGCTAGTACTTCAAAACGTCACCTGGCAACTTTGGATTCGGTGGAGAGGCGTGCAAAGAGGCTAACTGGCGACTAAGATTTTGTTCCAAACGGTCTCCCAAAGTCTGGAGCACAGGCAAAGAGTAGCCAGCCTGTCGGTTTTCTATATGATGCATTTTGAGTGTGTGACTTAATTCCCTCATCTCCGTTCCATCATCGGACGACCCTTCGAACGACGAGTATCCACACTTATGTTGTTGACACCATTACGATCCGGAAGAAGCATTTCGCCTCGTTATTATACCACGTACACCGAGGGACAGGAATAATTTGCCAGCGGCGATATTTCCGTCTGTCTATTTAAATGTCTTCAAGGCTAGGGTGAATAGACTTTTAATAAACTAGCGCGCTTTACCATCAACGATTGCATTACTGCTTACCATCAGGCGGGATTGCGTTCAAGCGCTAGATTATAAAAAAAAAAAAAAATAGACGTGGCACTCGGGCACTGCCGCGGTAAATCTATTGCATAGCATTTTTTATCAACTTATGCAATTATAATCTATACTAATATACAGTATGTTAAATAACAGAGGGCGTTCCCTTAAACTCGTTAATATATATCATTAATAGATTAAAATAAAAATATCAGCATAGAAAAATAAGCATAAAAAATCCAAATAAAAAAAAATTCTAATTGGAAATAAATTTGAAACCTCCTGTTTTAAATCAAAATAGTAGTCGTCATGTATAAATAAATTGCGACGTTGCTGTCTTTCATGTTCGCGTGTACAGTGTGTTTCTTTTACATGTCAATTTAAAATTTTTATTGAATATTTTCATATTGGAAAAAATTTTAAAACATTTTGTTTTCGAATGGAAATATTTTTTTTAGCATGTATGTATGCTGTGATGTATAGATATTACAATTAAAATGTGCTCCTGCGTCACCCGGCGGTGGGAGGCATTACGTTGCCGGCAGGCCCAGCGAATGGACGTGCCGCGCCGCACTAAGTGATTGATTTCTGTGTTTTATTTCTAAACCACCTGACCCAAGCGTAAGACATAACATTGGCGACGAGGATAAAGAACGTGAGTTAAATACGCAATATATAATGAGACTACAAAGATGACCGAGAATATCAGTTGAAAAATCATAATTTTACATTTCAAAATGAAGGAAAGGCATATAACATGCTTAATATCATTAACAAACGAATGGTTTATGTTTTTGAAAATAAAAGACGAGGCAAATAAATATTTGCTAAATTCTATAAATCATTGTATTAATTTTATCAAACTGATACCTTCGATTATATTAAGTAGTCTTTAAAGGCAGTGCCAGTTAACGCTTACCAATATAAATGTCCCGTTGTTGTGTAGTTGGTTGATTTTTTTTAATACCTACATATTTTTACAAATACCGCACACTCACAGTACCCATCATAAAACAGTCAACGGACTTTCCGGAGGAAGCGTTTCACCGCTTTTTTATACCGCGTACATCGCGGGACGGGAATAATTTGCTAGCAGTGGTGTTTCCGTCGGACTACAATCTTGAGTGTCTTCAAGGCCAGAGTGTGGCTCTTAATAAACTAGTGCGTTTTGCCATCATCGATTGCGTCACTGCTTACCTACCATCAGGCGAGATTGCGGTCAAGCACTAGTTTAAATTCATAAAAAAAAAACCTTTTTAGGGTAAATAGTAAATATCAACGTATTATGCAGATCATTTCCAATTCTTTAAGGTTATCATTCTGATTTGTCATATTTATTCTGTTTATACATACCTACCGCTATGATTAAATATTTCTTTGGCTTTCTGCTATTATTTCTATTGCTCATTGTGCTACTATGTTATTGTTCATTACAACTACACAACAACAACAACAACAAAAACAAAAAAAAATAAATAGTGCCTGTAAGCGTTAGCCAAGTCGGGAATCAACCACAAAGCAAACAATTCCAATGGGTAAACACCCATGAAGCTCATAAACTGGTATAAACTTATGCTAGTTATGCAATTATAATAATTATACATATTAACAAAATTCCCAATGAGTGAAAACTCATCAAGTTCATACAAGGGTATAACCACTGTATGCAATTATAATAATTATTTTAACAAAATATCCAATGAGTGAAAACTCATCAAGTTCATACAATGGTATAACCAGTGTATGCAAATATAATAATTATTATAACAAAATTTCCAATGAGTGAAAACTCATCAAGTTCATACAATGGTACATCTAGTGTATGCAATTATAATAATTATTTTAACAAAATATCCAATGAGTGAAAACTCATCAAGTTCATACAATGGTATAACCAGTGTATGCAAATATAATAATTATTATAACAAAATTTCCAATGAGTGAAAACTCATCAAGTTCATACAATGGTATAACCAGTGTATGCAAATATAATAATAATTATAACAAAATTTCCAATGAGTGAAAACTCATCAAGTTAATACAATGGTACATCTAGTGTATGCAATTATAATAATTATTTTAACAAAATATCCAATGAGTGAAAACTCATCAAGTTCATACAATGGTATAACCAGTGTATGCAAATATAATAATTATTATAACAAAATTTCCAATGAGTGAAAACTCATCAAGTTCATACAATGGTACATCTAGTGTATGCAATTATAATAATTATTTTAACAAAATATCCAATGAGTGAAAACTCATCAAGTTCATACAATGGTATAACCAGTGTATGCAAATATAATAATTATTATAACAAAATTTCCAAAATATCCAATGAGTGAAAACTCATCAAGTTCATACAATGGTATAACCAGTGTATGCAAATATAATAATTATTATAACAAAATTTCCAATGAGTGAAAACTCATCAAGTTCATACAATGGTATAACCAGTGTATGCAAATATAATAATTATTACAACAAAATTTCCAATGAGTGAAAACTCATCAAGTTCATACAATGGTATAACCAGTATGCAAATATAATAATTATTATAACAAAATTTCCAATGAGTGAAAACTCATCAAGATCATACAATGGTATAACCAGTGTATGCAAATATAATAATTATTACAACAAAATTTCCAATGAGTGAAAACTCATCAAGTTCATACAATGGTATAACCAGAGTATGCAAATATAATAATTATTACAACAAAATTTCCAATGTGTGAAAACTCATCAAGTTCATACAATGGTATAACCAGTGTATACAATTTTACAAAATAAATTAGTTCCGGTCCTATAAGTTCAGTTTGTTTAGAAACAGAGTTACTTGTACTGCGAAGACAAATTTAAGTACACAATTATATTTATAACCTAAATAATATCTAACTATGTTTAGTATGTAAACATTAAACAGCTAATGGGTAGTCACAACGGTGACATTTTACAACAAGTTTCGATTTGCTTATTCTAAGATTGTCCCAACATGTCTCAGTTACTGGCAATAGAACCTTTTGACTGCGAAACAGACCCAAATTCGATGGGGCCTCGTTGACAAAGATGGAAACGAGCCCTCGAATTTTATTTTCTAGCCTTTGGTATAAACCAACCCTTGATGAAACGTGCAACGCTTTTGTTATGCTTGTAATCCTGACGCGGGGTTAGGATTGCAAGATATATGTATATTAAACCTCCCTGGCGCACATGTCGAAGAGGAAGGCACCCCTGAGGTGTTAAAAAAAAAAAGCTTAAAAAAAATTAGACGAGTACTTTTCCCCGAAGCAGAACTTCCTTTATGAGCGTCATTTATTCCGGCTCATGAAACAGGAACCATAGCAAAAATTAAAATATTTCCAAATAGGATTTTCGGAAAAAATACTACTGTTAGAAGGTTCAGTTACAACAGAAAGGGTAATCATAGAAGCTAACACAACTGAGACCGCGGAAAGACAATTAAATGAACTTTATGGGAAACAAACTGAACAGGTTAACAGGATCGGAACGAAACCATGCAAAATCCAAATTCGGGTTACCAATACAAGTAAACAACGATGCTTTAGATGTGGAAGTGTCACAGTGTGTGGTGTTGTCACATAAGTGATGATACGCACTGTCCCGCTAAAGATAAGGTACTCGACAAATGTGGCCATACAAGTCATTATCTAAATCAATATGCCGTGTTTGGTATCATTTGAAAGCGCTTTACTTGTACATTTTAAATATATATATATATTACTAGCATTTGCTTGTGACTTTACCTGTATTCATGGGCTGATTGCATAAAATTCTCATTTTTTCGTTCATAGCTTCTTTACTACTTATCAGGATAAGACCACTGCGGTACCATTAGAAGAGCCTTGATATTCCGTTGGGTATGAGCTATAAAGCTTATCACAAAATTTAGTATTGTGCCCTCTAGCGGACAAAAAGTTCTATGTTAATATAAAATTAAAATAAATATACCGTGTTTGGTATCACTTGAAAGAGCTTCACGAGTACTTTAAGCTTGTACATAATTACAAGAATGCATTAATGATGTTAAATATGAGCGATAATTAGTTCAACAATTTAAATTTTCTTAATATTATGCGCCACAAATACACTTTAACACCAAAATAGTACAAATAATAAAAAGTAAACAAACTAAAACCCAACTACGACAAAAAACGACGCTGAAAGAGTATAAAACAAGATTTTCACAATACTGAACTGAACAAAGTTGCTAATGTGTAAAGAGATAAATTTTCATGTTTGGAAAGGCGTAGTCACACGTTACATATACCTACCTACCGTAGCACCTTGACAACGTGTGACTACTAAAGATGGGCGGGTGGGTAAAAAATGGGTAGGTAAAAATTGGTAGAATAGGTAAAAATTAAAAAATACCCATTTTTACCGGGTATTTATAATAAATACCGGGTATAAAATGAATTGTTATTTAATTGGCTTCGTCATCAATACTACGATCAGGTACTGGAGTGCTTTGGGGTCCTACCACCATCTTTGGGACCCAAGTTAACCCCACCTGCCTGACGGTGCACCCCCTGACTTACGGATGGAGTGCTGACGCCAGTTTTCCCTTCGGAGCTGAGTGGTCTGACAACAGTCGCACTCGTAAAAGCAAAACATGCCAAACTATTATTAATAGGAAAGGAAGAAATGCACGTGACACAGTTAGGGCGCCGCCGCAAACGGCGCGCAGGAGCTACGCCCGACTCCTGTAACCTGTGGGCTAGGTCTAACGTGTCAGCGGCGGATACGGCTGAAGAAGCGAGCCAAAACCAGGAAAATGCGTTGTGCTTTTCCTGGTGTGGTGACGCCGAAAGTATGTTGTTCTGGATCCAGTTCGAAGGACAGTTTCCCGGGATACCGTTATCCCAGCGAGTGGTTCTGGGTGGTGATTTGAACAGTCATGTGGGTGAGAAGAGTGTCGGGCTTGAGCGTGTTTACGGCGGCTTTGGGTACGGCGGCCGCACCGCAGAAGGAAACAACATTCTCCAAACGTGTGCAGCCGCTAACCTTGCAATCGTGAACACCTACTTCAAAAAGAAGCAGGAGCACATTGTCACCTTTCGCAGCGGGCGAAGCGCTACCCGAATAGACTTTCTACCGACTAGGAGACACCACATCGGCAAAGCAGCCAACTGCAAAGTCATAGCCGGTGAGAGTCTCACTGGACAATACCGCCTCCTTGTCATAGATCTCTGCGTAACGGCCCATCGTAGACGTGTAGAGCACTGCCGGCACCAGATTTGGTGGCGGCTGCTTGATGAAATAAGTCCTAGGAGTTCGCATCGGTTATTAGAGACAAGTGCGCTGGACCGATGAAGAATATGTCCAAGACTATTGGGGCAGGATCCAGGCAGCTTTTTTTGGGGCGGCGCGGGTGGTGCTCGGAGTCTCTAAGGGCGGCCGCAAACGTGAAAAGGAGACCTGTTGGTGGGACGACACAGTCCAGAGGAAGACTAGGGTGAAGAAAGCCCTCTTTAAAACGTGGCATCCAGATCGCAACGCATATAAGGTTGTGAAACCTGCCACTAAAAGAGTTGTAGCCAGAGCCAGAGCCAGACCACTTGCAAGCGCTTTACGAGAAGTAGGAATCATTTGAGGGGCAAAAGATCTTTTCCAAATTGGCATGTTCCAGGGTCAAAGCGGCATAGGATATATCCAAGTGCCGTTGTGTAAAAGACCCTACTGGCAACCTGCTATGCAAAGACCTCACGGTGAAGGAGAGATGGCGCTTGTACTTCCACGAGCTGCTGAATAAGCAGCACCAAGAGGTGCAGACACCGAAATTCATTCCAAATCTTGAATTAGTGCCCCCGATAACGCCCGAGGAAGTGAAAACGACTTTTCGGCAAATCGGAAAGCTGTCGGAACTGACGGAGTCCCCATTGAGGCCTGGAAGGCATGTTAACTAACCTTCTGAACCGCGTGTTCCTGATCGGCAAAATTTCAAGCCAATGGGGACTGAGTATTATTACTCCAGTCTTCAAAGGCAAGGGCTCGGTACACACCTTGAAGAATTTTGAGAGGATTATAGACTCTCAGATTTGGCAGGAGTATGCTGTCTTGGGAGTGTCAATATGGGTTTCGTCCAGGGTACGGAACCATGGATTCTATGTTAACACTAAGGTTCACCATGGAGAGATACAGATTGAAGAACACGCCTCTATATAATGCTCTTTCTATGTAGAAAGAGCATATGCAGTCCCCATACAGGCCTCAGCATCCATGATCCACCTCCCTGGTTGCTCATGTATGCTGAGGCGATATCCTCACTGTGACTGTCTCCTGTCCGCATCGCGCTGGCTGACCCGGACAGTTGGAGCGGCGTGTGAAATAGGCGGCTGACCTGTCCCACCGGACCGGACCCACAGTGGCGGGCCAGCATCAATGGAGGATTGCGGAAGCAGTTTTCGTTCTCGCAACCCCCCCGGTGTAGGTGTGAGACGAAACACTGGGGTGGTTTTCAATCATTAGGAGTCCGACAGACCCGTCGCCCGCCCCAGGGCGGCGGACATCGCATGAGGATGTTCCACCCCGGAAACAAAAAAAAAAGGATTTCGGGGCGGCGCTGGCAGCGGCGCGGGAGCCGGGCGGGCATCGAAGACCCGTTCTCGAAACTAGCGGGCAGATCGCGCGTCACTATAGCCGCGTAGTATTGTGTTCACGATTGTGTCGACGAGATATTTGTTTTTATTCGCGAAAGAAATGTTTGAACAATGGCGGCAACAACTTTTTGATTCAAATTTATTCCTAACGCTCGATCACCGCTTGACTTTAAGTACACCGCTCGCTGCCCGCCCGCTGCCCGCAAGATTCGAGCGCGAGAAGTACACCGCTCGCTGCCCGCCACCGCCCCGTTGTGCCGCGCCGCTGTTTTCGAGAACCGGTCCGTTTGATTTAACGCATAAGATCCTGCCGCTCACTCGCCGCCGCCGCCGCCGCAACGCTGCCCGCAAAATTCGAGGCAGAGGCCTAAAAAGAAACCGTGGCCCTGGCGCACAGGCACAGGCCTAGAGCGGGAGAGGTCATTTGACGATTTCTCATCCAGAACAAAAAAAATGGTAGTAGGCTATTTGACAGTATTCATTTTTTTTTTGGATTTTTCGCTATAATTGCATAAAATGAGGGTTCTTTATGTCATTTACACGAGTTTTAATAAAAAAATGCAATAAATGAGTTTGAGTTTGAAAATAATAACAATTAATACATACAAAACACAAAAATATGTTTAGCTTTTTGTTTCTCGCGCCACACATTGTGAAACGATCCGGATTGGCTAATGTCGCGATGACGTCATACGCGCATCAACGCTTGTTTTCGGCAAACTTATAAACTGTTTTTTGAGGGTTTTTATCGATTTATTTGTACAACCCGGTACAGCACACCGCTTGTAAACCATTTTATTAGATAACAACAACAAATAATAAATAAAAACAAACACCACTGAGAACCGAAAACCGCTTGTGACGTCAATTACAAAGCTCGACGCCATATTGCTGAATAAATCGTTTTCGCGGCTTATTTGAATTTTGAATTTTTATTTGCATATTTCTTACGAAATACGTATTTACAATTAAAAAAAATACTTTCGGTGAACTTCTTAACCGCAACCAAGTAATTCGAGATAAAAATTATAAATCTCTCAAATAGCCTGTTCCGTAGTGGCAGCCCGTGTAATTCAGATTTTGTAGAGTTTTTTGCAATTTACTGGTAGGGTCAGGTTGTAACTTGATCAAAATATGATCTGCGATAATAATAACGATGTAACTAAGGATTTACCCTAAATTAAACTGATTATAATTTTTACCCGGTAAAAATTAAAATTGGGTGGGTAAAAATAGGTATAAATGGGTATTTACCCATAGTTCGGGTTTTTACCGGGTAAATGCCCATCTCTAGTGACTACGCCTTTCCAAACATGAAAATTTATCTCTTTACACATTAGCAACTTTGTTCAGTTCAGTATTGTGAAAATCTTGTTTTATACTCTTTCAGCGTCGTTTTTTGTCGTAGTTGGGTTTTAGTTTGTTTACTTTTTATTATTTAAATTAGAAATATAAAATTAATCTTACGTTTTTATGAAGAAATAATACAAGTTTTGCATTCCTCGGTACAAAAACTGTATAAAAAAAATGATTTCACATTTTTATGCTAAGACATGAAAATGGCCTATTGGCGCCTGATTTCAACATCACAGTCATTAGCACTAAAGGAGGTGATATTAAAGGTACAAAATAATGAAAAAGGTGAAGAAATAAGAAGAAATATTATTCAACTCAATAAAATAAAGGGAAAATGGAGACTCCATAACGAAAAGGAAAATGATGACGATGTACGGCCGACACCACATCAAGCTAGTACGGTCTGTCGGAATTCCTTATTAGATTTTCAACTTTATCTTTAAAACAGTAAGGCTTAAGGTTGGTTGGGAATATCTGACGGTTTGGAGTGGCTTGACCTGCTGTCGTCCGTACTAATAAACAATGAAGAAGATTGAAATTTATTTATTGCATTAATTATTTATGATGATCTCAATTGTAAAGTTTTGATTGTTGCTGTATAGATTTGAATTGTTGTTTAGAGACTGCATTACTAAATTACTCATTTAACAACTACATACTATTTTTAATTTATGATTATTTATTCAAAGCGGCCAATGTGATTAAATTAAATTTATTGAAAGGGAGAGATGTGATGTATAGATCATCATCATCATCATCATCTCAGCGTTTATCCCGGTTGCATCCGCGGCTTTCGCGTTGGAGCCCGGGGTCCGCTTTCCTGCACATTCTCCTCCATTTCGCACGATCTTTAGCGTCCTGTGGTAAGAGCTTGTTGGCACGCATGTCATCTCTTACAACGTCAAGCCAGCACTTCTTTGGTCTACCCCGCTTGTTCCGGCCCGGCGGAGGCGCCATGGCAAGACATTTGTTACCCACGTAACATGCCGGTTTGCGTAAGACGTGGCCGTACCAGCGTAGGCGACCCTCCTGCAGTTTATCCGCAATGTCACGGACACGAAGGCTGCCCCGGATGCGGGAGTTCCTGATGCGGTCTTTCCGCGTAACTCCACACATCCACCGCAGCATATTCATCTCCGTGACACGCAGCTCCTGCTTGTGTCGCTCAAGCACAGGCCACGCCTCACTGCCATACAGGAGAACAGGTCTAATGATGGTTTTATAGACCTGCCCCTTAAGCTTAACCGGCATTTTGGGGTCACAAATGACACCTGTCACCTCACGCCATTTCGCCCAAGCTGCGGAAATACGTGCCTTGACGTCGCAATCAATGTCGCCGGACGCGTGAAGCACAGACCCCAAGTATTTAAACTGGTCCGTGCGCTCGACCATGTCTCCGCCTATGCGCACAGACATGGGGTCTGTCGTGTTGCTGGCCAAGTATACGGTCTTCGACACGTTGAGTTTCAGACCTCCGTTCTCAAGCGAGTCCTTCCACGCATTCACACGCCGCACCAACCGTTCCCTGTCCGCGTCCGCCAGCGCGATATCGTCAGCATACATGAGTAGCCAGGGAGGCTGCTCATGTGAGTCCCTGATACTGGCCGACAAAACGTCTAATATCACGCTGAACAGAAACGGACTAAGGACGGATCCCTGGTGGACTCCGACGGTGATGGGGAAGGGTTTAGTGTCGCCAACAGCGGTCCTGACAACGGAATCGGAATTGAGGTACATGTCTCGAATTATGTCGACATAGGCTTCAGGTACCCCTTTGGACCTCAGTGCCCACCAGATCACCCCTCGAGGGACACAGTCGAAGGCCTTCTGCATATCTAGAAAGAGCATATGCAGAGGCGTGCTCTTCGATCTGTATCTCTCCATGGCGATCCTTAGTGCGAAGATAGGGTCCATGGTTCCGTACCCTGGCCGAAACCCATATTGACACTCCGAGACAGCACACTCCTGCCGGATTCGGGAGTCTACGATCCTCTCAAAGATTTTCATGGTGTGGGACATGACCTTGATACCGCGATAGTTGCCACACTCCTGAACCGAGCCCTTGCCTTTAAAGACTGGAGTAATTATACTCAGCCTCCATTGGCTCGGGATTTTGCCGGTCAGGAGCACGCGATTGAAAAAGTTAGTTAGCATGCCCACACCGCGAGGACCCATCGCCTTCCAGGCCTCAATGGGGACTCCGTCAGCTCCGACAGCTTTCCGATTCCCCATACGACGAAGAGCCGTTTGGGCTTCCTCAGGCGTTATCAGAGGCACTAGTCCAAGGTTCGGAGGGAGTTCCGGTGTTTGCACCTCTTGATGCTGCTTGTTCAGCAGCTCGTGAAAGTACGAGCGCCATCTCTCCTTCACCGCGAGGTCCTCGCCTAGCAGGTTGCCATTTGGGTCTTTTACACAACGGCACTTGGATATATCCTGTGCCGCTTTGACCCTGGAACGTGCCAACTTGTAAATAAGCTTTTGCCCCTCAGACGATTCCAACTTCTCGTAGAGAGGTTGCAAGTGGTCTCGTCTGGCTCTGGCTACAGCTCTTTTGGTGGCACGTTTGGCAACCTTGTATGCGTCGCGATCTTCAGGAGATCCGGTCGCTTGCCACGTTTTGAAGAGGGCTTTCTTCACCTTAGTCTCCCTCTGGACTGTGTCGTCCCACCACCATGTGATGTATAGATATTACAATTAAAATGTGCTCCTGCGTCACCCGGCGGTGGGAGGCATTACGTTGCCGGCAGGCCCAGCGAATGGACGTGCCGCGCCGCACTAAGTGATTGATTTCTGTGTTTTATTTCTAAACCACCCGACCCAAGCGTAAGACATAACATATGCTATACTATTTCGGGTTAACGGGAACGCCCTCTGTTAGTTAACATACTGTATAAAGCTGAAGAATTTGTTTGTTTGGTTAGAACGCGCTAATCTCAGGAACTACGGATCCGACTTGAAAAATTCTTTTTACGTTGGATAGTCCATTAATCCAGAAAGGCTTTAGGCTATATAACATCACGCTGCGACCAATAGGAGCGGAGCATAATTAATTCCACGCGAACGAAGTCGGTGGCGGCTGCTAGTTATTTATATTTTGCTAGTTATTTATTACAATCGTTGATGAGAAAGCGCACTAGTTTATTAAGAGCCTATTCACTCTAGCCTTGAAGACACTCAAATTGTAGTCCGACGGAAACATCGCAGCTGGCAAATTGTTCCAGTCCCACGATGTACGCGGTATAAAGGAGGAGGCGAAAAGCTTCGTCCGGATCATAGTGGTGTTAACAACGTTAGGGTGAAAACTAGCCGTACGACGGGTCGTCCGATGATGGAACGGAGATGGGGAAATTAAATCATGCAATTCCATCGCACACTCCCCAAAAAGCATCCTATAGAACACCGAAAGACTGGCTACTCTACGGCTGTGCTCTAGGCTTTGGACACCATCTCGAGTTAAATCAGGGTCACCAATCAGCCTCTTCGCTCGCCTCTCCACTGAATCCAAAATGGCCAGGTGACACTTAGCAGCACCAGCCCAAATGTGGCTGCAGTAGTCCACACACGAACCGACCTGTGCTTTGTACAAAATTAGAAGCTGCCCAGGTGTGAAGTACTGCCGAACCTTTGCGATAACGCCAAGTTTCCTGGCAGCCACCTTGGCCTTGGACTCAATGAACTGCCCAAAGTTAAGATTCGAGGAAATCTCAACTCCCAAAAGCTGAAGGCGGTCAGTACACTCCAAGGACACATTTCGAAAAGTAGGAGCCAAGGTGAAAGGGCTCCTTTTGGCGGTGAAAAGACACGCCTGTGTTTTGGCGGCATTGAATGCTGCAAGATTGGCATTGCCCCATTCGGAGACTGCCTGTAGTGCAACACTCGTTCGCTCAACCATGGCCTCTCTTTCGGACCGGATTGATTCCCTACTAGCCCGAGCTTCCGGCAGGTATCTCTACAAGTGTGCTGTCATCTGCATACCCATACCCATATTTATTTCAAGGTCGTAGAAAAAGTTTTGTATGCCACTGTCGCAAACACCTACTGTAAGACTCTTGCTGACCTATTGTGCCACGAAGCGATATCACTCGTATTACAATAGCTATCATTGCCTAAATAGCATAAGTAACTATTGTAACCTTGCTTGAATGTCCAAATGTTCTGATTACAACACTAGTTTCTATCACAGCCTTCCATTATCGCCCGCCGCGCTGCTGCCTGGTTCTTAACGATTTGTTTTCGTTGTGCTCGGCTCTCGTGATAACGTGGTATTAAAGAGCGAGTCCCCTACAGGCTCTTTCAGGCTGTTAGTTCCGGAGATTAGCGCGTTAAAACAAACAAACATACTCAGCTTTATTATTCTCTATGCAATTCACTGGAATTCATTAGAACGACACGGTGAGTCGTAGGATGAACCTGTTGGGATCGAGAGTATGAGTGGACAGTACCTTGGACCAGTCGTATCCGACGGCATAGGCGAAGATCTGACCGTTGTGGTTGAATGCGCACTTGGTGAGCGGCTGGTCTAGCATCTCCGAGGACTTGAGCCGCGTGCGCGCGTCCTTGTCCCAGAAGGAGAAGGAGCCGTCCGAGCCCACCGTGGCCAGCGTGCCGTGCGCCGGGTGGAACGCGATGTCGTTAACCGCGTAGATGTCCTGCACAACGACCACAGACACGTTACGACGCTCGCTCGAGCTGGTGGCGAGGAGCGAGTGGTGCACTCACCTGGTAGCCGGTGGTGTTTGCGGGCGGCCGGTGGCACTTGAACGTGAAGTTGTCTTTGGGGTTGGTGGGGTTGACGTACTGGATGGCCACTCGGCCCTCCACGCTGCCCAGCGCGAAGCCAGTGGGCTGCTTAGTCTTCTTGTCGCGAAAGATGGCGATGCAGCGGTGCTGGTGCTTCAGTGGCGACTCCACGCGCTTGAACTCGCCTGGCTTGCCTTCCAGCGTGTAGAGACAGATCCCGCGGTCCGCCGTGCCCACCACAGCCATCGGGTAGTCCTGCACGCAGACAATATCATCAACCTGTCGCGACTACACAACGTTACGTACAGGTCTCCCAAAGTGATAATGCGCATAGAAATCTTCGTTACTGTTCGGCAACTGTCGTATTCCCCGAGCGTTCGGAAGAAGATATGTATACAATATGTAAAGAAAACCCTGTCCGATCCGTGAAGGTATTGTTAGGTATCGATAACTGATTCTACTAAAACAAAGACAAGCTAAACTTAAAAAAAAATCCCCCTAAAAAAATAAATGTTATTTCGCAAAAAGAGGTAACTTAATACATGTGCTGTAAGCAACCCTTTCCGCGGGCGGCGGGGGGCAGGGCACGTGGCACCTGTGACGTGGTCGCGTCGCTATTCGCTTATAATAATACCGATGTTGTCACTTTTTTAAAAATTACCAAATTTCGGGGAAATTGGAATTAATTCGCGGGAAAAAAGATTATTTAAAAATTCACTTGTATTGTTACTACGATGATTATGTAAAATTTCATATGTTATTTGGTCATGTGTTTACCTAACCTTTATTATCCTTATGGGTCGGACAGGGTTTTCTTAACATATTGTATAGAGTGGTTCAGTGCATTTTCGTCATGCATAATTATGCAATCTTTTGTAACAAAACTATTATTATTTATATATATATATATATACTAGCTGACCCGACAGACTTCGTCCTGTCAAAAAGATTTGTAATGTGGCAGTTTTTGTGCCTACGTATTTTAAAAAATTCTCCTGAACAGAACCGTCACCCTGGTGATAGTGCGTTGTGAATAAAAAATAATTAAATAAAACATATATAAGGATTTAAAAGTAAGTAATCGCTTTATTGTTAATCATGTGAATCATAATTATTATTATTATCATTGTAGTGCTTTGTGGTATACGATGTTTTTTGTTTGATTACCTGGCGCATAGATAAACAAATCTAATGGTTTTCCAACACGGGAACAGGCAACATACAATTGACCATGTGAGAAACATGGGTTTTCTAGATTAATACCACAAACACTTAATGATTGCCCCTGGGATTTGTTTATAGTCATAGCAAAAGCAAGCCGCACTGGAAACTGTAGTCGTTTAAACTCAAATGGCACATCAGTCGGAATCATTGGGATGCGCGGTATGAGAACATCTTCTCCTTTATACTTTCCTTTGAGTATAGTTGCTTCTATCACATTGTTTAGTAATTTTTTTATCGCTAACCTTGTACCGTTGCAAAGACGCGGTTGGTTGATATTTCGCAACATTATAACCACCGATCCAACCTTTAATTGAAGATTGTGAGGTGGCAATCCTGGCAAATCCAGCGAGTTTAAAAATTCCGGTGGATAGTTGACTACATCATCTTGATTAGTAGCCGAATCAACTGATTTATATATCCTCAATTCGCCTGTAATTTGTTCTTGAATTTTGAAATTTAATTCATTTACATCTATGTTTTTTGCAGCCAGTATAGCTCGTTCACTCAACCAATCATGGTTTCTGTAATTTTGAGAAACATCTGGAAACACCTTCTGAATAAGTTCATCTTTTGATCGAGTTAACTGACAAAAACTTTGAGGAATGTTAATGCAGCCAGTCAACATGTCTATAGGAAATTTGCCATTACCAATGTCAATGAGTTGTTTAGAGAATATGTTTCCAGATTGGTCATTTTGCAACTCGACACGCATATTCTTGCTTAAATGAAGTACTTTGACATGTTTCCACAAATTGGAGGACTTTAGACATGCATTGAGTTCATCAGCTGGCGTTGATCGTGGAATCACTGGCAATGTTTGACGAAAATCTCCTGCTAATAAAATCATTGCACCACCAAATCGGTTATTATTGCTCCGTAGATCTTTTAAGGTTCTGTCTAAAGCCTCCAAAGATTTTTTATGTGCCATCGTGCATTCATCCCAAACAATCAATTTACATTGCTGCAAAACCTTTGCCATTGCAGAGTTCTTCGAAACGTTGCAGGTTGGAGTTTCATTGCTTTGCATATTTAATGGCAATTTTAGTGCTGAATGGGCTGTTCGACCACCTTCAAGCAAAGTTGCTGCGATTCCCGACGAAGCGAGTGCAAGTGCAATTTTATTTTGTGAGCGAATTGTTGCTAATATTAATGAAATCAAAAAAGTTTTTCCTGTACCACCAGGTGCATCTAAGAAGTAAATCCCTCCAGTTTCATCATTTGTTACTTTTATAAGAGTTTCAAATACATACTTCTGTTGTTCATTTAACAGTGGAAGATTTGTTTGAATTAATTCTTTCAAAGCGTTGAGATCATACAGTTTTTCTCGATGCAACTCTTGGTTAAAAGCGTCATGCATTGGACGATTGGGCGCGGTCAGGCCTAATTGAATTAATAGTTTGTTTGACATTATCAACCACATGTCCTCAATTGAAATCAATGCTTCATTGTAAATTTCTTCACTGATTTGTATATTTGGATTTCCCATTCTATTCCGTATTTGATACAAAATATCATCACACATATAATCTTTGTACTTGATCCACAAATCAATTGGGTTTGATGGGAAGCATGTAGATATGATTATAGAAAACAATGTTCGTATTTGATGAGCGTGTGATGATATTACAGCATCATTGAGAGTTTGATCCCAATGAGCGTCATTTTCAAGCAATTGCAAACGTTGACAGGCTTCTCTGTAGGATCCACACAATTCACCATCAACAGTTCGTAACTGTTGGAATGATGTTGGGCCACGTACATTGACTAATAGCAGTCGTAAATAAAAACATTCATCATTGCTTGGATGTACTGAATAAATCCGGCCAATCGCATCAGTGGAATATACATCTGTATATCCTGGAACTGGTTTTCCTTGTTTCCGTCGTATAAATCTCCTTGAGGATTGATTCCAGGTATAATATTTTGGCATTTCAGAATATAGCAATGTTTGTGCGAAATCATCGTTTTGGCATGTCTCAAAAAAACTGGTTAATGTAGTAGATGGTGGCTGAGCAGCTCTTTGTACTGCGTTCTGTGCTGTAAAATACACTCTTTGTCCATTTTCTAAATGCACAGCTAAGTGAACAACAGAAGGGTGTCTCTCATGAATAGGAAAAGAAAATATTCACCAAACTGCTTCATTACTACTGACATAGCGGCCCATTTGGTATTGGGTAACTTCATCATTGGAATTCTCTGCACCAATTCCAATCACAGCCATATCACTCCCTTTGGTTACATATTTGCAAATGTATTTAATAGATTTCACTGAATGGCAAGATTCAACGTTGATGTGTGCTTTGAATGTCTTTGATAAAATGGGTGAATATGGAACAATCCAACGATTATCTATTTCAATATCTTGTTGATTTAATTTGACAATTGTTGATTTTCCATTGTCTACTGTCGATCTGCGACGATACAATGGATAACCGTCATTACCAGTAATTGTTTCCGATATTAATGTCCGTGGATATCGTTTTGAACATTTACCATCCATCATACACGGTGAATTTTGATTAAGAGTTCCACAGGGACCATGTATCATGTTTTTGATAACTACCTCATGCAATCCAGGATCTACTTGTACATTAGGGATTTCAGCTGATATCACTGCATCAACTTCATTTGGCCTTATCTTTTATATCAAAATGTGTGCATGTGGCAATCCTCGTTTCTGCCACTCCACAGAATACATCCAGCAGCGTGTCTCACCAAACACATTATGTTTTACGATGAAATCCATTAAAGATTTCAACTTTTGTCTAAAGACTCTGGCTGTAATATCATGACGATCAATGGGTGATTGCCCAGGGAATAACTCCTGCTTGATTTCTATCCATTGCGGATTGCATGTAAATGTGATGAACAAATCTGCTGTACCATAATGACGAACATACGACATGGCATCTTGAGCATATTCGTGCATATGCCGAGGGCTTCCGATGTATGTTGCAGGAAGAATAGTCATCCGACCGACATTCTGTGCATTTCCATCAGTATTAATTGCATCTCGAAGGTGAATATACTCTTCAGATCGGAGTTTGGTTTGATTCAACCTGATGAATGTTAATCTCTCCGTTTCAATTTTAACATACATGTCAACAACATATTTGTGATATAATCGCCGACATTTCAATATGTGATTATCTTCATTTTCCCGAATCATTAGGCGGTATGAACTGACTTTTTTGTTGGTTTCAGAACCTGTAAATAGATTTTGTTTTAATAACATTCAAATATAAAATTAAAATACATATGACAGCCTCCGTGGCGTAGCGGTAGCGGACGCGGCCGCTGCGCAAGGTGGCGCGGGTTCGATCCCCGCGCAGTGCAAGTATTTGTATGCATGAATGTGAATATTTGCACTGGTCTGGTCGTGCCTCGGAAAGCACGTTAAGCCGTTGGTCCCGGTTGCCATACGAACATCTAGTGGCAGTCGTTACGGGTTGTTGGAGCCCTCAAAAGTCCAAAATTGGTCTAACTGCAATGCTTCGATGTCGCCTTCGGGTTGTGGAGGTCAGACGGCAGTCGCTTCACGGAAAATGTCGAAGTTTAGCCATATCAGCAGTTGGACTGGTAAAGCGGACCCCAGACTCCAAAGCTGAAAAGGCTTCGGATGCGACTGGGATTAACGCTGGGATGATGATGATGATAAAATTAAAATACATAATATAATGACTGAGATATTATCGCTATAGCTAAACTAATATTTTAGTTACCTGTAATGGGATTTATCATTTTTATTGAGAAATCGTAGCCATCTTCACCTTGCCAAAATATAATGGGATATTGCAGTGCATCATATGAGCGGTGTGTTTCCTTTATACGTTGTAATTGATCATTCCGACGATGTAAAACAATATCACGGGATTCCAAGTTTTCTCCAACTACAACGATAGCAACTTCATCAATAGTTGGTGCATTAAAACGTCTTGTATGTTGACCTGCAGGTGTTTTATCAGCTCTGATTACAATTTTGTGATTATCGGATGGCATCAGATCCAGGGCAGTTTTAAACAATATAATCAATTGATTGTGTTGATGAAATAAAGTTTGTAATTGTTCTACAATAGACCTCTTTACTAAATTGTTATGTGCACAACGCAGATCAATTTCTTGTAGTGAATTGCCCATAAAATAAATTTGCAGGAATTTGTTGTCGCTATCTGACACTGGTAACAGTGAACCTGCTCTGTGATATATTTGCCCTTGTATCTGTAAATAAAAAAAAATATTATGGTGTGGTATAAATTAATGGATTGTCAGTGATCAAACTTAAATAATATTTGATCTTAAAAAGTATATATTTAGTTTTGACTAATATCTATCAAATATAAAATATAATAAAAGTGTCACTGAAACTGAATCACCATATAATATGATGACTAAGTGATATATAAGTGATTAAGAAATTGAAAATTAGTGACACATCTTAACTTTGGTGACAGAAAATTTTGTTCGCTAAAATAATTATGAGTAACTGCTATAATACATACCTTGAAAGTTGGCATAAAATTTTCCCGAACTACATTTGTTGCCCCAAATGAAGTCATTTGAAAGCAATTGTTATATTGTTGGATATGTGTCAAAAAGTGTATAGAATCTCTTCCTATTCCTGAAACCAATGAGTACAATGGTTCTGGTGGTGGATTCAATGGTATCAATTTCACTTTACCATTTGCGCAACACAATCCATTGGCTTCGTTTTTGTATTTTAATGCCTTACAGTGTGAGCAAACCGAGTTCATAGAACCAATAACAACACATTGGTAGTTACTGTAGTCAATTGACACATCGTAACTGAAAGCAGCTCGATTCAAACTTGCGCGATTATTAGTTGAATGTCGCGCTCGCGCTTCACGCGTTTGTGATATCCGAATTCTTTCACGTTCATTTCCGTCGTCACGTTCTTGTGCAGTACGATTAGAGCGGTAATTAGCTTGGTTTGTAGCATTTCTGGTTCTTCTACCTAAATTGCTTCGTCTTATAGGAGGCATATCAAATATAAATTATTTTTTCACTAATCACGAACTAAACAAACACTAACTAACTAAACACTCTGCACAAAACACGATATACGAATTTGTTTCGTGTATCACGTGTATCAAACCCCGGCCAGACTGTTGTAAACAAACCCTCCACATCGATCTCCACCGGCGGTTTACAACAGTGTAAACACTTGTTTGCAACAAAAATTCGTTTGACCTTCAACAACCTCTGTGGACGGGCGCGCGTTGCCAACCGCGTGTGCATTTCGCCGTTGTAAACACGTATTCCACAGTGTAAACGCATGTTGTAAACCACACAGGGTCAGTTGCGCAGCAGCTATCGTTGCGTCCGCACGTTACGCGCGCACGTATTACGAACTGAGTCGCCTAAAATGGCGTCTACGCGGGAAAAAGGATAAACAGATCATTGTACATTTTCATCAATTTCACCACAGACTAGGAGAATGGTGTATTCACCTACGGTAGGTTTCCCTTTTCAAATCCAGTCCCTCCCTTCCTCGTCTCATATCCAGACACCACATACTACCCAAATAACTCCATCAAGTGCTTCCTCCTCCTCAAACAACTCTGTTAACATTGAACAACCACCTCGTTCTCTTTCGCAATATCCTCAGCAGTCACCTTTACAACATTCTTCCCAAATGACTGAACCGAATGTTTTGCGTTCCCCAAACTCGCCTCATATTCAATTACCTCCACCTCAATCGCCCGGTACCCAACACCCTCAGCAATCACCCGTACACTATTCCTCACAATTCTCGGAACAAACTACTACGCCCTCCACAAAACCAACGACTTCGCCAATAAACGTAATTGATAATCAGGTAGTAATGTATGCAGAGGGTCCGGCTGGTGAAATTTTGAAGGAAATGTTGATTTTCAGAAAATAAATATTTTTTTTAAACTTGCCTTTATTGTTTCTTTTAAAACTTTGTAAATTGCCCAACAAGTTTTAGGAATGATTTCCGATAATAGTTCATGTGATATTATAGAGCTGTATCTCAGATCTCTATAACATGATCCAGAGGCTAGGTATCTGAGAGTGACTAATAGTCTTTCTTCAGCAGAAACAGCCTCCCTCATATGCGTATTTTTTTTAGTTATAAATGGCCTCACCATTTCTAATAACTCATAGAATGTCACTAAAATCAAGTAGATTCACTAAATTTAGATGACTAAGTTTCATTCTTTCCTTAAGCCAACGCTTCATCCAAATTCTTTTCTTTTTTTCTTTTTTCTCCTCTTGCGCACACAAGTGCTAATGCCACGCCAATTTTTTGAAGTTTAGTTAAATAAGGAGCCATATCGCAACGCGTGCTTCCAAACAAAGAATCGACAACAAACTGAGGTGAGAGCCTTGTTGTAAACAGTGTGGACGCAAACACCAACCGTGGGCTCCACAAACCTCCCACCAAGGTGATCCCTGTTGGAAGCTTGTTTAAAACAGTCTGGCCCAGCCTTCAGTTGACAAAAGCAAACTCAGTAGATTATGTAACAGACAACTTTTTTTTTTTTAAATTTGATATGACTTGAAGTCAAATCCTTTTAAGCCGTACGAATTGTTTTATTTATTTATAATTTGGATATTAAAAATAATAAAACACTGTTGGTAACGCGATTTTTGTTTGACTGATGTAATGACGTGGAAACTGATGCATTTTATCTCGCGTGCCGAAACTAATACAAAAGAAACGCGAGTTTCGGAACGCGACATTAAACTCCTCCAACTATATAATCTGTGCTCCAACGCACACACGCACATTGTTTTGATAGATATGATCTTTGACGTTAGAAACACACCTACATTGCTTAGACAACAGTGAGTGCTTGTAATTTAATATGAACTTTATACCATAGCCATAAAGCTCAAATTGACTACGTTTTAGTTACAAATCATTTGTATGGGAAAAAGAAAAGGGCTATTTTTAGGGTTTTTCCAGCAATAATTCTAATTTTTCTCGCCGTAAAAACCATCCTTGAACTTCAACGAACATCTAAAAAAAAGATTTGGCCAAATTGGTCCAGGCGTTGTTGAGTTATGCGCTTACCAACACATTTTGCGATTCATTTTTATATTATAGATATATATATATATATAACCCAATATATATTGGATTGATTTACTTCGGAAGTTTTCTAGTACTATTCAAGTGTTTTACTGAAGGTGGTGTAAAGATGGAAGAAACGAAGGGTTAAATAACACAAGGTTTATATTAGAAGAAGAATAAATAGTTCTCAAACACAGTTTGACATTAAAATCTTAGAAATTTAATCATTAAATTTTCAGTACGGATTCTCAGCACGGATCATTCCAAAATAATATTACAATTACAAAAAAAATAATCAGAATCAGGGAGGGACATCGTAGATTCATCAGAACTTTCATTATGCTGTTGTACACTTATACACTCTTCCTCGCTGCTATCACCTGTGTAAATAATCATTTCATCAGAAAAACTATCGATTCTTGGGTCAAATTTTCTATATTCATCTTCGCATTTAACAGCATGATCACAAACTTTTTTCCATACTTCTGGTCCTATATTATTGATTTTTTATATAGCATCTTTAACTGACGTGACAGTCATTGCAATATTTTTTTGGGCTACGTGTTGCTTTATTTGGGACCAAATATTTTCAATGGGATTGAAATCGGGATGGTATGGTGGTAATCGTATAATTTCATGCCCATGTTCCTCCATTATACGGTCAATGGCAAATTCTGTGTATTTTTCTTTATGTCTTTTTATAATTTCACACAAATCGGGTTTTAATTTAATTGGGTCATGCGGAATGTTGTGTTGTTGTAACCAAGCTATCATTTGTGGTTTAGGTGTGTTTGAGTTTGGTGGTTTCACAGACAGCTTATTATGATATGGGGCGTTGTCAATTACCAACACACTATTAGGAGGCAAGTTGGGAATCAATTGATTGCGTAGCCAAGTTTGATAACGTTCCGCGTTTATTTCTTTATGATAGTCACCCTCTGAGTCAACACATTTATGTAACATTAGAGCCCCTGGGACGAAGCCTTTTTCATTGCCTGCGTGTACGATAATTATTCGTTCTCCTTTGGAAATGGGTTGTTTGATACCTTTTTTGCTGCTATCTTGCCAAGTTTTACCCTTAGTATGTGATGTATGCACGTATGACTCGTCCATAAACACTATGTTTCTACCAGAATTCCTCAGCTGTTGTATTTCTCTGAGATATTTGATCCTTTTTAAACGTATATCATACTTTTCCATAAGTAATCGTCTGTTATTATCAGTTTTCAGAAACCTAAACCCCATTTCTTTCAAGATCAGCCTTAAAGTCTCTATACAGCCTTTGAAATTAATAGCTTCGATTAACTTTTTTCTCAAATTATTTACAGTTGGGACTTCTTTGAGCGTCAACTGAAAATTGTATATCATATTACGAATAACACAGTAGTCGAAATCATCAAGTCCCAGCCGAAATCTACTTTTAGGTTTTCCTTTTTTCGGTGTGGAAAATTTCATTGATTGATTCTGTTCTTTTTCGTTTAAGATATTACTCAAAGTTCGTCGTGAAATTCCGGTAGCTTTTGTAACACGCTCCTGAATTTTTTTAAAATAACCTTCATGGTCTCTTCCAAAAACATTGGTTTCATTTAAGAAATAAAGGTACACATTAAATACCATTTGCCGTGCTTGTGACTTAAGCGGCTTCGCACGTTTAAATTTATCCATTCTGTAAAAATTCGTCTGAAAGAAAATGGTATGGACAGAGTTAGGCATATTTTTATTTATTTGTTGTATTATTGCATTAAGTACGTACTAATAAACTTTATAATATTATTATTTACTCCTATATCTGTTTATTTATGGATGTGTATCTTTCTATTAAATTTATATAAGCCTAAATGTTATTTTTAAAATGTTTTTTCTAGTACTTAGTATGTATTTAAGGTGGGTATTTTTAATTTTTTTAATATTAAAAAACCGTGAAATATATTAGTATATTTATCTATTTTACAAAATAAACTATTTAAATTTGAATAAGATAATTAAAGTTGAAATTAAATTTACCTTTGTAAACAAAACCAAGAGGGATGTGTAATAGCAGCTCTATATAATTCCACACAGAAAGAAGACGTGCACTCACCACCAATATAAAAGAACGACTAACTAACAATGACTGACCGGCGACCGCCGCTGACCGCCCGAATTGTTTTTGATTTGTGTATACATGATATTGACTTCAATTTCATTCAAACAAGGTGCAAAATGCAAGCGCAATGTTTAGGGCTCTTACGATTCAATGATTCGGGTGTTTCCGGGAATACGATCATTAGCGAAGATCTGCATGCGCATTATTAATTTGGGAATACTGTAACATCAACAGCTACAGTACATACTTAGTCGATATCATTCAACTTATCTTTATATGTAACATTTTTTTATAGTTCTAAACTAATGCTTGACCGCAGTCCGGCCTGATAGTTAGCAATGATGCAAGCGCGCTATTTTATTAAGAACCCATTCATTCAAAAAAACTGAGTGAATAGGAAGGTGTTATATATGTTAAGGTAGTTATAATAATTATGTATGTAGGTAAGCGGTTTTTACGCCGAGCTCGGCAGTCAAATAAACGCAGTGGCTACATGCACGTCTTTTATTTATCAGTGGCGACGAGTAAAATAACTAATCTAACTACTTGAATGTGAATATTTTTATTTCCCGCTTCTGGGAACTTAAAGAAGTTCCCGGCCCGCCCATTCAACATCCCGTTGATGTTGAATGTGAATATTTTTATTTCCCGCTATTTTTATTTCCCGCTTCTGGGAACTTGAAGAAGTTCCCGGCCCGCCCATTCAACATCCCGTTGATGTTAAATGTGAATATTTTTATTTCCCGCTTCTGGGAACTTAAAGAAGTTCCCGGCCCGCCCATTCAACATCCCGTTGATGTTGAATGTGAATATTTTTATCATTCAACTACGCAACGGGACCCAGTTACTGGTCGCTATACCGTGGGTCTACCGTTTGATAAAGATGTGTTCACACTAGGTGACTCTTTAAATGTCGCTCGTAAGCGATTTTTATGCTCAGAAAGGAAGCTTGAAGCTTCACCGGGGCTGCGCGCCGCTTACGACGAGGTCGTAAATGATTACCTTTCTAAGGGTTATCTCTCGCCCGTCTCAGTTCTCCCGCATGAGACCGTAGACGTGTATCCTACTTACCGTTGGCAAACGTTTATTGCCAATCGCGTTATTAAAATCACTAATAATATTTCCGCAGATAACTTCTATCACGTAGCAGGGATTGACAATCCGGCAGACTGCCTGTCACGTGGTGTCTCTCCTGCTAAATTGTTAAACCACCCTCTGTGGTCTCAGGGTCCCCCCTGGCTAATTTTACATCCGTCACAGTGGCCTACCACTGAATGTACGGAGCCGCTCTCGCTGAACGAAGTACCTGAGCAAAGAAAGCTCGTTCACGCTGTTTTAATTCCCGCGGACACCTCTTGTGTTCGTTATACTCTTTGTCGCCTTTCGTCATGGAGTAAAATACCTACTCCGTACGACTGTTTGCATTTATATATTCATTAAATTGTTTTTGTTGTTGTTGAGTTACTCACAGAAACACCCAGTACTTCTGCCAAGGCATGACTTTCTTGTCAACTTATTAATTGCATATTATCATAAGAAATATTTACACGCCGGGCCAGAACAGCTCATGTCACTGTTGCGGCAGAAATACTGGATACTGGCTGCTCGTCGCGCTATCCGTAAGGTAGTCCACGATTGTAATGTTTGCTTCCGCGCTCGACCACGTCCAGTTTACCCGCTCATGGCTGACTTACCAGATTGTCGGACATGTCAGGCTATTAAACCATTTACCCATACAGGTTGTGATTACGCAGGTCCTATAGCCTACACTCCCATTCGCCGCCGGGGTGCGAGGGCTTTGAGGGCGTACTTTTGCGTGTTCACATGTCTCACAACTCGCGCGCTACATATTGAAGTAGCTACAGACCTTAGCACGGCCAGTTTCTTGGCTGCACTTAAGCGATTTTTATCTCGCAGAGGCCCTGTCCAAGTGATACACTCGGATAAAGGCACTAATTTTGTAGTCGTTAATTCTTAATTATATAACGATTTGGTTAGAGTTGGTGGACGACTCACCCATTCTGATCTAAGTTATTCACAGCGGCATTCTTACAAAGAGCTAGTTACAGTACTCACTCAGAGCGAGTATTTGTTAAATTCTAGGCCTCTCATAGTTCTGAGTGCTGATCCCGCAGAGCTTACCGCATTGACTCCGAGCCATTTTCTGCATACCGCACCTCTGCTTTCATTGCCCGCACCTGAAGTAGAATCAGATAATCTCAATCTGCTTCAGAGACATTCTCTACTTGATAAGTTAGTTCAGTCCTTTTGGATGTGGAGAATGGAGTATTTACACGGTTTGCAAACTCGAGAGAAATGGAATACTCCGACTGTGCCAATCAAGGCTGGCATGGTCGTAATCATAATAACGGATAATGCGCCCCCTTTATCGTGGCCGTTAGCGATTGTGGAAAGGACGCTTCCTTCCGACGATGGGGTGACGCGTTTAGCTTCTGTAAGAACCGCTAAAGGTACATACGTACGTCCAGTCGTGCGTTTGTGCCCACTACCTACACAGTAGGATTATTAATTTGATAAATACAAGTAGTTTAAGTGTTAGCAGTTAGGTAGTTTAGTATTATCGCAGTTATTTATATAAAGTCGCAGTTTCAATATTATATTTTCGCAGTTTTCGCTGTATTTATGATTGGGTTTTGAAGGTGACCCTTCAAAAGGGGGGAGGATGTTGACGCCATCTATTGGCGTTTATAAAATGGAACTGTTGCGCTGTATTCTCATAACTAATGTCCTGGTCCCCGTAACCCTCTACTTCACGTCATGCACCTGCTGCCCGTGAGATGGCGCTGTTTCGTTATTGATCGAACACAGCGCCTTGATCATACGAGAGAAGAGAGATTTCAGTGTGTCCCAAGGAACCTCCGCGTGTGCGCATTCCGTACCGCGCGCTAACCGCTGTTTAAAAACCCGCATTTGCATAGCTGTGCTGTGTGAATTTATCGCTGAACGATATAATCATTCGATTATAAGTTGTAACCATCCGCTCAAATTGGAGACGTGTCTTTGTGGCTTCAAGAAAAGAAACCGAAGCTGTTAGCGGGGAACTTTATATCCACGTGGGTGTTGTGTGGAGTTTGTGCCGAACCGCGAGGGTGAAGAAAGTCGAAGACGGAGCCAACTGATTGAACTCCTACGAGACGACGAGAGCCCGTCAAGAGAGGTAAGGTGCATGATATTTCCATAACCCGTTCCTAGGTTAAGAGTTTACAGCGCGACAGTGACGCCATTTTTTCTTTTCCATATAAAAGGGTTACAGTCTAGATCGAAGGAAGGTATTAAACCCCGCGAAGCCACTTTGGCCCCTCCAAACCCAAAGTTTAGGTTCGAGGGAATCTCAACTTTCAAAAGCTGAGGATGGTCAGTGCACTCCAAGGATACATTCCGAAAAGGAGAAGCCAAGGTGAACGGGCTTCTTTTGGCGGTGAATAGACTGGACAGGTTGCTATAAGATTGGCTTTTCCCCAAATGGAGACTGTCAGTAGTGCAACATTCGTACGCCTCTCTTTCGGACCGGATTGATTCCTTACTAGCCCGAGCTCCTGGCAGGTATCTCTCCATAACTGTGCTGTCATCTGCATACCCATAGATGCAGGCATCAGAGAACAGACCCCTGAGGAACACCGGCATTAGTCGACATTGGCTCTGATGAGCATCCGTCGACAACAACTCCGAAGGACCATTCAGTCAGGCAGTCTTTTACCCAGCCAGTCAGGATAGGGGCAATGCCGTAAGCTTACTCAAAAGGCCAGCGTGCCATACCCGGTCAAAGGCCTTCGAGACATTTAGGGAGACAGCAATCGCTTCAACATTTTTCTCGCGGGCCTCGCCCCACAAGTGAGTGGCATACATTAGTAGGTCCCCAGTTAACCAATAGCGACAATATTAAGGCTATCAAATTTTAATTAAATATATAAATAAATATTCTTAGGGCTGATTTTTCAATCCTCAGATAAAAGGTTCAATAACTATCTAAAGAATAAAGTTATTTAGCTGTTTGTCAGATGAATAAATGCTCACCGGTTTTTCAACTGTTATTTATTCCATTGATAACTATCTGACATAAATAATTTAACTCTGGCAACTGCAACTTCAGAGAAGCGAGACAAATATATCGCTTAGTCAAGCATTAGAGCAAGACAGATGTTTTTCTACAATTTCTGTCAATAGCGTCACGTGAGTCACGTCTCGTCGCACGCGTCTGTTATTTTAGGTTAAATTGTTTGGTTTATGTGGTTTTTAATTTAATTGAAAGTGTAAGTAAATTTAAGTAGTATATAATGGAATCTAAAAAAAGAGAGCGTTCGGCAAACTTTAACAGTGCAGAGGTTCAATTACTTATAAGTTTAGTCACAAAATATAAACAAATAATTGAAAATAAAAAGACCGATGCAGTTACTAATAAAGACAAAGAGGCTGCATGGAAGAAAATTGAGACTTGTTTCAACTCCTGTGGAATTACAAGTGTCCGCTCGTGGAAAACCTTAAAGCTGAAGTACGAGGGCTTAAAAAAAAACACCAAGAAAAAATCCTCTCTACAAAGACAAGAAATGTACAGAACCGGAGGTGGCCCTTCCAATGCTCCTGAGTTTAATGATATTGAGGAAAAGGTGCTTAGCATATGTGCCAACATGACTGGACTTGGAGCACGTAACGACAGTGATAATATTTCAGGTAGGTGCCTATGTATGTTAAGACTTTAAATTTTTGGATGCCCCGATACAGAACCTCACACTTGTAAAAATATTTTCCAGAACCTGTTCCTGTCGGAGAAATTTTGGACCAGTTTAATGCTGATGTTCCAATACCAGACATACACGAAAATGTATATCAAACCAGTCCAATAGATGAGTCAGCTATACAAGAAATCATTGATGATAATAGCTGTCATAAAGGTACCTATAGTATAAAGTATTTTACACATCAAAATATCTTTTATTCTGTTATTATGCCATCAATAATTAGTCTATAAGAATCCATCTAACACCAATTAACCTTATACCTCAATCCTTTTATTAGCCTTTCTGGGTTTGGTCACACACAAATAGTGCATGAGAACCCTGTCCATTATGCAATAACTTGTAATTAAAATGCCATTGTTGTGATTAATTTTATTTATTTTTTCCATTTTAGATAATATGGATAAGCCAATAATTGTAGACATTGTTGAGGAAAATGACTCTCAAAAAGGTAATTATATTATTCTTCACCATTATAATATCTACCTCCAGAAGTCGACATTACTGATTGAAACCAAAGTGGTGTTGTTATATTAATATTTCTTATGTTTTCAGAACATAATTGGGAGAGATGGCACCCAAAGGCATTGAAAAGAAGGGTGTCAAATGTTTTAAAACCAGGCACAGTGACAAAAGCAAGTGTCACCTCCAAGCTAGACAAATTGAGTGAAGCTCGGTTGGAACTAGTACAGTTGCAAATGGAAACTACCAGAAGTAAGCAACAATTTCGAGAAGAAGAACACAAGATTAAAATGTTACATTTGGCCAATGATGAGAGAAGGAAAGAAGAATTGCATGCTTTACTAATTAAAAGAATTAGTTGCAAGTGTGGACCTGTTTCAAGCGATTTAATTTAGATGTGTAACATTGTGTTTCCTGTTGTTTGAACCTTGCTGATTGTTTTCATTAGTTGTCAATTGTATGATTTTTGTAATGAGGGTAAAATTATAATAAAGACAGTTTGCTTCTGATCTCAACTTGGTTGTATCTTTTATTTTCCTTAGAACATATTTGTATAATAAAAATAACTGTCTGGGTGGATAATTCTGCCTCTGAATGTATTAAAGTACCTAGTTCAAACAATGTTATAATGAAAGTTCACTATTAAAGCAAGGAATTAAAATAATTTAACATTAAGTTCTTAGTATGGTGCCTTTCTTCACCGGTGGCATCTGGTATGGAGGTGGGAAATATTGGCTGCGGTGGAATTAGTACTTCTGGGTCCACTGGAAGTTCCCCTTCATTTCTTGTTCTTGCTAAATTGTGTAATATAGCACAGGCTACAATTATATCTTGTGCAAGTGGTAATTTACACCTTAATCCTATGCTCAAAACTGGAAAGCGTCTTTTCCATACTCCAAAGCATCGTTCGATGACATTCCTTGTTCTTATTTGTGATTCATTATACAAAGTCTGAGCTGGTGTATTTGGGTTTTGAAAAGGAGTAAGTAGGTAATTCGTATCTTCAATAACCACTATCTCCAAGTATGATGGCGAATATCATACAGTCGTGAGTGGAGCCAGGCCAACGTGCAACTACATCTTGGAATAGCAATTCAGCTGAACACATTGCTTGTACGTTAAATGAAAAAAATCCTTTTCTGTTCCTGAATTCCTCTGCTGTGTTACCACCAGGCGACTGAATCCTAATGTGGGTGCCATCTATAGCAGAGATTACTCTAGGGAATCTGGCTATTTTATAAAATTCTTCCTGAGAAGTTTTGATATCTTCATCACTCCTTGGTAACTTTATGAACATTGGTCGTAAAGATGCTATAGCTTCTGTAACTTTTTTTATAACACGGCACATAGTGGAGTTGTGAGTGCCACCAAAATCACCAACAGTTATGTAGAAACTTCCAGTGGCATAGAATCGCAGTGTCATTAATAACTGCAACATAGGTGGAATACACTGGTTTCTGAAACAAATAATCGCCATTATTTTAATTAAAAGTAAGCACTGTAATAGGTAGGCTGCAAATAGGTAGGTATATTACCAAATGTGTGATCGAAAACTCACCTTTGTGTTTGGTGCTTTATTCTATCTTCAATCAGGGAAAGCAAATATTGCACAGACTCTTTTAAATATCTGAATCTTCGATGAAATTGTTTTGAATCCCAATTCGTAAAGTGATCAGGCTTTGGTCTGACGATTCTTTCTTTTCTTCCAGATGGATTTAAATATTCATTTATTATGATCTCTTCTTCGATAGCCAGGTCATCAATACTATCGAAAATATCCATTATAATAGTAGTTACTTCGTTCAAATCCAGGAAACAACCTCAAATTGATTCTAAGCTTTCTAAAAACGAACGTCAAATGTCAAACTATCAATCGAATAGAGCTGTAACTGGCGAATGAAGCGGCAGATAGATTTATTCCTCAGTTAAACGAGTTATTCGTCAGATAAGTCTTATCCGAGTATTGAAAAACTTAACATCTTGCTATCTGTCGAATAAACCTTATCTAGTTGTTTATCTGGCGATTGAAAAACCGGCCCTTAATGAAATAGAAAGAACAAGATACATTTAACTTAAAATTAGTTTGAGGGTTTGAAGGATATATATCATGATATATGTACATCCGATATATATCATGATATACGTACATCTGATATATATCATGATATATGTACATCCGATATATATCAAACGTTCTTTTGTGATATATGTTTATCAAAATTTACTATATTGCATTTTAGTTATTTTTACCGACGCCCTGCTGACATATTCGTCGTTTTTCTGTCTTTAGACGGTAATAATTCGAATATACCAAGTAGGTACAGCGATCAATAATAATAGTGCAGTGTAAAAGACCCAAAATAATTTTCATTTCTATTATCTGTAAACAGACTCCTTAGAAGTGAAATGTTAATCCTTTAGGAATGTCAACAGGCAATTTGACAGTTCTACCTGACTAGAAAATGACTAATTTGTTGTTCGATTATAACTCGACTGAGTACAAATATTAGGATTTTTAAGATATTTTAATTTTGTTTTCCTATAGTATAAGACTTAGTTTTCTGAGAAAAGATGACTTTTTTAGTTAATTTTTGTAAATTAACTCTCTTCAAAGCAACATTGTGCGAAACGCTCTCCCTTACGTCGGTAGATCTTCTTCCTTCCATCATTGCCATGTAACACAATTTTAGACGCATCAGAAAAGAGTACACGGCTCCAATCTTGCTGTGTCCAATTTGAATGAGTGCGTGCGAAATGAAGGCGCGCTGTTCGGTGGGCTCGTGTTTGTTTGGGCCCATTAGCTGACTTGTCTGGTACCATATCGCGTTCTTTTAACCTTCTCCGAAAAGTTCGAGCGCTCACAGATACTCCGTGGAAGTCGCGAAGTTCGGTTTGTATCACAATGCAGGTAAGGTGACGATTTCTCAAGCTGGTCGTCACGATTAATCGATCCTGCCTTTCAGTTGTGACCCGAGATCGTGGCTTTCCTTGGCGACGAACAAAGCCGCCAGTCTCTCCGATAAACATTTCGGACCGCAGATCGACTTAAATTAAGTTGAGCACTCACATTTCTTTGGCTGTGTCCGGCCTGAATAAGTGCCATAGCTTGGGCGGCGACTTCAGGTGAAGTATCCATAGATTATTGATAAAACCTCACCTTAATGTTAAGAATAAGTAATGTTTGATGCAAAACCAAAGATATCAATCACTTTTCACGAATTACATCCAAATAAACCAATAAAATCAAGTTTTCTTAGTATTCGATTGTTTGATGTCAACAAACAGGCTCCAAATTGTCTTTTGTTTATTTAAATTCCGTGTTCAAAATTAAAAAAAAAGACTATTGAATGAAATTGTGAATGTTCCAGGTTCAAAACTACATAAAAACTTTTTGCTCAACCTAATATAAAATTTTAGCTAAGACCAAACGAAACTGAAAAAGGTGGGCCAATAGATGTATCAAGAAGTGTGTGTTGTTTTTAATTGTAACTAGCGGCCGCCAGCGACTTCGTTCGCGTGGTTTAGTTATGCTCCGCTCCTATTGGTCGCACCGTGATGTTATATAGCCTAAAGCCTTCCTGGATTAATGGGCTATCCAATGCAAAAAGAATTTTTCAAATCGGACCAGTAGTTCCTGAGATTAGCGCGCACAAACAAACAAACTCTTCAGATTTATTTATATTAGTATTAGTATAGATAGATAATCTATACTAATATTACATTTGCGAAAGTATCTCTGTTTGTCTGTCCGGCTTTCACACCAAAACTACTGAACCGATTGTAATGAAATTTGGTACACAGATAGTGTAGTCTGAGAAAGGATATAAGCTATATAACATCCCGCTATGACCAATAGGAGCAGAGCAGTAACAAAAAATGTTGCGAAAACGGGAGAAAACGCGGATATACATATTGCTCCCATTATTTTAACAGGCGTTTACTTAATATCACCAATAATTCAAATTGTTGCCAGTGGGCGTGGTGGTTTGTTCTTTTTGGATGCTTCAAAATTCGGAATGACAAAGGAGTTTCTGTCGCAGTTACTTCTTCGGGAACAGCTGCTACATTACTTAGCGGGGGACGAACAATGCACTCAGTTCTAAAGTTACCATTGAACCTAGCTCGTGAGGAAATTCCGGTGTGCAACACTAGCTTTCCGCCCGCGGCTTCGCCCGCGTGGAATTCGGTTATATCGCGCTTTTTAGATTTCCCTCCGGAACATCAAATTTTCCAGGATAAAAAGTAGCCTATGTCCTTTTTCAGGGTCTGAAGATTGTCCGTGCCAAATTTCATCACAATCTGTTGAGAGGTTTAAGCGGGAAAGCGTAACAGACAGACAGAGTTACTTTCGCATTTATAATATTAGTAAGGATTAGTAAAAGCAGTAAGCGCGAAAAAATGTTACAGCAGTGTGGTTTGATGTGATTACTAAGGGTACGCCAGCAGATGAAATAAATGCCTGATTGAAAGCATTGGCATTATGGGTTCATGTGAAAAAGTATTGTCTCACAACGAATATGCGAGTACAACTTCACCACGATTCTCAAGCCGGGCAATATGCAGCTACTCTTCTAAAAATCGGAGAAGATCGTATGTCAACTAACAGGACCGATATGATTACACTGAGTCATGAGTTCTGTCAAATTGTGGATAACTCAGATGACCTATCTAATAATATCTATCCGGATCTTCAAACAAATATGGCCAACCGAGAATAGCTATGCGGAAGGACAATTTTGGCGCCGACCAATGAAATAGTTAATGAAATTAATGAACAAATCATGTTAAATGTTCAGGGAAATGTTGTCGAATACCTCTCAGTGGACAATATTATGGACACTGAACAAGTTACATCATACCCAATAGAATTTCAACTCTTTAGAATTATAAGGAGTGCCTTCCCATAAGTTGATACAAAAATTTGGTGTTTCTTGACGATCCAACGCTGTGTAATGGCAGTCGGCTACAAATAACACATTTCGGACACAACATTGTAAAGGCTACAATCATGACTGGAGCAACCTTAAAATTTTTATGTTTGGAAAACCGCAGTCACACGTCTAAGTGCTACGGTAGGTAGGTATATGTAACGTGTGACTACGCCTTTCCAAACATGAAAATTTATCTCTACATATCAGTGGCGAAGGGTGAAATTTTGACAAAGGGAAGCCGGTCCAAAAAAATAAACACTTAAACACTTACCTACTGCAGGATATCTTGAATAATATTGCCGGTAGAATAATATAAGCCATAATAACAAACAAAATCCACAGTATTTAACCAAATCTGCGATTAAATTACCTTACAGAATCAGTCACAGTTTAAATAACACAAATATTAAAATATAACAAACGAAATTATCACGCACCAGTGGTATAGCAACATGTCACATACTAACAATAATTTATTTTCAACCTTACGAAATGGAACACGAAAATATGCCAAAATAAAAAGAATATGACTTGCGAAGGATTTCATTATAACGCTAATTCTTTTTAATTTTGTCGTGTTTTCTTTCTCCCGTGCCGTGCTTCAATAACAATAATTTCTTTGTCTCTTTCTAATAGAGGAGAGGAGAGAACTGCAACCCGGTCGCGAATAGCCTATCTTTCTTTAAATTTTACGTACAGTTAGCGAGCATTAGAAAGAGATGGTGACACGCTCTGTCTCTTTTCGCCTCATAGTAAAACGTTGGCCGAGATAAGCTGTAATTCGTCGAGTTACCTTTACGACTATAAAATGAAATGTGATACTTAGGGTATTGCTAAGAATTACTATTGCTATTGTAAATCGCGCAGGCATTTAATTAATAATACTTTGTTAATGAAATAGAATGTAAATACTTTTGTATGAATATGGAACTGATTTTTGAAAGGTAACCCGGTGGGAATCGGCTTGTATGGACTCTTCGCCACTGCTACATATTGAATATTGCATACTTTAGAATAGTATTGTATGACATTATTGTCAATTTACAACGAAGGCATCTTGGTAGAGTCTCTTGTGTCCATTTACTTGCAACTACATCAGCAACTTTGTTCAGTTCAGTATTCTGAAACTCATGTTTCATACTTTTTCAGCGTCGTTTTTTGTCGTAGTTGGGTTTTGGTTTTTTTTACTTTTTATTATTTGTACTATTTTGGTGTTAAAGTGTATTTGTGGCGCATAATATTAACAAAAGTTAAATTGATGAACTAAAAAGCATTCTTGTAATACAAGCATAAAGTACTCGTGAAGCTCTTTTAAGTGATACCAAACACGGTATATTTATTTTAATTTTATATTAACACTAGCTTTCCGCCCGCGGCTTCGCCCGCGTGGAGTTCGGTTATATCGCGCTTTTTATATTTCCCTCGGGAACGAACACTATATGCATTTATTATACATACAAACCTTCCTTAAGAATCACTCTATCTATTAAAAAAAACCGCGTCAAAATCCGTTGCGTAGTTTTAAAGATCTAAGCATACATACGGACATACAGCGAAAGCGACTTTGTTTTATACTATGTATTGATTGATAGAACTTTTTGTCCGCTAGAGGGCGTAATACTAAATTTGATGACAAGCTTTATAGCTCATAACCAAAAGAATATCAAGGCCCTTCTAATGGTACTGCAGTGGTCTTATTCTGATAAGTAGTAAAGAAGCTATGAATGAAAAGATGTGAATTATATGCAGCCAGCCCATGAATACAGGTAAAGACACAAGCAAATGCTAGTAAAATATATATATATTTTCAAAATGTACAAGTCAAGCGCTTTCAAATGATACTAAACACGGCATATTTATTACCCGACTACGGCAAAGCAAAAGGAGGGTTATGATTTTGACAGGCTATGTATGTATGTATGTATGTAAGTATGTTCATCTGTTCCCTCGTAACTTCTAAACTACTTATCAGAATTCGACAAATGACATATTTAACAATGTACAACTATCATCACAGGTGAACCCAATACAATAGTGTAAGACTTATAATATTCTACAACCACAAATTAAAAACATCTACAAATAATTACACATATTACGCACAAATGTCTTCGAAGTTGCAATAAGCAGCTCGTGTGAATACACTCAGGGTACAGCTAAAGATGTCGACTTGTTGTGACAACGAAAATATATCATTAGAAGCGTCTTAATTGTCCGCTGGTTATAGGCTATATGGGGTTTCACAAAATCTACTGTGGCGCCCTCTAGCGGACAAAACATACAAAGTAAAAAAATAAAGTTAAGATAAATATGCCGTGTTTGGTATCATTTGAAAGCGCTTTACTTGTACATTTTATATTGCTATATATATATTGCTAGCATTTGCTTGTGACTTTACCTGTATTCATGGGCTGGTTGCATATAATTCACATCTTTTCGTTCATAGCTTCTTTACTACTTATCAGAATAAGACCATTGTAGTACCATTAGAAGGGCCTTGATATTCTGTTAGTTATGAGCTATAAGGCTTGTCACCAAATTTAGTATTGCGCCCTCTAGCGGACAAAAAGTTCTCCGTAAATATAAAATTAAAATAAATATACCGTGTTTGGTATCACGTGAAAGAGCTTCACGAGTACTTTATGCTTGTACATAATTACAAGAATGCTTTAATGATGTTAAATATGAGCGATAAGAGTAAAGCGCGGATCACGGGAACTGTGAATCGCTGTGTTTGGTATCATTTGAAAGCGCTTTACTTGTACATTTTGAATATATATATGTATATTGCTAGCATTTGCTTGTGACTTTACCTGTATTCATGGGCTGGTTGCATATAATTCACATCTTTTCGTTCATAGCTTCTTTACTACTTATCAGAATAAGACCACTGTAGTACCATTAGAAGGGCCTTGATATTCTGTTAGTTATGAGCTATAAAGCTTGTCACCAAATTTAGTATTGCGCCCTCTAGCGGACAAAAAGTTCTATGTTAATATAAAATTAAAATAAATATACCGTGTTTGGTATCACGTGAAAGAGCTTCACGAGTGCTTTATGCTTGTACATAATTACAAGAATGCTTTAATGATGTTAAATATGAGCGATAAGAGTAAAGCGCGGATCACGGGAACTGTGAATCGCTTTATGCAATGCAGAGCAGTGTGAACATTAATAGAATATGTAATGCACTAATGAAAACGACATACGCTGGGAGTAACTCCACGCGGTGAAGGCGGAAACAGTTTGATAACTGGCTAAAACTCCAATAAAAATGTCCTCTGCACTATATGCCTTCGGGCTTATGTTGTTATATATGCGTGTAGATGTAATATGTCAAGTACCTAGTTTTTACCCGACTACGGCAAAGCAAAAGGAGGGTTATGATTTTGACAGGCTATGTATGTATGTATGTATGTTCATCTGTTCCCTCGTAACTTCTAAACTACTTATCAGAATTCGACAAATGACATATCATTAGAAGCGTCTTAATTGTCCGCTGGTTATAGGCTATATGGGGTTTCACAAAATCTACTGTGGCGCCCTCTAGCGGACAAAACATACAGAGTAACAAAATAAAGATAAGATAAATGTGCCGTGTTTGATATCATTTTAAAGCGTTTTACTTGTACATTTTGAATATATACATATTACCAGCATTTGCTTGTGACTTTACCTGTATTCATGGGCTGATTGCATATAATTCACATCTTTTCGTTCATTGCTTTTTTACTACTTGTCAGAATAAGACCACTGCAGTACCATTAGAAGGGCCTTGATATTCTGTTGGTTATGAGCTATAAAGCTTGTCACCAAATTTAGTATTGCGCCCTCTAGCGGACAAAAAGTTCTATGTAAATATAAAATTAAAATAAATATACCGTGTTTGGTATCAATTGAAAGAGGTTCACGAGTACTTTATGTTGGTACATAATTACAGGAATGCTTTTTAGTTCATCAATTTAACTTTTGTTAATATTATGCGCCACAAATACACTTTAACACCAAAATAGTACAAATAATAAAAAGTAAAAAAACTAAAACCCAACTACGACAAAAAACGACGCTGAAAAGTATAAAACAAGATTTTCAGAATACTGAACTAAACAAAGTTGCTATTTTTTTGCTAGTTTTCATGTTTGGAAAGGCGTAGTCACACGTTACATATACCTACCTACCGTAGCACTTTGACAACGTGTGACTGCGGTTTTCCAAGCATGAAAACTATCAATAAATTAGCAACTTTGTTCGTTCAGTATTCTGAAAATCTTGTTTTACACTTTTCAGCGTCGTTTCTTGTCGTAGTTGAGTTTTAGTTTTTTTACTTTTTATTAGTTCATCAGTTTAACTTTTGTTAATATTATGCGCCACAAATACACTTTAACACCAAAATAGTACAAATAATAAAAAGTAAAAAAACTAAAACCCAACTACGACAAAAAACGACGCTGAAAAAGTATAAAACAAGATTTTCAGAATACTGAACTGAACAAAGTTGCTAATGTAGTTGCAAGTAAATGGACACAGTAGTAATGTCATACAATACTATTCTGAAGTATGCAATATTCACTATGTAGAGATAAATTTTCATGTTTGGAAAGGCGTAGTCACACGTTGTCAAGGTGCTACGGTAGGTAGGTATATGTAACGTGTGACTACGCCTTTCCAAACATGAAAACTAGCAAAAAATAGCAACTTTGTTTAGTTCAGTATTCTGAAAATCTTGTTTTATACTTTTCAGCGTCGTTTTTTGTCGTAGTTGGGTTTTAGTTTTTTTACTTTTTATTATTTGTACTATTTTGGTGTTAAAGTGTATTTGTGGCGCATAATATTAACAAAAGTTAAATTGATGAACTAAAAAGCATTCCTGTAATTATGTACCAACATAAAGTACTCGTGAACCTGTTTCAATTGATGACAAACACGGTATATTTATTTTAATTTTATATTTACATAGAACTTTTTGTCCGCTAGAGGGCGCAATACTAAATTTGGTGACAAGCTTTATAGCTCATAACCAACAGAATATCAAGGCCCTTCTAATGGTACTCTGCAGTGGTCTTATTCTGACAAGTAGTAAAGAAGCTATGAACGAAAAGATGTGAATTATATGCAATCAGCCCATGAATACAGGTAAAGTCACAAGCAAATGCTAGTAATATATATATTCAAAATGTACAAGTAAAACGCTTTAAAATGATACCAAACACGGCATATTTATCTTAACTTTATTTTTTTACTCTGTATGTTTTGTCCGATAGAGGGCGCCACATTAGATTTTGTGAAACCCCATATAGCCTATAACCAGCGGACAATTAAGACGCTTCTAATGATATATCATTTGTCGAATTCTGATAAGTAGTTTAGAAGTTACGAGGGAACAGATGAACATACATACATACATACATACATACATACATAGCCTGTGAAAATCATAACCCTCCTTTTCCTTTTTCGTAGTCGGGTAAAAAATAAATACCATAGAAATCTGGACATCCTTATATCAGTAAGGATTTTGACGTGCCTCGAGCGCCAACGACTTGACACGAATTAAAAGGATTACATTTGGAGATAAATAGGGATGTGCCTTTTAGTACACACGTTTAATAAATATACAATTCTTTTCTTTATTATGGGGAATAATAATATATCCAGGTTTTCATATTGATTTTTTTTATGAAATAAAATAAAATATGAAATTACGGTTACAGTTTTCATTTAACTTCGTAAATTGGTGAATAAACATTAATTTAAATGTATAATATTATTTGTCGATAGGACATTAATCCTATCCCTACGTTTTACTATAGATACGTTATACGGTTATACAATTGTAACGTGGGGCAGGAGGACACATCGCGTATTATATAGATGGGCGTTCAAAAGGTTAATACATGTGCGGTAAACAACCTTTCCGCGGGCGGCGGGGGGCAGGGCACGCGGCACTTGGTGTCGTGGTCGCATCGCTATTCGCTCAACAATAATACCGGTGTTGTCACTTTTTTAAAAATTACCAAATTTCGGGGAAGTTGGAATTAATTCGCGGGAAAAAAAGATTATTTCAAAATTAATTTGTATTGTTACTCTGATGATTACGTTAAATTTTATATTATATTTGGTCAAGTGTTTACCTAACCTTTATTATCCTTATGGGTCGGACAGGGTTTTCTTTACAAATTGTATAATATGTATATATTGCTAGCATTTGCTTGTGACTTTACCTGTATTCATGGGCTGGTTGCATATAATTCACAACTTTTCGTTCATAGCTTCTTTACTACATATCAGAATAAGACCACTGCAGTACCATTAGGAGGGCCTTGATATTCTGTTAGTTATGAGCTATAAAGCTTGTCACCAAATTTAGTATTGCGCCCTCTAGCGGACAAAAAGTTCTAACTTTATATATATAATTCTGCTGTACGTGTGTATGTCATTGAACTCCTCCTAAACGGCTTGACCGATTTAAATGAATTTTTCTGTATGAGTTTGAGTGGTGCCGTGGATGGTTTAGATTCACAAATCAGCCCGACTGATGGCGCTGATTGCTTGAAAAAGCTTGTGATCTCAGAAACGTTGTTTCGACTTCTTAAACAGTTTTGTGCTACCCTGGTACCTAGCACCTCCATGGGCGTAGCGAGGGGGAGGCAGGAGGGGGCAGGTGCCCCCCAAGCAGGCGGGCGGGCTGGCGAACTGAGCGAACTTTATTTCACCTCTTTATAGAAATTTATTGAGCTAAGCTATGTCATACTCTTAATTATGGTAATTATTGTTATCTTTCGCCTCGCTAGCATAGTTTAGTGTTAATCTATGGTTTAGTTGTGTTTAGCCAGGCTGGTGCAACTTAGAATAAAAAAATAGAAGTATGAAACGCATGGAAATTTCAATGGCGGCAGAACCTGTCAAAGTAGGGAAGTCAGTACACATTCAAATGATTGCTATGACATCTCTGATTCTCTTGTTTTAGCCGTATAATACAGCGGCCATCTTTGCAAGCGATTCGTCACCTTCAACGTCAAAAAGTAAAATTATGTCAACGTCAGTTAATTACGAGCTATCTGTTGTTGTTTGAATCTGCTGTTTTAAAATTAAGTTATTTATTTAATTTTCGTATTATATTTATTTATTTTTAAATTGCGTGTTAAATTTATTTATTTCTTTTACATACACATGTACATAACACAACATACAATTACGAACCGTATTAAGATAATTATTTCTCTAGAAAAAGATCACCGTCAAAATGTAGACACGGAAAGTGGAAATATCATTAGAATATCTCAAGGAACTGCATCTGCCCTTGGTACCGACTTACAAGTCCCACGCATTGCGTCTCGGCAACAACATCGGTTCAATCATCTGGCGCAGAGCTTTCGAGACCATTGGAAAAGATCCATTATAATACCCTATTTAGATTCCCTAATTTCCACACTCGACCAGCGCTTTTAGAATGAGCATCTGCCAGCCTTCAGCCTGATGTCTTTTGCACCTTAATACAATGTTATCAATGACCCTAACTGACTCCAAGAGAATTGCAAAGCATTTACCAATTTTTCGAACTCGCTATCGAGCCTGAAACAGAATTGTGGTATAAATTGTGGAAAGACAAGGTGAATTCCAAATGAAGAATTAGAGAAAATGGATTTTACCGATACGCTTAAAGAGGCAAAAACTGTCTTCCCCGCCACAAAGAGGGCCATACTTATTTTACTGGTGCAACCATGCACCACGGCCAATATAAACCGGTCTTTTTCCACCTTACGGCGAATAAAAACGTGGTAGCGGTCTACAATGTCAGAAAACCGTTTGAACGGCTTATGCATGTTAAGCGTACATAGGAAAATGGTACAAGAAAAGAAAGACGAAGTTATTAAAAAAGTTTTAAATAGATTTTGTGAACAACCACGCAGGTTAATGTTGAAGTAATTAAAGCTATTCTGATTCTGGTTAAAATTCGTTGTTTTATTGTTACACTAGCTGATCCGCCGGACATCGTCCTGCCCAGTAATCAATCTTAAACCTACCCTAAACTAATCCTACCCTACCCCTATGCATGTGTTATTCTGGGTCTTCAGCTACCGACATACCAAATTTCTTCGTAATCTGTTCAGTAGCTTTTGCGAGAAAGAGGTAACAAACATCCATCCATCCACACACAATCACAAACTTTCGCATTTATACCTAATGTATGAAAAAATCAATTCAGTCTAGGATTTTCTCAACCTGCCCCACCCTGTACAAAATCCTGGCTACGCCCTTGAGCACCTCTACAAACTAGGCACAATAAATAGTTCTTCCATGTAATTATTATGGTTTAATGATGAGTGAGCTTCATTGTTTCGGCTTCTCCTACACTTTTGTGCTAACCTGGTACCTTGCACCTCCACAAAGTAGGCAAAATAAAACTTCTTCCATGTATTATCTATAATTATTATACAACATTATTTTTCAAGAACGGCTGAACCGATTGTGTTGAAAATTGGTAGGGAGAGGTAGCTAAGAACTGGGAGAAGGACATAGGCTACTTTTTATCCCGTTCCCGTCGTTCCCGTGGGAACGAATGAGCTTCATTGTTTCGACTTCTCCTACAGTTTTGTGCTACCCTGGTACCTTGCATCTACACAATGTTGAGAAAATGAAATTTCTTCTTTGTATTTATTGTGATTCAATGATGAAATGTTACAAGCCAATTGAACAAGGTGAAGGAAAACATCATAAGGCAACCTGGACTTTATGTCTGAAATCGCCAACCCACATTGAGCAAGCGTGGTGTTTACGCTCAATCCTTCTCCTTATGAGAGGAGAGCTATGCCCAGCAGGGGGACGATAAAAAAAGGTTGATAATGATGATGATGAGCTTCATTGTTTCGACTTCTCCTACACTTTTGTGCTACCCTAATTTAAAAAGTATAAAATAAGATCATGTGATATTTATTGCCTTTAAGGCGGAACAAAGTTCGCCGGGTCAGCTAGTGTTAATATAAAATTAAAATAAATATACCGTGTTTGGTATCACATGAAAGAGCTTCACGAGTACTTTATGCTTGTACATAATTACAAGAATGCTTTAGTGATGTTAAATATGAGCGATAAGAGTAAAGCGCGGATCACGGGAACTGTGAATCGCTTTATGCAATGTAGAGCAGTGTGGACATTAATAGAATATGTAATGCACTAATGAAAACGACATAATCTGGGAGTAACTCCACGCGGTGAAGATGGAAACAGTTTGATAACTGGCTAAAACTCCCATAAAAATGTCCTCTGCACTATATGCCTTCGGGCTTTTGTTCTTATATGTGCGTGTAGATGTAATATGTCAAGTACCTAGTTTTTAGTTCATCAATTTAACTTTTGTTAATATTATGCGCCACAAATACACTTTAACACCAAAATAGTACAAATATAAGTCATACAGACAGGATTACTCAAGAAAAGTAGAGACCTGTAACAGATGTAACGATTTCGTTACTCTTTTCCTTCAAATACCCTTTTAAACATAAATTTATAAACTTAAACTAACTAAAATATTAATCAATAGGCAAACCCGCGAGGCGCGGTATGTTTAGCTTGGAAGGATCTGGAGGCGTCGCGCGGCGCGGTCGTATATGTTCTATTGTTGACAAAAGCTACTGAGTCGACACGGTTGTCGGACGTGCTACATTCCTCTAAATTGTTTTCTATCTAAATAATATAATTTCTTGAATTATAAGTGCTTGGCTAGTGAAGTACATACAGAAATACAATCACTGTGTAGTGTTTCACCCCGAACCGGGTAAGTGTTGCAAAATTATATATATCCGTCATGTGAACATTGCTTGTAGAAAAATGGTTTAGATAGGCTAAAATGTGTTATGCCTAACGAACTTTGGTGTAATACCTATATTGCTTAAACTAGTCACCTACTGATTTTTCTACTGTATTGATTTACTTTGACTGCCTCATCCTTGATGCTATTTTATGTAGATCATTACCACCTGCTTCCCGTAGTATCGCACCGCGTTTGCATCACAGGCTTGGGATGTGGTAGTCAAAATAAATATTAAGGATAGTGTTAAAACGTCAGGTTTACGCTATTCCAGGGTTCACCCCTTCGGTATCGGAAATCCTTGCCTGGAACAAGGTTTCGGATTGGCACTTCCAGCTGGCTACTCAACGACGAACGTCTGGGATACCCAATGCCTACTACTGAACACGCTCACCGGAATATTATACCAGGGCAGTGGTATTGATTCATCATACTTGTGACACTTTGGTCTTAGGGGGTACTAAAGAACCCACTGTCTGTCTTTTACTGTCATTATTATATTCACATGTTTTGTCAACGGCTGTTTTATTTAAACCTAATTTACCTAAAATAAAAAGGACAAGGTTACACAGACATTTTCAATAAGCTACTTTTAAGCCCAGATTATTTTTTAGTGCCTCAAGGATAATAAAGAAAAATAAGAAATGTTCTTTCCTTCATGAAACATTGAATATGCTTGTATCTGCAACAAGAAAACCAAACTCAGCGATGCACTTCAATCAGAAAGTGAGGATGAGATAAACTGATTATTGATTGATTTCATAAATACCTATAGTTAGCAACATTAATATACTTAATCATATGTGTCGTAACCATCATTATGTAATATTAGTGTAGAAATATGACCGAATCACATTTTTTTAATACTTTTTTTTTTTTATTTAATTATGTGGATTATAAAAAAACACATCATTAATTACTGTTTATATTGCGCTTGTTTTATTTCCGCCATTACCAACTCAAAAACCCCAAAAAATGTTTTTGGCCGGCTAAATTAACAAAATACCCCTATGTGCAACGTTTGCTGGGTCGTCAGCTAGTATGGTATAAATAATGTATACGGTAAAACAACGTTTGCTGGGTCGTCAGCTAGTATGGTATAAATAATGTATACGGTAAAACAACGTTTCTGGGTCGTCAGCTAGTATGGTATAAATAATGTATACGGTAAAACAACGTTTGCTGGGTCGTCAGCTAGTATGGTATAAATAATGTATACGGTAAAACAACGTTTGCTGGGTCGTCAGCTAGTATGGTATAAATAATGTATACGGTAAAACAACGTTTGCTGGGTCGTCAGCTAGTATGGTATAAATAATGTATACGGTAAAACAACGTTTGCTGGGTCGTCAGCTAGTATGGTATAAATAATGTATACGGTAAAACAACGTTTCTGGGTCGTCAGCTAGTATGGTATAAATAATGTATACGGTAAAACAACGTTTGCTGGGTCGTCAGCTAGTATGGTATAAATAATGTATACGGTAAAACAATGTTTGCTGGGTCGTCAGCTAGTATGGTATAATGTATACGGTAAAACAACGTTTGCTGGGTCGTCAGCTAGTATGTTATAAATAATGTATACGGTAAAACAACGTTTGCTGGGTCGTTAGCTAGTATGTTATAAATAATGTATACGGTAAAACAACGTTTGCTGGGTCGTTAGCTAGTATGTTATAAATAATGTATACGGTAAAACAACGTTTGCTGGGTCGTCAGCTAGTATGGTATAAATAATGTATACGGTAAAACAACGTTTGCTGGGTCGTCAGCTAGTATGTTATAAATAATGTATACGGTAAAACAACGTTTGCTGGGTCGTCAGCTAGTATGTTATAAATAATGTATACGGTAAAACAACGTTTGCTGGGTCGTTAGCTAGTGTGGTATAAAAGCTTGTCGAGATTTACTTTTTTAGATAATCTAGAAAATTAAATGATTTGATGTGAATAGTCTATTATATCTGAATTGGTTTTCTTCTACATATTACATTAGTTTAATCCAATGTAATAGCTGTAAATTTTCTAAAAATTAATAAATATCCATAAATACCACGTCTGCGCAGTAGCAGCGTTCCGACAAATTCATATTCATTATGGGAACTGCGCTGCGGGTGTCCCAGAACTGAAACAAAAATGTGCACGATTATACAGAGGCGATGAGAGCGAGGCGAGTGGAGCGCGCCGGGCGGGACGTACTTACCTTGAGGGTCTTGTCCCAGGAGGCCGTCATGAGGCAGGTGTAATTGGGTGCCTTGATCCAGTGGCACGTCTTCACAGGAGCCTCGTGTGCCGCCACCTGCGGAGTCAACCCACAAACCACACTCAAAACAAAAACATAAAACACACAGCCTTGTCAAGGAACACATTAATTGTAGATTAGTAGCCAAGGGCTGTAAGGCACCAATAATTGCAGCGCGAGATATTTAGCCGCGCCTATAGTTCGACGGTGCAATTATCGAGCTAACTACTCTGCTTTACATCTCGATTGTGAGGTAAATAATGTTTAAAGTAAAAGTTTTCTATTCCCGCCTTTTTTTTTTTTTTAATTAATTTTTCATGAACGGAATTGAGCTTCGCCGTTCGATATTTACAATATTGATGACTATTATACTCATATGTAGACAAGGATGAATAGCGAAGCGACCCCTTTTGTCATTGGGATGATGTCTATTGCCAGTATGATGGTTAGTTAGATGTACGCATACTTTTTTTTTCATAATTGTAAACTAGTGCTTGACCGCAATCCCGCCTGATGGTAAGCAGTGATGCAATCATTGATGGTAAAGCGCACTAGATTATTAAGAGCCTCTTTACTAAAAAAAACTGAGTAAACAGAAAGGAAGACGGCAGTTGAGTGAGGTGATGCAATGTTAAACCCAACAATACGACCAACGATGCTGCACCAGAGGGAGATTGATCTGGAGATCCTTCACAACCAAACCCCGACACAACATTTGGCACCGTATCCAGTATACATCGCAACACAACTGATCCGTCCTCCGTACGGCTTTACCAGACATCATGCCGGAACACGACGAATAGCTTGGCTACATTATTATCCTGTAGCGCTAATTGGTCACCTACAAGGCTCAATCCTTCTCTGTATGAGAGGGGGCCTGTGTCCAGCAGTGGGACGATAAAAAGGTCGATAGCGGAAGCCTCATTTGGGGGTAATAAGGACCTACATACCGAATATGAGAGATGTAAATGGATATTATTTTTCCAAATACGTCACCTGTATTGATTGATTGGAAGCTAGGTCCCAGCACTTGACACTCTTATCTGTGGATGCCATGAAGATTTTACTGCCATCCTGCAAACACAGTATAGCCAGTTATTAGTGAATAGGCAAGCGCAAGGTAGTAGTAAAGCAAGTTAAGTAGCAGTGACTGTACTGACATCATGCCACGCCACGTCAAGGATGGGCCCGTCCATGGTCTGCACCGCCTTGGGCACAGTCTTGCCCGACGCCTCCACCTCCCAGCAGCGCACCTGCAAGCAAGCCATTGATCACTGCACTGCACTCACACACACCAAACAACACAATATGTAGCATTTCAACACATCAACAACGTCTAGGGACATTTCAACACATCAACAACGTCTAGGGACATTTCAACACATCAACAACGTCTAGGGACATTTCAACACATCAACAATGTCTAGGGACATTTTTTTTTGTTGGAAAAAAGCGTTGACCCACACTAGGAAATACTCGTGTGTCATGAGTGCCTTTACAAACATTTCAACAGACATACAGTCAGCCCGGGACAAATTCATGTAGGCCACGCGACACGCAGCGCAGCAGTCGATCGCTCAGCCACTGCGCCAACCGAACCGTGTCGTCATATACAAAACTTCTTAACTTAAAAACTACTTATTACAGCAATTACTAACCTATTTACAGTATAAACAAATTTGAATATAAAATATTTTCTTCTCCACGACCTCTTTCGAGATTCAAAAAAATAAAAAGCGGACTCATTTTTAACCGACTTCAAAAAAAGGAGGAGGTTCTCAATTCGTCGTAACTTTTATTTTTTACTAGCTTTCCGCCCGCGGCTTCGCCCGCGTGGAGTTCGGTTATATCGCGCTTTTTTAGATTTCCCTTGGGAATTTCAAATTTTTCGGGGATAAAACCTATATATAGCTTACGGGATATAGCCTGTATGAGCAATGCTAGATATGACGCGATTACGCAACTTAAATTCAGTCTCTTGATTTTAATTGATTTTTGCATAAACGTGACGAGTAGATAGTGGTTGTCCTATGTTAAACTTCAAGATTTCCCTCGACCCCCTATGGTCTTCATCATCAGATTTACTGCAAACCATCATTTTAACCTACATGGGTGTAAAGTTCTCATCAATATAAATTAATTAAGTTCAAACACAAAGTCGCTACTGTAAAGCGTTGAGGAGTTCCCGGAATTGGCCTATGTCTTCATCATCAGAGTCCTTATGACAGTCACAACCCATCAAGGTGTAAAGTTTTTATCAATACAAAATTAATCAACACAAACATTAGGTAGCATATTAACGATCTGCTGATGCCCGGTGTCTATGGGTATGCAGATGACAGCACAGTTGTAGAGAGATACCTACCGGATGCCCGGGCTAGTAGGGAATCAATCCGGTCCGAAAGAGAGGCCATGGTTGAGCGAACGAGTGTTGCACTGCAGGCAGTCTCCGAATGGGGCAATGCCAATCTTGTAGCATTCAATGCCGCCAAAACACAGGCGTGTCTTTTCACCGCCAAAAGGAGCCCGTTCACCTTGGCCCCTACTTTTCGGAATGTGTCCTTGGAGTGTTCCAACCGCCTTCAGCTTTTGGGAGTTGAGATTTCCTCGAACCTTAACTTTGGGCGGTTCATTGAGTCCAAGGCCAAGGTGGCTGCCAGGAAACTTGGCGTTATCGCAAAGGTCCGGCAGTACTTCACACCTGGGCAGCTTCTAATGTTATACAAAGCACAGGTCCGTTCGTGTGTGGAGTACTGCAGCCACATTTGGGCTGGTGCTGCCAAGTGTCACCTGGCCACTTTGGATTCAGTGGAGAGACGTGCAAAGAGGCTGATTGGTGACCCTGATCTAACTCGAGTTGGTCTCCAAAGCCTAGAGCACAGGCGTAGAGTAGCCAGCCTTTCGGTGTTCTATAGGATGCATTTCGGGGAGTGTGCGAGGGAATTGCATGATTTAATTCCCCATCTCCGTTCCACCAGCGGACGACCCGTCGTACGGCTGGTTTCCACCCTTACGTTGTTAACACCACTACGATCCGGACGAAGCGCTTCGCCTCCTCCTTTATACCGCGTACATCGAGGGACTGGAACAATTTGCCCGCGGCGGTGTTTCCGTCGGACTACAATTTGAGTGTCTTCAAGGCTAGAGTGAATAGGCTCTTAATAAACTAGTGCGCTTTACCATCAACGATTGCGTCACTGCTTACCATCAGGCAGGATTGCGGTCAAGCGCTGGTTTATAATTTGTAAAAAAAAAAAAAAAAGGTAGCTACTGTGAATCGTTGAGGAGTTCCTTCGGCTGTCTCCCGGCTCCATCATCAGATCTACTCCTGAACTTTATTAAATTGTGGTGCTATAAAATACTTAGAAATACACTAGTAGCCTCTACGATTTATGAAAGTTCCCCTTGATTTCTCTGGTCTTCCATAATCAGATCCTGACCTGGTGACTATGGTACCACCTGGAAAGTATAACTTTACAAACAAAAAAAAGCGCGTCTTAGAGTAATCGGTGAACATACATCCATACTAATATTATAAATGTGAAAGTAACTCTGTCTGTCTGTCTGTTACGCTTTCCCGCTGAAACCTCTCAACCGATTTTGATGAAATTTGGCACAGACAATCTTTAGACCCTGAGAAAGAACATAGACTACCTTTTATCCCGGAAAGAGTTGATGTTCCCGAGGGAAATTAAAAAGCGCGATATAACCGAACTACACGCGGGCGAAGCCGCGGGCGGAAAGCTAGTCCATACTAATATTATAAATGCAAAAGTAACTCTGTCTGTCTGTCGGTCTGTCTGTCTGTCTGTCTGTCTGTCTGTCTGTCTGTTACGCTTTCCCGCTTAAACCTCTCAACCGATTTTGATGAAATTTGACACAGACAATCTTTAGACCCTGAGAAAGAACATAAGCTACTTTTTATCCCGGAAAAATTTTATGTTCCCGAGGGAAATCTAAAAAGCGCGATATAACCGAACTCCACGCGGGCGAAGCCGCGGGCGGAAAGCTAGTAATATTATAAATGCGAAAGTAACTCTTGTCTGTCTGTCTATCTGTCTGTCTGTTACGCTTTCCCGCTTAAACCGCTCAACCGATTTTGATGAAATTTGGTACAGACAATCTTTAGACCACGAGAAAGAACATAGGCTACCTTTTATCCCGGAAAAAATAGATGTTTCCGAGGGAAATCTAAAAAGCGCGATATAACCGAACTCCACGCGGGCGAAGCCGCGGGCGGAAAGCTAGTCCATACTAATATTATAAATGCGAAAGTAACTCTGTCTGTCTGTCTGTCTGTCTGTCTGTCTGTCTGTCTGTTACGCTTTCCCGCTTAAACCTCTCAACCGATTTTGATGAAATTGGCACAGACAATCTTTAGACCCTGAGAAAGAACATAGGCTACCTTTTATCCCAGAAAAATTTGATGTTCCCGAGGGAAATCTAAAAAGCGCGATATAACCGAACTCCACGCGGGCGAAGCCGCGGGCGGAAAGCTAGTAATATTATAAATGCGAAAGTAACTCTGTCTGTCTGTCTGTCTGTTACGCTTTCCCGCTTAAACCTCTCAACCGATTTTGATGAAATTTGGCACAGATAATCTTTAGACCCTGAGAAAGAACATAGGCTACATTTTATCCCGGAAAAATTTGATGTTCCCGAGGGAAATCTAAAAAGCGCGATATAACCGAACTCCACGCGGGCGAAGCCGTGGGCGGAAAGCTAGTTACATATAAATCTAGCTTTGTGAATAATTTGCCGTGTTAGCAAAGTACTAGTAGTTTCTGTTGTGTATTGGTTGAAATTAGTTTTTGTTATACGCTTGCCCACTTAACTATAATCTGTAATGTATAAGTGAGGACTTGTTATGTTACTGTACTCTACTAGTATCATGGTATGGGCTGGTATTCACAATGAGGCAGTGGAATCTGTGATTGTCCCACACAGAGTACAAATGGGTCAGGAGTTCCCACTCATGCATTATAATGCCTGTGCCCATATGGCTGAGCTGATATTAACTGTGCTTAGGGAACATGAAGTGTGCGCAGTCCCCTGACATGAATCCCATTGAATATGTATGGGACATGTTACAACAAAGAGCTATGGTTTATTTTACTCCAACTCTGATGACAGAAGAACAACTTTTCCTGCACTTGAAAAGAAACCTGGGTTCTGATACTGCAGCTTGATTTGGATAATTGAATTTTGAGCATGAATAACCAATGCAGAACTTTAATTAATTTTAGGAGAGGAAATACTGATTACCAAATTTATTTATTATCCTTATGGGTCGGACGGGGTTTTCTTTACATCCTACTATCCATACTAATATTGTAAATGCCAAAGTAACTCTGTCTGTCTGTCTGTTACGCTTTTCCGCTTTAACCTCTCTGCCGATTGTGATTAAATTTGGCGCAGACAATCTTTAGATCTTGAGAAAGGATGTCCTGGATGGAAGGTAGCCTATGTAGGCTACATTATTTTGAAAAAAAAAAAATTGATATCCCCGAAGCAAATCTAAAAAGCGCGATGTAACCGAATTCCACGCGGGCGAAGCCGCGGGCGGACAGCTAGTCCATACTAATATTATAAATGCGAAAGTAACTCTGTCTGTCTGTCTGTTACGCTTTCCCGCTTAAACTGCTCAACCGATTTTGATGAAATTTGGCACAGACAATCTTTAGAGCCTGAGAAAGAACATAGGCTACCTTTTATCCCGGAAAAATTAGATGTTCCCGAGGGAAATCTAAAAAGCGCGATATAACCGAACTACACGCGGGCGAAGCCGCGGGCGGAAAGCTAGTAATGTTATAAATGGGAAAGTGAGTTTGTTTGTCTGTTCCGCTTTCACGCCTTAACTACTGAACCGATTGCTTTGAAATTTTGTAGACGTAAAGTTAGAAGTCCAGATTAAATAATAGGGTACTTTTTATCCCAGAAAAAAAATTATATTCCCGGAGGAAATCTAAAAAGCGCGTTAAAACCGAATCATACTAATATTATAATTGGGAAAGTGTTCTGAATACTAATATTATAAATGGGAAAGTAATTAGTGAGTGAATTTGTTTGTTTATTTGTTCTGCTTTTGCGCTGTAACTACTGAACCGATTGCTTTGCAATTTTGTAGACGTAAAGTTAGAAGTCCAGATTAAATGATAGGGTAGTTTTTATCTTGGAAAAATTTGATATTCCTGAAGGAAATCTAAAAAGCGCGACATAACAGAACTCCACGCGGGCGAAGCCGCGGGCGCAAAGCTTGTATTGTATAAATGTTTTAACAAAATATTTAAAGAACGAGGAGATCAGCAGAAGAACGAGAGTAACAGACATAGCCCAAAGAATTACAACACTAAAGTGGCAGTGGGCCGGGCACCTTGCCCGCAGGACCGATGCCCGTTGGGGCCGACGGGTACTCGAGTGGCGACTACGCACCAGAACACGAAGTGTGGGTAGGCCCCTGAAAAGTTGGACGACCTGGTGAAGGTCGCGGGAAACCGCTGGATGCGGGAGGCACAGCCGGCAGAACCGGTTGTTTTGGAGAACCTTGGGGGAGGCCTATGTCCAGCAGTGGACTTTGTTGGCACATCACTAGTCTTGGATGCTGCCCATCACTACAGACAATATTTGGTCTGTCAAAAGAGTCGAGAGTAACGCCTTGGGTCTATGGTTGTACAGAGCTTGAGACTAATATATGCTTGAGACATTGCCTACATTTTTACCCGACTACGGCAAAGCAAAAGGAGGGTTATGATTTTGACAGGCTATGCATGTATGTATGTTCATCTGTTCCCTCGTAACTTCTAAACTACTTATCAGAATTCGACAAATGGCTTATCATTAGAAGCGTCTTAATTGTCCGCTGGTTATAGGCTATATGGAGTTTCACAAAATCTAATGTGGCGCCCTCTAGCTGACAAAACATACAGAGTAAAAAAACAAAGTTAAGATAAATATGCCGTGTTTGGTATCATTTGAAAGCGCTTTACTTGTACATTTTGAATATATATATATTGCTAGCATTTGCTTGTGACTTTACCTGTATTCATGGGCTGATTGCATATGTATAATTCACATCTTTTTATTCATAGCTTCTTTACTACTTATTAGAATAAGACCACTCCAGTACCATTAGAAGGGCCTTGATATTCTGTTAGTTATGAGCTATAAAGCTTGTCACCAAATTTAGTATAGCGGCATCTAGCGACCAAAAAGTTCTGTGTTAATATAAAATTAAAATAAATATACCGAGTTTGGTATCACGTGAAAGAGCTTCACGAGTACTTTATGCTTTTACATAATTACAAGAATGCTTTAATGATGTTAAATATGGGCGATAAGAGTAAAGCGCGGAGCACGGGAACTGTGAATCGCTTTATGCAATGTAGAACAGTGTGAACATTAATAGAATAGGTAATGCACTAATGAAAACGACATAAGCTGGGAGTAATTCCACGCGGTGAAGGCGGAAACGGTTTGACAACTGGCTAAACCTCCCATAAAAATGTCCTCTGCACTATGTGCCTTCGGGCTTATGTTGTTATATGTGCGTGTAGATGTAATATGTCAAGTACCTAGTTTTTAGTTCATCAGTTTAACTTTTGTTAATAATATGCGCCACAAATACACTTTAACACCAAAATAGTACAAATAAAAAAAGTTAAAAAACTAAAACCCAACTACGACAAAAAAACGACGCTGAAAAAGTATAAAACAAGATTTTTAGAATACTGAACTGAACAAAGTTGCTAATGTAATTGCAAGTGACACAGTAGTAATGTCATACAATACTATTCTGAAGTATGCAATATTCACTATGTAGAGATAAATTTTCATGTTTGGAAAGGCGTAGTCACACGTTGTCAAGGTGCTACGGTAGGTAGGTATATGTAACGTGTGACTCATATATTTAAAAAAGAACTGTGTCCAGCCTGGGGGAAACGATGCAAAATTTGTAATAGACGAAACCATTCAGACAAAGTATGTAAGAAGAAACAGAACAAAGTAAAAGAGTTGAAAAATACTACATATACTGAAAAAACTAGTGAAGGTGAATCAGAACTTGAAGAGGAGACATTCATTATCAATAAGATTAGCAAGAATGGATACAAAAATTTGGCAGAAGCAAATTTAAAATATAAAGTTAAGGACATGTGGAAGAGTGTTGCATGTTTGCTGGATACTGCAGCAGATGATTGTCTTGTAGGATATAAAAATGTGTTAAACATGTTCGGCTCTGACTATGTTAAAAGTAACATTAGACCATCTAATAAAAATTATTTAGTTTTGGGGGACACAATATACTCATACAGGGAGAGATGGATATCCATGTAAAAACTTGCCTCAATAAAAAATCAAAAATATACAAAGTCACTTTTCAGGTGGTGCAAGCCGAACACATTCCACTGCTCTCATGCAGAGCATGCCCCACAATGGGGTTGGTCAAGTTCTGCAAATAAGTTCGATGCATGGACAATGAAACAGAACAAATTATTAAAAAATATAACTCTGTATTCGAAGGGCAAGCAGGGGCGTGCACAGACATTTCGAGTGGGGTATGCATATTCACTACCGAAATGTGTGCTTATACAAACTTATTTTTGCTTTATACGAATCCTGAATATAGTTTGTTCAGAATAAGCAACTGAATCGATTCCAATCATTTTTACACTATGTATGTTATATTTTTCCCAAATACATTTAGCCATTGTTGCATCATGGCAACAGCTGACGGAGGTCAACGCCCCGCGTGCCCACCTGATCGGTGGATTGGATTGCATATTTTTCCTTTAATAAGCGAATCGTCGTGACCACGGAACGCAAAATTTTGTTTACCTAAAAAGCAGACGATATCGATTAACCTTTTGAAAATTTTTTGTGTTTGAAAATGTTTATTTTAAATGTCTATTCAAACTAGACTCTATTCTACCAAAAATTTAGTACTTTAGACAAGAATCTAAATGTTTTTCCGACGAATCGTATTTAGAGGAGGCTTTGTGAAATTAAATCTGAATATCCATAACCCCAAAACATTTTATTAACATGTTTTGAAAATAATATACACGGAAAACAAAATAATTTGTGTGTATACCCCCAGCTAACCAGTTATAATTATCATAATACTTTTTATTAAAACAATGTGTGACATTACCTTTCTTTTGAGTTAAGTTCAAGTCGCGAACACAACGCCCTTTTACAACTATTTTATATTTTTGCTCAAAACTTAATGTTGAAAAAGACACTATTTTTAGTTTACCTAAACACACATCACCATAAGAGAACAAAGCTCACAAGAATAATTTTCCATATTTTAGAAAGAAATACTTATCTAAAGTAAATAAACGAATTCAATTCAGTTTGCACTCAAAACGACACCCAAACATCAATATTCAATATGGCCACAAAAAAGATTACGTAATTTATTATTGTGAGTCTGGTAAAATAAAAATGTATCTTAACGAAAAACAATTAAGTACGCAATTTGTCAGCTTTTTGAATTGGCCGGATTATAATAAGCACTGCCTAAATCGGTTCATTTTCTCAATGAAATTGCACAGTCGCACACGAGAAGCTTACGCACACATTCAAACAATTTCATTCAAAATACGACCACACACGCTAACCAGGGAGGCATTTTTAGTTCGTGCTTACGTCGCTCTTTCTCCGTGGCGCTAGAGTGACGTGTATAGATGTTATGCATAATATGTGGTAGCTAGTTCGCGCTAGCCCCAAAAGATGGCAGTGTTTTAGACTGTAGTGTTTTTTAAATAAAATTATACTGTACTACAAAAATTATATTTTAATACGATTCGGGTGTTCCGAATTAGAAAATTATCAGGGTATGCAGTGCTTATATGCCTCTATGGAGCGCACGCGCCTGAGGGCAAGGCTCTTTTACAGGTGAGGTGGAATTAGAGATTGACCCATCTATTCCACCTGTGATTCAGAAAGCGCGACGCATTCCGTTGGCTCTACGTAAGCCCTTGGAAGAAGAATTACTGCGTTTAGAAAAGGAAGGCATTATTGAAAGAGAGGGTGGGCACACAGATTGGGTAAGCAACATACTTATTTTACAAAAAAAGGATAGTTTTAGGATATGTCTTGATCCTATTCCACTCAATAAAGCTATTAAAAGGCCCAATTATCAGTTTACCACACCAGAGGATATTCTTCCTGAACTTGGGCAAGCTAAGGTTTTCACTACTTTAGATGTAAAAAAATGTTTCTGGCATTTAAAACTTGCTAAAAAGAGTAGTAAACTTACTACCTTCTGGACTCCTTTTGGAAAATATCGATGGAAAGTATTACTTTTCGGTATTTCATCCTCACCAGACTACTTTCAAATAAAAATGACTGAAATAGTTCATGGTTTAAAAGAACGTTAGAGCTTTTGGTAGATGATATCCTGGTTTATGGAGTAGGAGACTCTATGGAGGAAGCAATAAAAGATCATAATCGAAATTTAGAAAACTTAATAAAGAAAAAATGAAACTTTTGCAACCTTCTGTTAAATATTACGGCCATATTTTCACAACTAATGGACTACAAGCAGATCCATCTAAGGTCGAAGTCATTAAAAATATTCCTACACCCAAGAACAAAAATGGGCTTCAAAGGTTTCTTGGAGTGGTTACATATTTGAGTAAATTCATACCTAATCTTAGTTGTCAGACATTTCATCTAAGTCAGTTGTCACAAGAGAAAACATTATGGTCATGGAATGAAAATGCTGATATAAAATTTAAATAAATTAAAGATCTAAAAACATTAAAATATTTTGATAGAAATAAACCTCTAAATATTGAATGTGACTCCAGTGAAGCGGCTCTCGGTGCAGCAGTATTACAAGACAACCAGCCAATGGCATATGCTTCGAGGACTCTATCCAACACTGGACGCAAATATGCTCAAATTGAAAAGGAGTTACTGGCTGTGGTATTTGCTTGCACCAGATTTCACCTGCTCATTGTAGGTAATCCAAAAACAATAATTAAAACCGATCACAAACCATTGTTAAACATTTTTAGGAAACCATTATTAAATGCACCGAAGCGCCTTCAATCAATGCTCTTCATATTACAAAGGTATAGGCTAGAACTTCAATTTGTATCAGGCAAAGACAATATAATGGCCGATGCATTGTCCAGATTTTTTATTGACTATGAAGACATGTCTAGTTCCAAAGAATACAAAATATTTAAAGTTATAGCTAGTGTCGATCCATTAAAGAATATTCAGATATCTGACACTTGCTTAAAACAAACCTTAGAGTATACTAATCAGGATGAAATTTGTAGTAGGATAAAAAGCTACATTCTAAATGGATGGCCTAAATACATTCGGGACGTTCCAGATGCTTTAAAACAATATGTCAGTATGAAAGATGAACTAACCCTTTATAATGGCATTATTCTAAAAAATCAATGTGTTCTCATACCACAAAGATTAAGACATAACATCTTATGTAAATTACATAAAGCACATTCTGGGGTAGAAAACACATTGAAATTAGCTAGAGATACAGTTTATTGGCATTCAATGTCCACAGATATTAAGGACCTCATAAAGAGTTGTAAAGTCTGTTCAAAATTTTTGCCTTCACAACAAAAATTTACCTACTATGCAAAGCCATAAGATTCCAGAATATCCCTTTCAAGTAATATTTATGGATGTTTTCTTCCTTACACAAAATAATAAACAACAAAAATTTCTCATAACTGTAGATCACTACTCGGATTTTTTCGAAATTGATAAAATTAAAGATCTATCAGTACGGTCAGTAATTGATTCTTGTAAAAGAAATTTCTCTAGGCACGGCATTTCAGAAATAGTCGGATGGAGGAACAAATTTTGTAAATCAGGAATTTACGGAATTTTCCAACAAATGTAATTTTGATCATGTCACGTCTTCACCTCACCACCCACAAGGAAAGGGCAAGGCAGAAGCTACGGTAATAGCAAAAAAAACTGTTATTAAAAGCAGGTGAGAGCAATGAAGATTTTTGGTTTAGTCTACTTGTCCATAGAAATACCCCTAATAAATTGAACACTAGCCCTGTTCAAAGACTTTATTCTAGAAGGACGCGGTGTTCTGTACCTATGATTCCAGAGTTTCTTAAACCAAGAGTAATTGAGGGAATTTCAGACAAAATTAAAACTAGGAAAGAGTCTGTTAAATACCATCATGACAAAAGAGCAATAAAAGCTACGGCTTTAGAAATTGGCCAACCTGTGATAGTCCAATTACATCCTTCCATTAATAAATATTGGACACCAGGCTCTATAGTAGATATTCTTTTGGATAGATCCTGCATAGTTAAAGTAAATGATGTGTTATATAGAAGGGATTCTATGCATATTAGACCTTCAGTAGACTTCACAGATACTTCATCAAAAAATAACGAACAACCTTCAGGCAACCAAACACAGACTGTAACACAGACAACTGTTACTGATACACCCACACCAATACAGAGTTACGGGGATGAGTATAACATGTCAGATGGTCTCAATGTTTCTTTAGATAGAGATAATAAATGTAGTAATTTAGATACTAGGGATGATTGTAATGTAATGGTTGATATTCCGACCTCTACTCAACACAGTAGAAATGTAAATTCACCTATTGTAAAGGCTCGATACGACATTCCCAACGAGGAGAGCGGTATGGTTATTTTCAACTAACCGCAATATTATTAACCGAGGCTCTGAACCCACTTGGGTTACAGTCCGAGGACAAACGATCATAGCCTTAACACTAGCTTCAGAAAACGCTACGGGCCTTATCACGAACTGGCATGTGTCGGCCGAGCCTTCTTGCTCAGACCATAGAAGGATCCGCTTAACACTGACCACTAGCGTGAGAGGGCCCGTACCGAAACGTAACCCGAGGCGAACCGATGTGCCCGGGTACAGGCACGTTCTAGCTGCCCTACTAGCTAGGCACTTGTCACAAACAAATATAAAAGAAATTGCACAACTGGAATACACTGTATCAAAGCTCTCAGAATACCTAATAGAAGCTTACCACGCTTGCTGTAAATTAAGGACACCGCGGGCTAACAGCAGGCGAAGTCCGTGGTGGAATCCCGAGCTCGGTAAGCTACGTCAAACACTACGAAAGCACTTCAACAGAGCCAAAAACAGTAGGCTCACAGAAGACTAGGAAACATACAAAGAAACCCAATACATCTACAAAAAGTAAATCAGAACCCCCAGAAGGACTGCATGGCGGAAATTTTGCGAGTCTATAGAAAACAACAATGAAGCTGAAAGGGTAAGGAAAATCCTATCAACTGATCAGGACCGAACCCTGGGAGCGCTGAAAAACCCGACGGCACTTACACATTAACGGATCAGGAAACCAGCAGAGTCCTCCTGGAAACACACTTGCCGGACTGTAAACTCCTGGAGGACAGGACCTGGGAGGCTGTACCAGAATGGACTCCAACAGAGCAGGACTGGTCCAACGCCCACAAACTAATAACAGACCGGCTAGAGTGGGCTATCAACACCTTCAAACCATACCAGTCCGCGGGGTTGGATGGTATCTTCCCAGCCCTACTACAATGGGGGTTGGTGTACATCGCTCCATGCCTCCTAAATATCTTTCGAGCATGCATAGCGTATAGACACATACCCCATGCTTGGCGGGAAGTGAAGGTTATCTTCATACCCAAGCCTGGCAAATCAGACTACACGCAACCCAAATCATACCGACCCATAAGCCTTACATCCTTTCTACTAAAAACCCTGGAGAGGATCTGCGACCGGTATATTCGCGACGGACCTCTCCGGGCAAATCCACTCCACAAACAACAGCATGCGTACTCCACGGGCAAATCAACAGAATCCGCGCTGCACAGCGTAGTATCCAAGATTGAATGCGCCGTGGACCACAAATGCTCAGCACTAGCCGTCTTCATCGACATTGAAGGCGCCTTTGACAAGACCACCTTCACAAGCATCAGCACGGCCTTGAACAGGCACAACATAGACCCGTCACTGAGAGGCTGGATCGCTAACATGCTCGGCCAAAGAGCTGTACAAATTACCGTGAACGACACCACAAGGGCCATCGTGGCGAAGGGATGTCCGCAAGGAGGCGTTCTTTCGCCGTTACTATGGAACCTGGTTGTTGACAGCCTAATAAAAACATTAAACAACAAAGGCTACTATACCGTGGTTTATGCCGATGACATAACAATAATAATAAGCGGAATGCATGAAAACACCCTGTGCAATTTAATGCACCATCGAGGCGTCACTCGTACGGAGTGATCGTGTTGATATTGTGTCTGTGACGAACTAGCTAATCGCGCATCATACGTAGGTAGACGATCGAAACACTGCTATTTAGTGCACGCGCACTGCGCGCCGCGATTCTCGCGTTTCATTGATATGCGACGAATCCTTTTTTGTCACGATAATGTCTGAAAGCGAGAAAGAAGATCCCTATCCAAGTACAAGTGATCGTAACTTAAGAGAGGCCATCAGAGTGTCCGAGACAGGTCAATGCAACAATTTTCAAGGACAAAATTATACAGAAGCACAATTAAATTACCTGGAAGTTTCGACACCTAATAAACGTGGGCGAGAAGAAGACGATATGGACTGGACTGTGGTCGGTAGTAATGGAAAGAAAGTTAAGGAGGATAATATAAAAATTGAAGTATATATATCTAGTTCTGAAAAGCTGCCTAAACAGTTTGGCTTAGCAAAGATATTTAAGGAGCAAGGTATTATTGATACACTAAAAATTAAATACATAAACCCATATATAATAAGAATAGAGTTTAACAATGAATTAAGTGCTGAGAAATTCATTACATGTGACAAATTCGCTTCTATGGGTTGGAGAATTTCTAAGTCTATGGAAGTTGGTTACTCCTACGGCATAATTAAAAATGTTGATTTAGATCTGGGTGAGGAGCAAATACTAGAAGATATCGTATGTCCAAGTCCAGCGAAACTTGTCTCTCTGAAACGCCTAAACCGACGAAACGATAACGATGATGGATGGATTCCGTCTGAATCGGTTCGATTATGCTTTAAGGGTTATTATTTGCCAGCATATGCGTGCGTGGGTAATCTCAAAGTGAAAATTGAAAAGTATGTTTTCCCAGTATCACAATGTTCTCGCTGCTGGAAACTAGGTCATATATCTAAGAAATGTGAAAACAAAGTGGTCTGCCCAAAATGTAGCGGAAATCATGCTAACTGTGACACTAAGATATTGAAGTGCCCTAATTGCTCAGGAGAACACATAGCGCTGTCCAAAGAATGCCCATCATATAAAAAAGAAAGAAGAATTCGTCTTATCATGGCTGACTTCAATTGTACATATCGTAAGGCCCTAACAATGTATCCTACAGATTCGCCTTCTAACTCCCCACTGCCGGCATCGCGTGTATTGTCAAACACCCAGGCAAGTAAGCCAATTGATACAAGCCCAGCTACCCCCTCCTTCGCTGATGTTGTAAAAGAAGGTTCACACAATAAACACCTAAGTCATCCCAAGACTACGCCTAAGAAAAAAGAAAATGCAAAGCCGAAACGTACTACAAGGGAATTTAATGTAAAAAATTGGAATGTCATACAATCAGACACGGAATCCGAAAAAAGCGAAACAAATAACCCCAGAAACCGGTTTACAAAGCGAGCCCCGGATGGTAATGTAACAATTATAGAATTAGTTAGAAAAATAAAAGAAGTAATTTTCTCCAAAAGAGACACAATGTCTGTTAAAATCCAAAGTATTGTTAAATTATGCACTGAGTGGTTAATTATTTGGTTGGTAGGTAATATATCTGAGTGGTCATTATTGAAAAGGTTATTTGACTTTTCGCTTACCTCGGACAATGACTCATCAAATTAAAAACACTAGCTTGAATATTATACAATGGAATTGTCAAAGTCTTAAACCTAAGTTGCGTAATTTTGAAAACTTACTGGTACTAGAAAAAATCCACGTTGCTGCCCTTAGTGAAACTTGGTTAGATCCCGATTCGGAACTTAGATTAAAAAATTATTACGTTTACCGCAATGATCGATCTGATGGGTACGGAGGCGTAGCGTTAATAGTTCACAATTCCTTAAAATCCAGTATTTGCGTAATCAACTGTCAAAATCCAGGAATTCAAACACTTAAAATTGAACTACTCCATTTTAACGACATTAAAACTATAATAGCCGTTTATTGTCCTTCTTCGGTGACGACATCTTCGAATGACTGGGACTGCTTATTGTCTCAAGACAACAGCAAAACTCTGATACTGGGTGACTTTAACGGTCACCATAGTAATTGGTCCTACAAAACAGACCATCGCGGCAGTCAATTATTTGAGTTCTTATCGGATAATAAGTTCATAGTATTAAATGATGGAAGCCCTACGAGGATAAAATTAGTAAATGACGTGGTTCAGAGATCCTCACCCGACTTATCTCTGGCATCATCAGATATAGCTATTAAGCTGGACTGGTTTGTGACAAACGAATCCCTAGGCAGCGATCACTTAATGATAAAAATTAAAGCTAGTTTAGGGGCTGAATCCCGACAATGTCAAACAAAGCGTCGAAATTTTAAAGCGGCCGACTGGAAATCATACAAAGAGTTAGCACAGGCCTTATTTAACAATTTCACACACTCAGCAGATTTACAAATTTCATATGACTCATTTGAAAAACACATTCCACGCAGCGCAGGCAGATAAACACATTCCATATCATAAAGTATATACTGGGCCTTCCTCCATCTTCCGCCCGAAACCCTATTGGAACCCATCTTTATCTAAATCTGTCTTGTATGTATTTCCGTCGGAATCCTATTGCTGAAAACTATGACGAGTTAAAAAAGAGAATTAAGGAGTCAGAAAAATTAATTAATTCGGCCAGCCGATCGTCCTTCCGTGAATTCTGCTCGACTTTAAATAACCAGACTACGGCCTCAGAAATCTGGCATAAACTTCGGTGGATAAAGGGGTACATTTCACCTAGGGCCGACATTAATAAAACCGACATTGAGTGCCTTCTCACATCTTTGACGCCGGATTTTGTCAGTATGCCTACCCCACATTTCACGTCATGTAACCCAACACTGGATGCACCCTTCTCCAAACATGAATTATTAAAATCGATAAAACCTAAAAATAATACGCCCGGCCAAGATAAAATAACATATAATATGATAAGGCACCTCCCGGATAACGCAAAAAATATTCTACTATCCTTATTTAACCAATTTTTCCTTCACGGGTTTGTGCCTAAACAGTGGCGACAAATAAATATTATACCTATACCTAAACACACACATAGTACATCTGAAACTAAGAAACTTCGGCCTATATCCATGATGTCTTGTATTTGCAAAACATTTCACTATATGATACTGACCAGAATCGAGTGGTATCTAGAACATAATAGGATATTCTCGGATAGTACTGTGGGTTTTAGAAAGTGTCGTTCCAGTCTAGATAGTCTTTCTAATCTAACTTCTAGAATACAGACAGGATTTTCGGAGGGACTGCTCACTGTGGGTTGTTTTATTGATATTGAAAATGCCTATAACAATATCGAAATTATTCCCCTACTACAGTACATGAGTGAAACATTACAAAATTATAAATAACGTTCATGTAGCACAATATGCTGATGATTTCGTTTTATACACTGCAGACAGGAATTGCCAATTGGCTTCACTAAAGTTACAGACGGCTTTGGATAAATTTAACAATATCATTGCAGGTTTAGGTCTAGACATTTCACCGTCAAAAAGTAAGATATGTGTTTTCAAAAGAGGTTATAAAAGAGAAAATGTGAACTTGTTTGTTAATGAATCACCTTTAGAAGTTGTTGACAATATAAAATATTTGGGATTATGGTTTGATTCTAGACTTATTTGGAGGAAGCACATTACGGAATTAAAAGATAAAATTCTTAAGTTTGTCAATATTTTTAGAATGCTAGCCGGTTCGGGATGGGGAGTGCACCCTACCCACCTAAGGCGCGTGTATATAGCCACTGTGAGAAGTCGAATGGATTATGGCTGTGCTCTTTATGGCAATGGCAGTCATACACATTTAATAAAACTAGATAGGATACAGAATCTGTGTTTACGTATAATAGGGGGTTTCATTAAGAGCACACCCATACATATTATGGAAAATGAATTGTGTATTACGCCTTTGTACGTCCGTCGGCAATATCTTGGAAGTAAATTTGTGTTAAAATGCAAATCATTTAAAAATAATGTCACTATTGATATACTTGAACAACTGTCAGCGATGTGTTCGCATCGCTACTGGAGAAACAAAGCAAATCCGGTTTTAGTTACGATCCATGACTCACTTAGAAACGAACGTATCTACTGCACGGATATCATAGAAATGTTTAGTTTACCCACTTGGGTCAGCAACGTGGACCTAGACAATAATATAATTCCAACTATTGAGGGTATTGATCAAGCCAAAAAATATTATGACATGGCTCATTTAAAATCCCTTTGCGTTAGATATCTACAAACAAATTATACCGGTTTATATACAATCTATACTGATGCGTCAATGTCGAATAATGAAACTGGGGTTGCCTTTTTTGATTCATATTTAAATACCTCAATTAAACTTAAAGTGGATTCTGTGATTTCAATAATGCACGCTGAATTAATAGCAATTTTAGAGGCATTGTCCTATATAGACTCAATAGCATGCTCTGAGTTTCTAATTGTAACGGATTGTCGCAGTGCCTTACAGTTGCTAAGATGATGCACCTTACCCAAACGAGGGATTTCCATTGCCTACGTTATAATAGATTTATTGTATAAACTTAAAAGCAAGAATAAAAATGTTGTCTTACAGTGGGTGCCTTCTCACATTGGCATTGAAGATAATGAGATGGTCGATCAGTTCGCTAAAGAGGCATCAACCGACGGTGAAAAGTACTCCCGTATCCCGTATTATACTGAACTTTACTGGAGGATAAAATACCTGTGTTATGATAGTTGGCAAGAATACTTTAATGAAAGAAGCCGCAGCAAAGGTATATGGTATGCCACCATACAACCGAACATCGTGATAGACAGTGCCAATATGGGAAGGCAGACAATCACAACAGCTCTGCGACTTCGCTCCGGACACATACCCCTAAATAAATTTGCTTTTTTAATGGGTAAAGTCGAGTCACCAAATTGTGTGGAATGCAACGTGATTGAAGATGTTTACCACATAATCATGGAATGTGTCCGGAATGAGCCGAAAAGAAAAGATTTATTTAAAACTCTTGATAATATGTGCGAAACTGGGGTATGTAACAGCGTCCTTGCCGCTCCTACTTCGGAAGCAGCCAGGATGCTGTACAGGCTCGTGGATATTGGTATCCATCGCAGAGCTAATATAAGAATTTAAGTTTTAGTTGTACAGTAGTCAGTAAGGTTGACTTGTAACGATGAGGGTGACATAATCTGTATAGATTAAAACCCTCCATAAATAAATAAGAAAAAAAAATTAATGCACCAGGCCCTGAAAATCGTAGAAAATTGGTGTAATACACACCAACTATCTGTGAACCCAGCCAAAACCGAGCTGATCCTCTTCACAAAAAAGAGGAAGCTAACACCACTAAATCTACCAAGATTCTTTGGCACCACCCTAAGTCTATCCGCTGAAACAAAATATCTGGGTATATACCTGGACAAACAGCTGAATTGGGCGAAACACACCAACTACATCACAACTAAAGCCAGCATATCAATGTGGCAATGCAAGCGGATGCTTGGGAAAAACTGGGGAATTAGCCCCAAGGTCACTCACTGGCTTTATACCACAGTCATCCGGCTAATTATTACATACGGCTCACTAGTCTGGTGGCCAAGAACTAGTCTGAGCACAGCCCAAAAAGACCTCGAGAAACTACAAAGGTTGGCGTGTGTGGCAATCACCAGTTGCATGAGAACCACGCCTACTGCCGCCCTGCAGGCGATGTTGGGACTGCCCCCCCTTCACCTCGTTGTGAGGGAGGAAGCGACATTGGCTGCCTTCAGACTCCACCTATCGGGAACCCTGAGCAAAGACTCCAGGGTCAAACATACACGCCTGATGCTAGATGCAATCAAGAGTCGGCCAATGTTACAAGCACCCAATGACAGGGTACCAAAACTGTACTGCTTTCAAAAGCACTATCGGATAGTACTTGAAGAAAAGCAGTGCGACCACTCAGGTCCGGAGGAGTTGAGAGTGTACACCGACGGATCGAAAACCGATCAAGGAACGGGCGTTGGAGTATTCTCACAAGACCTCAACATAAATATATCCAGACCGCTAGGGATGCTCAACACAGTCTATCAAGCAGAGTGTGTGGGCATAACTCTGGCGGCCCTAGCCATAAAAGCCAGAAGAGTTACGGACACGCGTGTCCGCATACTCACTGACAGTGCTTCCGTCCTCCAATCCCTAAAGCAGGGATGCATCACATCATGTCTAAAAGGTTGCTGCGCCTGTATAGGAGGAACCTACGATTGATGACGGGGATCATTACGGGCCATTGCTCGCTGAATAAGCATCTCCACACAATAGGCATAACGGACAGCCCTCTGTGCAGAGCCTGCATAGAGGCTGACGAGATAGTTGCGCATGTACTCTTCGAGTGTACAGGCGTTACACAAATTAGAAACGAAACCATAGGGGCACCAAGATCTTACACAGATGTTTTCAACAGGTTGAGACCTGTTGGGACCTGATGGGTTTCTGGAGGGAGGTGGGCTGGCTGGAATAACCGCCAAAGGCCGCCATGGTCCACGCACAATGGTCCGCTGGAGGGACTGAGTGCGGAAACCAAACCAATAACATAGAGTTAGAGCGGTATAGTTCGCAGACCTAAAAGGATAATAAAAACACCTTCATATTTAAGTGATTATGTTACATAATGTTGATGTTTCTGTTGTATTGATATTGTAATTAGATCTAAGTTTTTTTGTGAACAGTTGAGTTGTAACTTGTGTTTTGAACCTAAGTAATAGAGCTGTAATTAGTAATAAGTTCTTTATCAGACTGTGTCATCTACTTTAAATTTGATTTTAAAAAAATTGTACCTAGTAATTAAAAAAAAAAAGAAAGGGAACGTGTTTGCACATCACTAGTCTTGGATGCTGCCCATCACTACAGACAATATTTGGTCTGTCAAAAGAGTCGAGAGTAACGCCTTGGGTCTATGGTTGTACAGAGCTTGAGACTAATATATGCTTGAGACATTGCCTACATTTTTAAAGAATGTGATTTGTCGTAGTTGAATTAAGAATTGGATAATTTTTTTTTTTTTTTAAATCTACATTTTACGAGGCTTCAGTACACATGGAGTGACTATGCCAGCCTCATGGGGAACCTCCAATACTAATAGGAATCATCTTAACCTCATTATTTCTCTCCACAAACGAAATACGGCCCCTGCCGCATGTGAAAATGGAGTGCTCAACGCTATGTTCAGCAAACCATCCCACAGTGGCACCCCAGCCAAAAATCTATCCCATAGAGTCGCATATTGACCACATTCCAGTAACACATGTATCAGGTCTTCCTTTGCACCACAATAAGTACACAAATCGGTTTGAGTTACATGCATTAGTGAAAGTAACATATTTACCGGAACATGGCCAGATCTAATTCTAAAAGCACACACAAGAAGTTCCCTACAGAAGCCGACACTGCCAAACCAGGGCACCAGCATAGGTGAGTCTTGGATTGTCCTGTACCAAATCCCTTTTTTCTCCGAGCACTTGTCAAAGTATTTTTTCCATTTTCCAATGCTATACTCTCTAACGGAAGGTAACAGCTCGGAGGCATAAGGCAGGCACAAGACCTCCCGTTCCCCCCCAACTGCCTGTCTCGCTGCCAAGTCTGCCACCTCATTACCTCGAATTCCGACGTGGGAAGGCACCCACTGCATCTTGATATTTTGGTGAGTGTTTAGTACCATTCCCAGTATTTCATAGGCTATCGGCATACCTCGGCTGCCCGAGGTACACAGAGCCAAGTGTTGCAGAGCGCTTCTTGCATCCGTAAGGATTACAATATTTGTAGATTTTAAATCTGCAGCATACTTTAAGGCTTCTGCAATGGCAACTAGTTCCGCTCTCATGATGTTAAACTTAAACGCCACATCTTGGTGGTTCCAGACTGAGGGTCGTAGAAAGCAGCACCAGGCCACCAGCTGCATTGCTCTCCTTTGATGCATCTGTGTATATTTTATAATATTCACAATATTCCTTTTCGAGGTAATGAAGTGTCAGATTTTTCAGCACATCGACATTGATATCCTTTTTAGATCTATTTATGCCAGTAATATTTATTGATAAAAAGGATGTATCTGCAGCTGACAACCCTACATCAAAAGAATACACTTCTAAGATGCCACCACTCCTGTAAAGGTCCATGTTCTGGAATTTACGATGTACGTCTGTCAATAAAGGTTTTATTTTATTATTCTGTCATGTATCTCACTCGAGGGTACTTGCAGATAATTCAGTCTGGTTATGTCAGGTGAGCAAACACGCGTGTTCCTTCGTATTTTCCCGATTTCCGCGCGTATATGTTATTGGCGACGAGGAAAAAGTGTTTAAAAGTGTGTGTAATAAACTAAATTCACTGAATTGTATAAAAATCTTTAGGTGGAAAAGGTAAAAATGGTGATTAAGTTCAGTGAATATGATGTAGCACATGGCTGTTGGGAAAACTACATTACAAGGTTTGGATTTTGTCTAGAAGCAAATGAAATCACGGATGATGCTAAGAAAAAGGCGAATTTATTGTCGGTATGTGGTCCTGATTTATTTGATTTAATTTCTGCACTGATTGCCCCGAAGAAAATAAGTGAGGTTACTTTTTCAACTATAAAAAATGTTTTAGATATTCATTTTCATCCAAAACCAAATGAAATAGTTGAATCATTCAAATTTCATTCCCGAAATCAAGAAGAAGGAGAAAAAATACGCGATTATATAGCTAGTTTGAGGAAATTGTCCATTCATTGTAATTTTAGTGATATTGACAGAACACTGAGAGATAGATTGGTCTGTGGAATTAACGACAAAGACATTCAAAAGAAAATGCTACAGCAGAGGGAGTTAACTTTCCAATTTGCATGTGAAATAGCACTATCGCATGAGTCAGCCAATTGTGATTCTAATTTAATTGTTAACCCTGGAGTTAATACGAGTAAACCTACCATGGATTTAGAGGAACCAATGGAAATAAATAAACTTTCTTTTAAAAAAAGTGAAAAACCTACTGGTAAATTTAAATGTTTCCGCTGTGGTAAATCACATAAAGGAGAGTGCAGGTTCAGGTGGTCAAAGTGTAATTTTTGTGGGAAAACTGGTCATATAGAAGTAGTATGTTTGAATAAGAATAATAAAAACAATTATAAAAAGTCTAATTGTAATGGCCTTTATGAAAGTCCTATTAATAATTTTAGGGACAACAGACTACCCGCATTTATGATAAATATTTTGCTTAATGGTTTTGAAATTGAAATGGAGGTTGATTCAGGTTGTGCATTCACATTAATTAGTGAGCCGACAGCCAGACTCATATGGAAGGGAAAATTACCTGAAATAGAAAAGTATGATATTACGCTAAAAACATGGACAGATAACCAATTGAAGATTATAGGAAGGGCAATGGTTCCGGTAGCTTACAAAGAGATTTCTAGAACACTACCAGTGATTATAGCCCAAGGCAATGGTCCTAGTCTCATAGGGAGAAACTGGTTCAGAGAATTAAATATTGGAATACATGGTCTCAATAGCATAAAAATAGACACTTTAGATATGAACAAGTTACTTGGTCAGTACAAAGGTGTTTTTAAAGAAGGTTTAGGGAAGTACACAGGGCCAGTTGTGAGTATCATACCAAGAGAAGGAGCAGCCCCTAAGTTCCTCAAAAGCAGGCCGGTACCATTTGCTATAAAAGATAGAGTTTTTAAGGAAATAGACAGATTAGTAGAAGAAGATGTACTAGAACCGGTGCCATACTCAGAATGGGCAACCCCAATTGTGCCCGTATTAAAACCTAACGGCAAGGTGAGACTCTGTGGAGACTACAGGTCAACAGTAAATTCAGTGACTGAAACTGATACGTACCCACTTCCGACACTCGACGAAGCTTTCACACAGTTACAAGGTGGTGAAATATTCACGAAAATTGATTTAGAGAGAGCATATACACAGGTGGTTGTCGATGAACCTACATCACGACTACTTACTCTTAATACTCCCAGAGGTCTGTACAAGGTAAAACGGCTGGCATTTGGTGTAAAAGCATGCCCAGGTATTTTTCAACGTTTGATGTCATCGTTGCTAGCTGGGATTCCGGGTGTGGCTGTCCTACTTGATGATGTGGTTGTGAGTGGCACAAACATAGACCAACATAATGAACGGCTAAAAGCCGTACTACAGAAACTAGAGGAAGCAGGGCTAAGAGTAAATAAAGAGAAATGTAGGTTTGCAACAACAAATGTCACATTTTTAGGATACAGAATTGATAAATTTGGGATACATCCATGTGAAGATAAAATTTATGAAATTGAGAAAACGGCGGCACCACGTAATCTAAAAGAGCTACAAGCATTCTTGGGATTAGTTAACTTCTATGATCGATTCTTGCCACACAAGGCCACAATAGCGGAACCCTTATATAAATTATTAAATAAAGAAGTACCTTGGCAATGGACTACGACACATCAAAAAGTTTTCGAAAGATTAAGGAAAATGTTGACAAGCAAAGATACTCTGGTACATTATGACTTAAAGAAAAAATTGATATTATCATGTGATGCTTCTCAATATGGACTAGGAGCTGTATTAGAACATGAAATGGAAGATGGCAGTATAAGACCCATTATATTTGCATCAAGGACTATGAATAAACATGCAAGAAAGTATGCTCAGGTAGATAAAGAGGCAGCGGCAATAATATTTGGGCTTAAGAAATTTCATCAGTTTATAAGTGGCAGAAAAGTCAATATAAAGACAGATCATAAACCATTACTGGGGTTATTTGACCCTAAACGTCCCATACCTAATATAATCTCCCCTAGAATGCTAAGATGGGCCCTTTTACTAAACTCCTATAACTATACAATAGAGTATGTACAAGGGAAGAAATTGGGAAACGCTGATGCTTTAAGCCGCTGGCCATCGGCAGATACAGGAAAAAGGGAGGAAGAGTACTCAGGAGTGTTATTGATAGAAGAAACACCAATAGAGTTAGAATTTACAGCACAAGAAGTAGCAAGATTTACATCAAAAGACCCCATATTGAGTAAAGTTTTATATTGGACGCGCAATGGCTGGCCAAGCAAAATAGATGATAAGTTCAAAGCATATGGACAGAAAAGAGAAGAATTATCGATTTTTAAAAATTGCATTTTGTGGGGAAGCAGAGTAGTTCTACCAGAGAAAATGAAAGACAAAGTTTTGGAAGAGTTACATACAAATCATGATGGAATTGTTATCACTAAAGCAATGGCAAGAAGTTACTTCTGGTGGCCATCCATTGATAAACATATTGAAAATATGATAAAAAACTGTGAAATATGTGCAGAAAACAGGAGTATGCCTACTAAAGTTACACACCGCTGGATAAGAACAGATAGACCATGGTCTAGACTCCATATGGATTATGCTGGTCCATTTCAAGGAAAAACATTTCTTATAGTTATAGATTCTTTCTCAAAATGGCCAGAAGTCAAAATTGTTTCAGATATGAGCAGCGCAACATTAATAAAAATATTGCGAGAAATATTTTCGGAGCAAGGGTTGCCTGATACCCTTATAAGTGACAATGGCAGAAGTTTCATCTCAGAAGAATTCCAGAACTATTGCAAAAGGAATGGTATTAGGCATGTTCTAGTGGCACCATATCATCCAGCATCTAATGGGCAAGCGGAGCGAACAGTTCAGACCATCAAAAATAAACTCAAGAAACATTCCTCTGAACCATGGCAAGTAAAACTTCCCAAAATTTTATATGGCTTACGTACTACACCAAATAGCGTAAATGATAAAACACCAGCAGAATTACTGAATAACAGACGGTTTCGGACTAAATTCGATTATTTAAATCCTCTCACTTCAAAGGATAAACCTATGTTGGAAGAGGTAGAAAATAATGAAAACACAAAATTAAGAACACTGGAAGTCGGACAAACTGTTTATGTAAAAAATTATAGCGGAGGACCACAGTGGCTAAAAGGAGTAGTAGAGAAAAAAGTTGGGAGTTTGTAGATATTTGGTAAGATGGAATGGTAAACTTTTGAAGAGACACATCAACCAGATACATAGCTTTGGGGGGAGGAAGGAAGATAAGGAACAAAAGGAGACAAGAAATGGATTATATGAAGATGATGAGGAAGAAGACTACGTGTCACTCCCATCACAATCGAAGTGGGCTGAAATTATTGGAGTATCAGGGCCACAAGACATTGAAATACGGGAAAGTTCACAATATGGAACTAATACTGCAAAAAGGAATAAAAGGGTTTTATCAGAATCACCTGAACAGTCAGCCAGCAAGAAGGTTGCCTGTGATCTGTCTGGAGAAGAAGAGGTTTCTGAATTAGAAGATTCCCAACAGTCTTGGAGAATAATAGACTCCGAAAATGAACAATAGTGTTAAGACCTTCATGTAGAACTAAAACTAATAGGATTAAGCATTTAGTGATATAGTGTGTAAAGTTATAAGTGATTTAGTGTATTACGAACAATAGACATTTAGTGGGTGCATTGAAGAAAGAAGAGTACAATGGTGATCCATCTCGGGGGGAAGGCATGTCATGTATCTCACTCGAGGGTACTTGCAGATAATTCAGTCTGGTTATGTCAGGTGAGCAAACACGTGTGTTCCCTCGTATTTTCCCGATTTCCGCGCGTATATGTTATATTCCAATAACAATTCTCTCTAGATAATTCTTCAATTAAATCGAGAGTATTGCTTGATATGGAGGCTATTTTTATCCAGAATCTACAGGCTAATTCGAATCTTCTGATAAACAGCGGGGGAACGCACAATTCGCATTCCATAACATGGACCGGGGTGCTTCTTATAAAACTACCACATATCCTCATAGCTCTATTCTGTAGCAAATTAAGCTTTTTGAGATGAGTTTTAGCTGCGTTTGCATACAAAAAACTTCCATAGTCTAGTCTACTTCTTATCAATGACATATAGATTCTACGCAGATGTTTAGGGTGGACTCCCCATGTTCTACCTGATAACACTTTAAGAATGTTTATGTGTTTATAACATTTTCCACATGTTTCATTTATATGTCCTGCCCATCTCAAGGATCTATCCAACCAATACCCAAGGTATCTAACTTTATCGACTACAGGTAACCTTTTACCATTGATATAATTGGATAATAAAAGTGTGATTAACAGTACGGAGTTTGTATTTAAAACAGACGTCTTTCGGCTGAAATGATGATGATTTAAAGAATTTTGTAATAAAATAAGGTACCTATAATATAAATGAAATATCCATAGGCATTGTTGTGTGTCCTATATATAAATCGTGTAGTGTTGTAGTGGTAAGATCAATCAAGCAAAATATAAGATGACTAAAACATTGATCTAGTTTCACAATGTTTTGCAATACAAGTAATTCTTTGTTTTTTAGAAAATATGTTGCCCCACACTACAAATTATTCTTGTATCATGGGTGTCTTTATAAAAAATATTTACATACATAAACAGCCAGACCTGGAATAACTACATGTAGACATATATTTGACATACAAATATTTGTTCCGTGTGGGGAGCGAACCCTTGACCTGCAGCGCAGCATTCGATCGCTTATCGTTTCCAGCTAGCCCAAAATCTCAGAAAATGCCTGTATTGAACATCTTGTATGTGCTTATTCTGATAATTGCACAACGTCTTCACCGGTGGGCCGGTGGTAGTGCGCCAAGCGACTCACTCGACAGTCCCAGCTACCCGACACGAGGAAGGTCTGCGGCAACGAGGGCGGCGAAAACTCCAGCGCAGACACCGTGTCGTCCGGCGGCGAAGTCACCTCCAGGTCCTTGTTCGGGTTGCTCGGCGCGCCGCCCAGCTGGTTGAACATCTTCACTGCTTATGATCACCACGAGCTCTATATACTAAAAGTACAAAATTGACTATAAATACGGCGTTGCACCACGGAATGCAAAGTTATTGTTTAACGGCTTTGGCCTTCGGAATGAAACCACTTGTTTTGACTTTTTGAATTTGAAGGTTAAGTTAGTTTTTTTTTTAAGTTTTGTGGCATGGCTCCTTGGCCTTTGTGCAATTTCCTCATTTTTTTTTATATATAGTATTGTGGCATGGCCGCATGGCTCCTTGACCTTTGTGCAATTTAATTTTCATCAGATCGTTGGTCCAACTAGTTGGGGGCCTACCCATGCTGCGTCTTCCGGTGCGTGGTCGCCACTCGAGAACCCGTCGGCTCCAACTGGCATCAGCCGCATCAGTCCTACGGGCAATGTACCCGGCCCACTCAGCCCACTGCCACTTATAAGTGTTGCAATTCTCCGGGATATGTCAGTTACTGTCGTTCTTCTGCGGATCTCCACATTCCTGACTTGATCCCACAGTGAAACTCCAAGCATAGCTCTTTCCATTGCACTTTGAGTGACCTTAAGCTTTCTGTTAAACTAGTGATAAGTTGTCATGCTATTAAGGTGTATAAAGGAGTAGGTTTCTGGAAATGAATATAGTTATAAAAAGTAACTTTCTTGTAAATATGATGTATATAATGAGCTGAAGACATGGGCTAATTACAAACAGATATACACAGATGGAGCAAAAAACGATAAAAATGTATCTATGGCTTTTCATGACACTCAAACTAAAATTGGTCATGGTTCGAAGCTACCAAAACAAGCTAGTTAGTGTATATAATATACACCAGAGGCAAGCTTTATCTAATCCTTCTTTTTCTGCCAAGAGACTAATAATTACGTCATTTATAGCATAAGAGAAAAATATAATGAACTGGTCGATGATGGGAAAAATATAATTTTATTTTGGACTCCCTCTCATATTGGAGTTTGGAGCAACGAAGAAGTAGATGCTTTTGCAAAACTCATTTCCAACACTTCTGATAATGTACCTGTTAAAAAACTGAAAATCCCAGATACAGACTGTGTAGACATTCTTAAAGAAAATTTAACAAATAAATGGATGCAGCATTGGCACGAATCTTTAGAAACAAAGGGGTCCTGGTATCACAATATTAACACAATGATTAAAAAGCCCTGGTTTGTTAAAAACAGCTTCATACATCGAAAATTCTACACTGTGATATGCAGATTGCGTATTGGACACGGACGGTTTTATGAACATCTACACAGAATGAACATGATCTCCTCCCCTTCATCTACGTTCCAGTACGTTCTGCAACGCTTCAAGTCAATCCCTACATCATATATTTTTTGATTGTACCCATTTGTCACTTCAACGTTCAATTTTCATTAACAACTTTCTAAAAATTTATAAAACCACTGAAAAAGTTCCGCGGGCCGCGCTCCTTACCAGATCTACTTAAGAAATTCACAATGTTTCTTTACTCTGTTTAACTTTAACAAAAACACTATAGAAGATATATAGAGGGAAAGAAGAAAAATAGTAAAGGATAAACTTACTAAAGAAACATAGAAAAGGATAAACTTACTCAAAACCAGGCTGTATGGCGTATCATGCCTTTGCCTTTTCCGTTCAGAAGTACGGAAAGAAGTGAACCAAAAAAAAAAGGAGTTTGGCGGGAATGTCAAGATGAGCGTCACGCTCATTTTTCATTGGACTTTTAAAACTATTTATAGTTTTGTTTACTAAATAAAAGCGCGTGATTTATATAGTAAAAAGTGCATTCAGTAAATAATTTATCAAGAACAGTGAAATATTGTAGCATAGTGGCCACATCATGACCTAACCCAAACTTCCTCCTTGTCAGCCGCACGCGGGAAACGAAAGGAGATAAGTTAGGTTAGGTTAAGCTAGGATAATTTAGGAAATGCGGGGACCGCTTCGGCGGTCACACGTGCGGCGGGTCGGCCACCACTCGAGGTGGCTGACGTGACCCGAACTCCGGGTCACCGTCGGGCAACCCGGTCTCCTCATTGAGAGGAGCTGGGGGCCCCGTTTGCCTCCGGGCAAACGAGTGGGGCTAAGAGGAAGGACACCTCGCTAAAAAACCCTTGGCTGCTGCGTCTTCTCGCACAAAAAGACGTACCCAGCCCGGCCCCTCCCTGTGGAGTGGAGGGACCACTGTGGGCCCGCCCTAGGCGGGAATCGCCGGCGGGGGATTGGTAGTTAGGCTGTGCCATTTTCCCATGACCCCGCCACTCAGGCGATGTCGTTGTGCCGCTGTGGGTTTAGTGGGTATTCCCGGCTTCGGCTGGGCGAGTCCCACACACGCCCTTCGGGGTATGGTGCGTAAATGCATTACTACAGCGTCAAAAAAAAAAGAAAGATAATTTAGGATAGAAACTTACTCAAGAAAAAACTTACTGAAGTCTAGGCTGTATGGCGTACTATGCCTTTGCCTTTTCCGTTCAGAAGAACGGAAAGAAATGAAGCAAAAAAAAATGAACATACAACAATCAGAGGTTTGGCGGGAATGTCAAGATGAGTGTCACGCTCATTTTTCATTGGACTTTTAAAATTATTTATAGTGTCGTTTACTAAATAAAAACGCGTGATTTATGTAGTAAAAAGTGCATTCAGTGAATAATTCAAAAAGAACAGTGAAATATTATAGCATAGTGGCCTCATCATGTCTTTACGCTAACCCGCTCCTTATCGTCCAAACGCGTAAAACGAAAGAAGTTAGTTTAGGTTAAGTTATGCTAGGATAAGTTAGGATAAATTAGGATAAGTTAGGATAAGTTAGGATAGATATTTAAAAATCCTACGAGGAAATCCTAATCAAATAATCAATCAATTTAATCCTAATCATCTCCTACGAGGCGGCCTGCCTCCTAGCCGGATCGGCGCCCTGGGATCTCGAGGCCAGAGCCCTCGCGTCGCTTTACAAGTGGCGCGGGGAGGCCCGAGAGCGGGGCGAAAGATCGTTTCTGCCGAGAGTTATCGAGGCGAAGCGATCTGAGCTCCGCCAAGTCCTGGTGGCGGAGTGGTGTGCGAGACTTGCGCAACCCAGTGCGGGGCACGCCGTCATAGCGGCGGTAAGACCCTGCATGGAGAAGTGGATCGACCCGAAGAGGCATGGGACGCTCACCTTCCGTGCGACGCAGGTGCTGACCGGACACGGGTGTTTCGGCAGTTACCTGTGTCGTATCGGTCGGGAGCCGACACCGGCGTGCCATCACTGCCGTGGCGGGGCAGAGGACACGGCGCTGCACACCCTCGAGGGGTGTCCCGCATGGGACGAGCAGCGCCGTGCGCTCACCGCAGCGATCGGCGGGCGCGACCTCTCGCTGCCGGCCGTGGTCAGAGCCATGGTCGACAGCGGGGAGTCATGGGACGCGGTCGTCTCCTTCTGCGAGGAGGTAATCTCCGCGAAGGAGACGGCCGAACGGGAGAGGGAAGCTCTGAGCACTCTCCCGTCCCGCCGACGGCGCGCTGGCCGGAGGAGGAGGGAAGCCGAGGTCGATCCGCTTCCTCCATAAGGAGAGGCCGACGGGCCGAGGACCGGGGGAGTCCGACGTCCGTCACTAGGGCCGGAGTAGGCGTGTAGTGGCTGTTCCTACACGCCTACCTGATGGAAGGAGAGGAGGAAGAGGGACCCGCCGAACTCGCGCGCGGCGGGTCAAGACCTGCCGGGGACGCGGTGAATGCAAACTAGGCCCCGTACCCCCGGCAATAGGCAAGAAGAGGAACGCTCCAGTGGGTTTAGCCGGTGAGAGCCCGGCACACCCTCCGTCGACCCTCAGACGGAGGACGGTCTGGTAGAGATTCCCACTGGGTGAACAAAAAAAAAAAAAAAAAGTTAGGATAAATTAGGATAAGTTAGGATAGATATTTAATGAAGAAAAAAAATTACTGAAGACTTGGCTGTATGGCGTACTATGCCTTTGCCTTTTCCATTCGCCCGAACGGAAAGAAATGAACCAAAAAAAAAAAAATGTCTATGGTGGAGTTTGGCGGGAATGTCAAGATGAGTGTCACGCTCATTTTTCATTGGACTTTTAAAATTATTTATAGTGTCGTTTACTAAATAAAAACGCGTGATTTATGTAGTAAAAAGTGCATTCAGTGAATAATTCAAAAAGAACAGTGAAATATTGTAGCATAGTGGCCTCATCATGTCTTTACGCTAAACCGCTCCTTATCGTCCAAACGCGTAAAACGAAAGGAGTTAGTTTAGGTTAAGTTATGCTAGGATAAGTTAGGATAAATTAGGATAAGTTAGGATAGATATTTAATGAAGAAAAAAAAATACTGAAGACTTGGCTGTATGGCGTACTATGCCTTTGCCTTTTCCATTCGCCCGAACGGAAAGAAACTAACCAAAAAAAAAAAAATGTCCCTTGCCAAGTTGTCACTGTCAGTGACAAATTGAAATTGTCTCTATTATAATATGCAAAATTGCAACTTGATTAGTAAATACAACATTCTTTCAAGACTTGTAATTAATTTAGAGAAGTAAAAAGTTCACATAAACTGCAATGAGTAACATACAGTACGTACAAATAAAAGATCTGAAACCTGGGTTGAAAAACATAAATGCAGAATTCATCGTGCTTGAGGTGGGTCCTCCGACGCTGACGAAGGAAGCGCGGGAGGTGCGTACCCTGCGCGTGGCGGACGCCACAGCCTCTGTCAACCTGTCCGTGTGGGACGAGCCCGGCGCGCTATTGCAGCCAGGCGATATCGTGCGCCTCACGCGCGGTTACGCGAATCTGTGGCGCGCGGCGCTCACGCTCTATTCCGGCAAGTCTGGCGACATACAGAAAGTGGGCGAGTTCTGTATGCTATTCAACGAGCAGGTGAATATGAGTGAGCCCCAGCCGGCACCACCGCCGCCCGCAGCCGGCGCCGCGCCGCCCGCGCCCGAGCGCTCCAACGGGACGCATGCGCCGCTGCGCACGCTACAGGCGCCGGCTGCTTCCGCGCCACCGCACAACGCCAAGGCCGACCGCTACGCGCCGGCCACACAAGACCACTCCGGCAAGCACGCACACAAGACCTACGTGCGTGGCCGTGGTCACCAGCGTGGTAACAACCGGAGGTAGCACAGGCACCTGCCTGCCTTCAGTGCCTTTCAGGATAATGGTGCATTCATTTTGGCTTGATGAATTAAATTAGAAGTAGTTTGTGTGGCAACAGTGTTATACTGAATACAATGTAGAACAAGCTGATGTACTGTATAAAGTGATCTCTTCTGATGATTGGTATCAATGTGTTGGGCCATTGCACTTTTGTGATTACATAGCTGTACCTACTAGCTCTCCTCTGAACGTTGAACTGTGAGTTTGTCACATTTGTGTAGGTGTAGGTATATATTCTAGTCTTTATCAGATAGAAAAGATGTCAGACTCCAGTCCAACTGTCAATGTGGCTGTTTAGAAGACAGCTGGGACTGTGCTGCTGCAGCATAGCATATTTCTTTGAAATGCTTGCCGTTGCTAATAACTTCCTTTAGAGCTATTATACTGTAAACTGGTTGTCAGCAACTCAGTTCCTCAGCAAGTAAAACATTGTTAAAGTCGCCCAGTTCGCTGTTGACCGTTGGAAGTAAGTGAAGGTCTGCATTGACCGAGTCACTGGCAATCTGTTGACAGTGCGTAATGGATCTTATGTTGATAGAATTAAGGAGATACTTTGTTTGCATCTTCAACTCGACTTTACCATAATGTAATTGTAAGTAATAATTTTTAAGAATAAAATACATAGGTATTTTGTTTAACATTACTGAACAATCAGGTCTTGTATACATATATGTATATTACAAATAAACATTATGTTTCATATGATCAACCTTTGTTGTCATTTGTAGCATTTATGTATCTCAGAATGACAAATTTTGTCACAAATGCATAGTTTCCAAGTTGAAATAAAATACTCAGGACTGCAGAAGGTTCACTTCGTTAATTAATTATAAATGCACTTTTAGAATTCAATTAAGGCAAACAAGATGTTTCATTTTGAACCACCACTATGAACACCATATAGATAAAAAGGAGAAAAATAATAGATTTTCATAAAAATACTATTAAAAAGTTTGTGTGAGATAACACTTTTTTTTTTAAGGTAACTACGACAGTGGTTATGACTTGGATTGATGACTTTGATAGTTCTATTACTCATTGTGTTCGTAGTGAGGGTTGATTTGAGTTGGTTGTGTTTCAGAGCTTTTAATGTTTTTTTTTTTAAAAACACCCTACACTAGGAATTTCTCTTGTGTCATGGGTGTGTTTACAAGCATATAAATTCATATACACAAACAGCCAGACCCGAAACAATTATTTGTAGGTCATACAAATATTTTTTATCAAATTATGCAATTATAATTATTTATTTATTTTAATTATGCAGTATTTCTTTCCTTTGTTTCTTAACTGTTTTTTTTTTATTTTCTTTGATATTAATTAAAATTATTTTCTTTTTGTAATTTATTTATTTTTTACCAGTAACATCATCAAAAGAGTGCGAAAAATGGTAGTGAATAGTGATTTAGCGAATAAACTTGTCACGTAGCATAAATATAGCAGCAGGCGACATCTCTTGGACACGGGCTAAACTCGTGTCACATATCGCACTAATAATACAATAGTGTATCAACTCAAAATACGTCGAACTTGACATAATACAATAAACACACGTAAAATTTAATTCCTCACACGTCATCAAAACCGTCGTTCGAATAGTGCAAGAAACAGATAAGAGATGGTGCTATAAGTCACTATTTACGACATTTCGGTTGCCACTCCCCTCCCGCAACATTGCGTCATCTTTAGTTGCGACCATCGGTGATCGGGAGAGCACGTGTCGCTTGGCGTAATATTTTGAGTTGCAACAGTATTACTCAATCAGGTATGTAAAATTTATATTTTTATTTTGAATTAACATAGTATTGTTGATTTGACCTAAACACGCGCTTGGTGTTATATCGAGTTATTACACTATTACTGATTTACAAAAACAATAATTAAAGTATTATTTCTACTTATGACACTATAATTGATTTGGTTAGTAGTTTTTGATATGATACAGTTTTGTTGAGTCATAAGGTTAAGTTGATTTTTGTATGATTTATAAATGTATAATTCATAATATCTATATGTCAATTGCAGTAATATCTATAACTCATTCGAATTTGTACAAGTGTTATGAGAAAAATGCTTTCTTAGAAGTATTATTTTAATAATTTAGAGTTAATACAGTATTTGTGACAGCCATCAATCAATAATTTATTTGAACAAAATTTTTTTTAGTTTTATTTATTTGTAGGTTCAGTATACATCGTGGCCGTGTACTTGTTGATATGGCAAGAAGTATAACAAGCAGCCATCACGTTAAGGAAAATCACGAACTTGTCAGAAATTCGTCACCGTCATTATTGTCATCAGTGTATACAAATACACAGAGAGAAGACAGTGATGATGCGATTGAACAGTCAACACTTTCTATACCATCGTCATCAACAATTCATCCAGTACTTCAAGAAACTGGCGTAAACCGTTCTCCCAAAATTTTAATGTCTTTGTGTTCTCCAAATATGGTTAGTAACGTTAGCCTGATAACAAAATGCAACCAAAAGAAATATTACATTTCACCCATCCACTCAGGCCAGAGCGACTTTGATGATTCTGATTATGATCCGCATTTTGTTCCTGATAGCAAAGCAAAACTCCCAATCTGCTTCGAGGTCGAACAACAAAATCTCCAAGTGATTCTTCTTCAAGAAGCTCTTCATCCAGTAGCTCATCATCTAGTAGCTCTTCATCAAACAGTTCAGATAAAGGAGTTGTGGATAATTTAAGTCCCGTTGCTGGAACCAGTAGCTTGACTACAGAATCAAATATTTCAACCGAAGACCAAAGCAATCATACAAGGGACAGGAAAGAACTACTTGACAAAAATATAATACCCAGAAATTACCGCGAAACGTGTTATAAGGATTTGACTGATTAAAAATGTATTAAGTACTTGTTTTTCTTTTTTCATTCATAAAAAAATTGTGATTTTCAGACTGGTTAGAATTAAGTTAAAATAATTATTAAGTATATTTTTTTTAATATGAATAGTACTATACAAAAAATTTGTTTTGTTTTAATATTTGTGTATTCTTGTTTTTAAAGGTTTATTTTGATAAATGGTTAGAATAAACTATACTTTTAAAGATATCAGTATTAGTAACGACTGTTTTTGTTTATGAAGACTTGTTATTTTTATTTTAGAAGATTGTTTTCATTTTTTTTGCGAAATGTTTATTTGTCAAATCTTTTAAATATTTGTTCTTTTATCTAAATGTCTACTCCGGTAACTGACTGATTAAATATGAGAATTTACATTAAATTATAGTCTTTAACAAAAAAATTGCTGGTTTTATTTACTAATATGTAAAACAAAATAATAAACAGTTCATATAAAACAACTTATCTTATTCAAATGTATATAATTATAATATTCTAACACATTCAGATAATAGGTACCAGCTAGTGTCAACCTAAGCAGAGTTTGATCTATGGATATTAGAAAATGAATAAACATACATTGTAAAGACATAGTACACTAGGAATCGGTTTTCATCTATGTTGTATGTACAAAAACTAAGTTAAAACCGTAGGAAAAAATTATTGTTCCGACTGTAACAACTCAAAATATTTCACCAATAATGATTTAACTAAAAATAATGTTTCATTTTGAAAAAAGTAAATGGAGGAAGACAGTTGTCGCGACTTAGCGCGAAATCACTCATAATAATACATAAGAAGACATTCTCGCAAGATCACTGACACTTCTGCACAAGGTAAGCGAGAATATCAAGACTATGGTACTTTATAGTCTGTGGATTTTCACCTAGCGAAGCCAAGCCGGGCGAAGCGCCCTTTTGAAGCGTCGCCGGCATCAAGTACAGTCTTATAAGAATAATTTAAAGTCTAGTGTGAATTGAGTGAGTTCCGGAGCAAGCTAGAAGTCTCCAGTTAATGAAAGCTAAGTGCCTAGGGTTTATCTAATTACTTGTTGTTAATCCAATCGTATATGTATTAAGGTAGTTTGAACTAAAGGAAGTTACTGAAGTCGAGTAACGCTAATTGAATCAAAGGTTGTATGTCCTGTCGATCTGTGCAAGTTCTGAAAAAGGTGGCCGTAGAATTGCTATAGCCACACAAGAAAATCCCATACAGGCAGGGTATGGGTCACATGTGCAAGAATCTGCATGAGCGGTAGAGTTGCTATCGCTTCCAAGATGAATCCTAGCCCGTGGGGTGTAGGTCACATGTGGCGTGTGTCGCATGTGCAAGTTCTAAAAGAGGCGTAGAGTTATTCTAGCCTAACAAAGAAAATCCCGAGCCGCAGGGCGAGGGTCACAGACAAGGGACATCCAATATAATCGTTGAGTAGCACAAAGCACTTAAGCCAGAGCGCGAGGCTCTGTAACACACAAGCCCTCATTTGGAGGTTAAAAGTAAATACGAGTAAACAATCGAACAAATATAAATGTAACACATTTTAGAAACGTATGGTTGACCCTGCGCACTTAGTTCCAAAACAAGCAAATGATGATTGCTTAGTCCCTACAGATCGAGGTCTTGAGAGGTTAACAAAGAACATGGGATAATCATAGCTGGCACACATCTCATAACAAGGCGAAGCAGATCATTACATCATCTAAGTACCGGCTGAGACAACTACAAGCTCGGTAAGTCAATGCAAGTTATCATCAGACAAATTAAGTACTTTCGCGGAGTCGTAGTTTAGGGCCAGGATCCTTGCTAATAAGTTTTAAGCGAGGCCTGAAAGGCGACGCCACGACATGGTGGAGATGCTGGGATGAATTTTGATGAATCCTAAGGTCTGGTGATGCTTGCTTTGACTTATAAGGGATGTAAATTCTTTAAAGCTGAAAGGTTTCAGTTTATTTAAAATATGTGATGCCATTCGTGTTCATTCTAAAAACTTGTTCGCAACTCACTCGCTCATTCACTCAATTTGCCGGTAAAGCTACATACATAAAAAGTTTAAATTTATATTCATAATTAAGCTATATGAATATTATTAGCAATAACGTTGAAAGTCGTTTTGTCATCAAAAAGTTATAAAGGACATAACGTGTGTTGTTGCTTTATGGTATTTGTACTCAATGGCGGGACAATGGTATAAATTTACCACGGCTTGTGATAGTTGTTATAATCATGAAACGGTGATTCAGTGTTAATGTCTGTTAATTGCTGGAGCTTAAAAGAAGCTTGGAAGCTAACAAGTGTATGGAGAAGGCAGACATTCGTTTTGTTTTGTGAAACAAACAAATAACATGCCTAATTGGCATCGGCAAAATTGTCGTATTTTTTCTTCTCTTTCAAGACAAAGGTCATGTTACCTAAGAAATAGTTAATAGAAAATTCATACGGTTTTAGGTATTGAAATCCTACAAGATACGTATCAAAGTTGATGCTTGGAAGAAAGCTGTGATCGTGTGTATACTGCCTTATTAGAAATGACGTTTCGTTCATTCATTCAAGTTACCGTTCAAAGTTTGTAAGCCGACACTACTAGACGCCATCGATATGAAAACTTTTTCAATTACTCAAGAAAGTTGTTAATATTTGCCGCAAAGTTGTTTAACCTGTGAAATAAACATCAGAAGCGCTCATTTAGTGTTTGAGGCTGTGATTTAAGGTATGAAAAGTGATTATTCTATATTTTACGTCTGTAGTACAGAAATTCACGTTCCGCAAAAAGTTGAAATTTTTGTGCTGTCATACGGCTCACGTGGTTTGGAAACAGTTTTAATTGATACCCACAGTGAACAAATTACAAAAGGGAGGGAATACAAATTGAGAAACTGCTATTAATTAATAATATCCTTCAATATGCAAATGTACCCATTTACATACAAGAAAAGATAATTTAATTCCTTTACTCCTATGTTAAGTTGAAAATCAGGTTTGGCTACTAAGAAAATGGAAGAGAATGTTCCATTGTGTCATAAGTACCATAAGTAAACAAATACTTATAGTTAAAATTTAAACCATGTTATGACATTATAAGTTCCTAGGTATAGTAGGACAATAGTCATTCCTTGACTGAGTACCCAAGAGAAAATTAACTATGTACTCTACTACTTTGGATTTTCCTAAGAGACTTTAAAATGGTCAATTAACTTGTTTTAAAATCCTTCAATTCTTAACTACTTACTTCGCCATAATTTTCATTATAATTCAGTCATTAACAGCTATATATTTGCTGTACTGCCTATTTTCTTGAAATAAAATAAGCTAAATTAAACAACGGGTAAAACAATAAACAAATACATGCCTACATATGACAAAGTAATTTCAAGGGAAATTTTTAATTTTCTTGTTGAATTAGAAGCAAAATTAAAGTATGAAAGTATTGTTACTTTCATAAAAACCATTTACACTGGCTAGAGATATGATTATATGTGAGTAAAGTCTAGAGTAAGATAATTATGCCTTAATATTAATTTTAAAATAGCATTGGGAAGCCATTGTTATTTCAAGATAATAAGAATTATATTAGAAGGCATGGCAAGGAAAATGACAATTAAGATGCTTAATTTATGAAGATGTTGGCAAATGATAATTAGTAATTGACTGACTATTAGTATGTACTTACAGAGTACTTACTTATAAACAAATATTGGTTTTTTTCTTTTTTTTTCTAATCCATTCTTTAATAAATTATTAATTGAAATTTAAGGTCAAGTGAATTTTAAATGAAACTAGGTAATAGTTAAGGCAAAGTTACATTTTTTTTTCAAATGAGTTAAAGAATTAATTGATTAATTAATTTTTTATTATCAATAGAAATGGATAAAATTTGAAATTATAATATACATAATGGTACATAAGTTTATAGTACTGGTAACTTTGCAGAAGAACCTGAAATGAAAGACATATTAATAAAACCGTTTGACTAAAATTACGGAAGAAATCCAAGCCATTTCTGCACGAGCCTATGATATCTATATTGGTGTATAGGGCTGATGAGTTTGTTTGTCTGTTTGTTTGAACATGCTGATCTCGGGAACTGCTGGTCTGCAATAGTTTAACTAATGAATTTGAGTAATTCATGCACATCATAGAGCTATTAATAATTTAAAACAAGCAATAGAACTTGATGAATGCCGAATCACATTGGACGAAATTCAACGTCATTTAAGAATACTTCAATCCATAGGAGAGAACACTGATACGAATCAGATGAGATTTTTAATAATGGAAAAATTCCCTACAGACCTAATCTACGATACCAAGATGAGACTTGGATCTGAAGGTACTTTTACTGTGGAATGTATTCTAAAGCATCTATCCTTGATAATATCCACTAAGGAGGACGCTATGAGGATAACACAATAACCTTGTACGGGTAGTGCTGTTGAAACCCCGTACACTACAGAAACCCTGCATATAAAGGATGCTACAAATCTAGAAAGAAGGAGACCTGGAACGTCAAAGAAAATTTTCACCCACATTAAAATACCGAAGGGAAGACCTCAACACAATATCAAACCTAATAATGACAGACTTAAGAGAAGATTTGATCCAAACATAACTAAAGAAAAGAAATACAAGAATTTTGGTAAAAGAAAGAAGCTCTACAATTGTATCTTCTGTAATGGTAACCACTACAATAGCGATTGTGAAAAGGTTAAGACTCTAGAGAAAAGAAAAGCAAAACTTCAAGATAGATGTTTTATATGTTTTAGGCAGGGACATCACCATTCTCGGTGCAATAATAAAAGGGAATGTCACTTCTGTGGCAAGTATGGAATACATAACTCAGCATTATGTCCTACTAAAGTGCAACCCAAGAGTCGAGATGAAAGGGAATCGACAAATGTAATGCACGTAAGCAGAAAAAAGTCCACAATATTGCAAACAGCCGTTGTTGCAGTACTAGGCCACAGTGATAGCAGAAGAAACTGTAGGATACTGTTAGACACAGGAAGCGAGAGAAGTTATATTACAGAAGCTATGGCTAAAGAATTGAATCTTCAAGAGGAAGAACGAAATAACCTTGCAATATTTACGTTCGGATCTCAACAACCTAGAAAGATAACAAGCTCATTAGTAAGGATAGATCTTATGACAAATAATAATGCAATCAGGTCAATATTTGCTAACGTCATACCATCAATATCTCCAGGGGTACCATATCCAGAGGAAAATTTACTGGGGTGGAAGAACTCTGGCAAATATCAGTTAGCTGATGATGGGTCATTGCTTGACCGGGTTGATATATTGATAGGTAATGATCATTATTACTCTATAATGGCAACTGATAAAATACAAATAGGACAGGATTTGTATTTGATACATTCTGAATTTGGATGGATAGTTTCTGGCAGAATAAACACTACCAAATGCGTGCAACGATTAACAGTACTCACATATTTTGAAAATTCTGGCAACGATAGTTTTAATCAACTAGATCCACCACTACACAGAGAAAGTTTGAAATGTTTGTGGGATTTGGAGTCCATAAGTATAACAGACTCACCTAAAGCAAATAGGGATGAGGAAGCTATTAAGCATTTTAACGAAACCACAGAGTATAAAGATCACAGATATTATATCAGCTGGCCATGGAGTGATAGTCCATCAGGATTGCAATCCAATTTTGGGCTGGCATTTGGTCGACTCAAAGGCTTACTTAAAAGATTAGATGCAGCTACAATAACGTCGTATGATGACATAATCAAAGATCAGTGGAGTAATGGAATAATTGAGGAAGTTCCTAAGAGACAAGTTAACCATATAGTACATTACCTTCCGCATCACGGCATCACGGCACCAGGAAAGGTACTACGTATAGTCTATGATGGATCAGCACATGTTGGGGACAGTAAAAGTTTGAATCAGCATCTTTATTGCGGACCTTTGTTATTGGAAGACTTAACAGGGCTGTTAATTAAATTTAGATGTCACGCTATTGGAATAGTAGCGGATGTCGAAAAGGCTTTTCTTCAAATCGGACTTAAAGACATAGATAGAGATGTGACAAGATTCTTGTGGCTGAAGAACCCTCATAAACCAGTAACCGAGGACAATATCATCCATCTCAGATTCACCCGTGTTCCATTCGGTCTTACAGCGTCACCATTTATTCTAAATGCCACAGTCAAACATCATCTGAAATGTTCAAAATACGAATACATAAAGAAAATAGCCAATGATATTTATGTAGATAACCTTTTGACTGGATCAAACACTGTTAATGAAGCAGTAATGCTGTACCACAATTTGAAAAATACATTTGAGGAAATTTCCATGAATCTAAGACAATGGAGTTCTAACTCCAAAGAATTTATAAAACATATTCCAGACGAAGATGTATGTCCTGACAAAACGATAAAAATACTCGGTATAGAATGGAATTTAGAGCAAGATACATTGAGCTTGAAAGCAAAAGTAAATGAAGATAATAAACACACAAAAAGAGGAGTCTTGAAAACTATAGCAGCTGTATACGATCCTTGTGGATTTAGCGTACCTAGTATGCTGTCCGCAAAGATTTTCTTACAAGACCTATGGAAGAAAAAGGTAAAGTGGGATAGTCCACTAGATACTGATGCTAAAGAACGTTGGATAACTATTCTAAAAGATATAAAGTACATAGAAAATATTTGCATACCTCGTAGAACTATTGCCTCCATCGAAGGGGTAATTGAGCTACATTGTTTCTCCGATTCTTCATTGCAGGCCTACGCTGCGGTGGTCTACTTGGTGCAAGGAATTAATATACATTTCATAATAGGAAAATCACGACTCGTGCCGATCAAAGATCAACAAAACTTAAGTATACCCAAACTAGAGTTACTCGGTGTACTTATTGGAAGTAGACTGATTAAATATGTTCTGAAATTCTTAACAAAGCAGGTCACTAAGCAAACCTTGTGGACAGACAGCCAGATTGTGATAGACTGGTATAATTCCAACAAACTACTTACACCATTTGTGACACGAAGACTAGAGGAAATAAAACTGAATAAGGATTTGATACTTAGACATGTTCCATCACAACATAACCCTGCGGATGCAGCAACGAGACCATACGCTTCGGAAGAGGAAAGGTCACGTTGGTTACTGGGACCAGAATTCTTAAGATTGGACAAATCCAAATGGCCGTTCGTCCCAGTAAATACCGTTACTTTTTTGGCGGGGGAGGATCTGCCGAATGCAGAAAGTCTACAGTTAAATATTGCTCAAGATGAAGATATGGCTGAAAATATAACTGAAGAACCTCAGTTACAAAAATCGTTAAATAAGTTGTCAGAAGAAACGCATCATGAAAGCAGTATATTAAAAGAAATTAAGAACTTACAATCTAAACATTTTGAAGATGAATTAAAAGGAAAAGAAACTAATCTAAGTCGAAATCTAAGGCTCTTTAAAGATATTGACGGTATACTTCGCTGCAGAGGCAGACTGAAATATGCCGGTTGGGCTTTCGATAAAAGATATCCAATAATCATACCGAAAGATTGTGAATTTACCACTAAAGTAATTAGAGACATACATGAAAGAAATTATCATGTAGGTGTCAACCACACATTGAGTATAATTCGTGAAACGTATTGGATACCTCAAGGCAAAAGCCAGGTTAAGAAAATATTGGGTAAATGTTCCCGGTGCATGAAACATGGTGGTGGACCATACAAATTACCATCTACACCGGCACTACCTCCTGAAAGAGTGAACTATAGCCAACCATTTACTTTTACTGGTGTTGATTATTTAGGTCCAATATTAGTCAAAACAGATAGCGGCACAAGTAAGAGATGGATATGCTTATTCACGTGTCTTGCTGTTAGAGCTGTACATCTCGAAGTAGTTGAAGATCTTTCAGCTGAACAAGGACTACTTGCTTTAAGACGAATGATTTCAATTAGAGGAGTTCCTACATGGATAACCTCCGACAATGCTTTGCATTTTAAATTGATTTCCGACATAGTAGCAAAAGCATACTGTGTTAAAAATAAAATAAGATGGCGTTTTATACCCGAACTAGCACCATGGCACGGAGGTTTTTATGAACGCTTAGTTGGACTGATAAAACATTGTATGAAAAGAACATTTCACAAACATCTTTTAAGAGATAGTCACTTGGTAACAATGATAAAGGAAATAGAAGCGGTGGTCAATTGTAGACCACTAACTTGTGTTGATACCGAACTTGAACATATTTTGAAACCATCCGATTTTCTTCATTGGGGCAGATGTGCCACTCTTGAGAGTGCAAAAACTGACGTAATAATACAAGGATCTTCCACAAAAACAAATTTAATTAAAGGCTGGAAGAAGTCTAGAATAATACTAGAGGAATTCAAAGAAATGTTTCAAAACCGCTACTTACATAGCTTAAGAGACAGACATAGTCATTCTCCTAAACAATCACGAGTTACTTCAAATCTTAATCCAATAATAGGTCAAATAGTACAGATAAAGGGAGATAAGAACAGAGAAGGCTGGAAGGTGGGAAAAATAGTGTCCTTAGTAAAAAGCTCTGATGGTCTAGTTCGAGTAGCACAAGTCAAAGTTGGAAATGCAATTTTCACTCGCTCTATTGCACATTTATACCCTTTAGAAGTTGAAGATGACGAAGGTCATGATGAAGCTATTCAAGAAACTAGAAAGGATTCTCAACCCTTTCGATTGCCGATAAAAACTCATGAAAAGGCAATAAATATAAATCCTACTAATGATACAGAAATGAAAGCTGTTCAAAATAAAACATCAATTGGTGATGAAACGAAACAAATAGATGAAAATTTGACAAAAAATACGAAGGATACTAGTAACAAAATAGATGTTGAAAATGAAATCGTTGACAGAAATGATTATGACAATGAGGATAATAATGATTCGAGAGAACCATCAAAGGACAGGGAGAACCATGATAGACTAAACGGAGAACTGAGGAGCAAGCGTGAGGCAGCAGTCCGGGCCCTTGAGAAGATAAGGGAGTGGACGCAGAATCTGATGATCACCTTTGTTTAAAAAATTTCCGGCGGGAGTGTCGCGACTTAGCGCGAAATCACTCATAATAATACATAAGAAGACATTCTCGCAAGATCACTGACACTTCTGCACAAGGTAAGCGAGAATATCAAGACTATGGTACTTTATAGTCTGTGGATTTTCACCTAGCGAAGCCAAGCCGGGCGAAGCGCCCTTTTGAAGCGTCGCCGGCATCAAGTACAGTCTTATAAGAATAGTTTAAAGTCTAGTGTGAATTGAGTGAGTTCCGGAACAAGCTAGAAGTCTCCAGTTAATGAAAGCTAAGTGCCTAGGGTTTATCTAATTACTTGTTGTTAATCCAATCGTATATGTATTACGGTAGTTTGAACTAAAGGAAGTTACTGAAGTCGAGTAACGCTAATTGTATCAAAAGTTGTATGTCCTGTCGATCTGTGCAAGTTCTGAAAAGGGGCCGTAGAATTGCTATAGCCACACAAGAAAATCCCATACAGGCAGGGTATGGGTCACATGTGCAAGAATCTGCATGAGCGGTAGAGTTGCTATCGCTTCCAAGATGAATCCTAGCCCGTGGGGTGTAGGTCACATGTGGCGTGTGTCGCATGTGCAAGTTCTAAAAGAGGCGTAGAGTTATTCTAGCCTAACAAAGAAAATCCCGAGCCGCAGGGCGAGGGTCACAGACAAGGGACATCCAATATAATCGTTGAGTAGCACAAAGCACTTAAGCCAGAGCGCGAGGCTCTGTAACACACAAGCCCTCATTTGGAGGTTAAAAGTAAATACGAGTAAACAATCGAACAAATATAAATGTAACACATTTTAGAAACGTATGGTTGACCCTGCGCACTTAGTTCCAAAACAAGCAAATGATGATTGCTTAATCCCTACAGATCGAGGTCTTGAGAGGTTAACAAAGAACATGGGATAATCATAGCTGGCACACATCTCATAACAAGGCGAAGCAGATCATTACATCATCTAAGTACCGGCTGAGACAACTACAAGCTCGGTAAGTCAATGCAAGTTATCATCAGACAAATTAAGTACTTTCGCGGAGTCGTAGTTTAGGGCCAGGATCCTTGCTAATAAGTTTTAAGCGAGGCCTGAAAGGCGACGCCACGACAACAGTCTCAACTCAAAATTTCTAAATAATTAAACTATTTGTTTTATTTTTTTATTTTTGTAAAGATATTATTCATTTCAATTCAGTTTAATAGCTCATATGGCAGTTATTCAAATTGCAACTATTATAGGAAGTGAGTAATAAGTTTTTTGTTAATTCTGAAAAATGATCGATTTTGAGTTGATACAGTATTGTATTATTAGTGCGATATGTTGCATCGAGCCGAGAGATGGCGTTGCGCGAAAGTACGGTCGATAATATAATAAATAAATTCAAATAAGGAACGACCGGATTAAATAAAATAAAAAAGGAAATAGGATAAATATTAAAAATAAGAACCAACTCATGAGTCTGAAATTAAAATGCAAGTCGCGGAACGCACTTGTCAATGGTTCAGGAAAAGACAATTGGGAGGGGTCGATCGCTTGGCTACAGAAGTTTCGAGAAGAACTATTGAGGTCTTGCTCGGATGGTGGCTGGTTTGCTGACGTTGCTAGTACGCAAGGTTGACGTGTGGGCCTCGAGCAGGAACCCGTGTGGAGGCGTCGCGTCCTGACTTGCCTCAGGTAGCCTTGATTCCGATTGGATTAGGCTTGTTTGGAGTAGAAGTGTGCTGAACCCTGGTGGTATGGCACATCCAATTCTCTTTCGACGGCGACTAGACAGGTATAAGCTGTCACAATTTCTTTGTTCCGGGTTTCCTGAAATACCTAGCTATTCCCGCAGTTCAGTTTTCTCGGTGGTAGGCAACAACATCAGCCGCCGGCATAAGTTACCACCCACCAGACAAAGTCTTGCCGCCAAGCGATTCGTCGTGTTCCGGCATGATGTCTGGTGAAGCCGTACGGAGAACGGGTCTGAGCAGTTGTGTTGCGATGTGTGCCGGGTACGATGTGCCTAATGTTGTTGTGTCGGGAGTTTGGTCGTGAAGGCTCTCCAGATCATCCTCTGGCGCAGCATCGTTGGTCGTGTTGTTGGGTTAAACATTGCATCACCTCGCTCAACTGCCGTCTTCCTTCCTATTCACTCAGTTTTTTTGAGTGAATAGGCTTAATAAGCTAGTGTGCTTTACCATCAACGATTGCATCACTGCTTACCATCAGGCGGGATTGCAGTCAAGCACTAGTTTATAACTATTAAAAAAAAAAAAAAAAAAGTTCAACCGTGCATTAATCTGACACCCGTCAGTTAGTAAAGCCAAGGGTCTTTGGACCGTAAACCAGAAGCGTTAGTCAGGAGAGCTAATCAGAAACGTAGACTCCCTGTCCTTATTTATTTGTTTTGATGTATCTAGTGAGTTAGAGTGAGTTTAAAACAGGTTGCATGTAAATAGGCTATACTTATCAAATAACATACACACATCAAAAGTGTCTAGGGATCAACATATATTTTTGCAATAACTTTTCTCCTGATTGATATTAATTAAAATTTTCTTTAAGGATTCATCAAATAAAGTGTTTTCGTTTGTCACAGTAACGATAAACCAAGTCACCTTTGCATTAATAAAGAAATTTGCCATTTTCCTAATAAAGGGATATTTGACATTTGAACCACTAACACAAAAGTTCGAAAAAAAGACTGAAATAACAGTTTTCTCTAAAATTTTATTGGGTAACTTAAACAATTAATAATCCGTGTTTCTACCGCGAACACTAACAACACAAGAACATCGGTTTGGCATACTCAAAATGAGTTCATCCAAATCACGCTGTGGAATGGCCGCCCATGTTCGTTGCAACAACAAAAAAAGGTCTTCTTGCGACTGGATACCCTCCATATTCGGCAGAGCTCTTCTCTGTAGCATATCCCATGCATGCTCAATCGGGTTCAAGTCTGGCGACTGAGCAGGCCAGGGCAGGACATTGATGTTAGCTGCGGCGAGAGTCTGTCTTACAACTCTTGCGGTGTGCGGTCGTGCATTATCATGCATTAACTGAAATAAGGGACCGATTTGCACTTGTAGAGGAACGATGACGTCTGATACAATCGTTTCAGCATAAATTTGAGCGTTGAGGTTGCCTCTGATCCAAATCAACTCAGTTCTTCCGCCGATCCAAATACCCGCCCATACCATGATGGTTCCACCACTATAAGGATGGACTTCCTGGCAGGATTTTAATCGCTGTTGGCGTCCAGGGGTTCTCCAGTGTCGTATACGTCTTGTATCCGGTCTCATACCAAAACGAGACTCATCAGAAAAGCACACGAAACGCCATTGTTCTTCTGCCCAATTTCTGTGTTCAAGAGCCCATTGATATCGAATCCTACGATTGTGCATTGCTATAGGTGGTACCCGTAGCGGTCTTCGGGAATGAAGGTTCACTTCATGCAAGCGGTTTCTGACTGTTTGGTCGCTAATTAAGTTCCCTGAAGAGTGATGAAGCCTCACGGCTAACATCATGGCGGTTATTGTTGGAGCTCTTCGAGTTAAGATTTGAATGTATCGGTCTTGTCTCCGTGTGGTGCAGCGATACCGTCCTCCATGGCGCTCAGCCACGGTACCAGTGCTTCGGTAACGTGTCCAAAGTCGACTGATAACACTCTGACTTGTATTCAGAGCTAAAGCCACAGTACGTTGCCGGGAACCAGCTTCTATCATTCCCACGGCTCTGAGCATTTCTTCCCTGCTTAAATGACGTCGCCGCTCCATAATAACGTTGGTTTTAATCAGTAGTAGGGAAACAGTAGCACTAATAATGTCTTCAATGCGTTGTATGTTTTTATAGGGAAAATATTGACAGCTGATTTTCATCTTTTACTCGAATTTGATTCACAGTTCCTGATTCAAATTATGAAATGCACCAAAAAGGATCCATATAAATTTATAAAATCATAAATTTATTACAAAGCCACATCTCAATCTCAAGAAATCCGCATAAAAATGCTTGATCCCTAGACACTTTTGATGTGTGTATAACCAGGTATGCATTTTTGTAAGTAGCTGGATAGCCTTCACACGATTAGCCACATAAGCTTTTAATTTAGTTACATCAGTTTAAGCCAGGCTAAAACAATTTGTGAGTCTGAATAGAGAAGGACACTTTCAATTTTTGTTTTAGCCGTCAGTGTGTCATAGACTCTACTGGCTAACTTAGATAGCAATAAAGCAGCATTCAGTTCCAAACAACAGACAAACTTTGTGAGGCAGGATTTACACGCGACTTTGAGCATAACAAGGATACCTTAACATTGCCTGCATTATCCACACATCTCAAATATACACAACAGCCATAAGCAGTGGTGCCAGATGCATCAGCAAAACCAATAATTTGTGCAAAGCTTGATTTGTGTCGTCTACAAGTCGTTGTATAGACAATGGTGTCATTGTAACTAATCTGGTGTAAAATGCATGCCATGCTTGAAGCAACTTTTTATCAGGTAATGAATCCCAGTCTAGTTGGGCTTTCCATAAACGTTGCATAATTACCGTAGCGCCAACCACCAAGGGTCCAATCAAGCCTAAGGGGTCAAAACTTAGAATTTCACGTTTGGTCATTCATACCTAAAGTTTTTAATGAGTGATTATTCTTATGTAAATCCACCTCATCAAAATGTTGTAAATCTTGTGGGATATCTTGTAATAATTCCCTTGAGTTTGACACCCACTTGTGTAACTGAAAGTACCTAGACTTAACAATTTACAAAGCTGCTCTCGGGCTCCCATCAATTTTTCTGAGGTGCTTTCCGAGAACAGAATATCATCAACATAAGTGCAATTTTTTATAATGAATGCAGTAATTGGGAATTCATCCTTGTATTGCTCGGCTAGCCATTTTAGACACCTAGTTGCCAAGTGGTCTTGTGTTTTTTTTTTTACGGTGGTCTTGTGTTTTTTTTTTGGTGCTAGCTAATCCGGGTATAGTGGCTAGTCTATAACGGTCATAACCCAACACAGCAATAACCCGATAGGGTCCCACGTAGGGTGAAATTTGATTTTGATTTTAGTTAGAAGTTCTAGTAATTTTTACAAGGTCGCCCTCATCAAACACGTGCAGGAAGTCTATTTTTATCATGAGCTATTTTTTTTTTTGTTTTTGCTGTTCTACATCAAGTTTGTCTTTGACGGATTCGCGTAAAAATTTCTGTATCTAGTTCCTTCAAAGATGCCGTAAAACAATGTTTATACCTACAGAGTATATTAAACAATTGTTGTCGTTGGGACTCATCGATTGTGCTACCTATTTTCACTTGACCAATATCAATATTATCAGGCTCGATATTGAAAGAATCCGCTGACGTCAAAGACGATTAACTATCCGGACCTTAGTACCCCTCCCAATAACCGCAGTCTCTCGTAATTGACAAATTTTGACCATGGCGTTATCCTTACTAATATTATAAATCGGAAAGTGAGTTTGTTTGTTCCGTTTTCACGCCGTAACTACTGAACAGATTGCTTTAATTTTTTTTTTAAACGTAAAGTTAAAAGTCCGGATTAAATAATAGGGTACTTTTTATCCCGAAAAAAATGATAATCCCGAGGGAAATCTAAAAGCACGATAGAACCGATCTCATCTTTGACCCGATATACTCCCCCGTTTACGGTGAACTGTTGATTGGGCTTTCCCATAACCTTCCTGCTTAATAGAATATCTCAATCTTGAATTATATTAACTCGAGCCTTAACTGTGGCTGGGCCATATAATATATCGGTATCAGAAGAGACCGTTACAGAAGCAGATGTGTCATCACCTAATCCTAATACTGGAAAACCTAGTTCCATATTACCGTCAAAAGAAACAATTAATTCCTTCGTAGTCTTATACACGATAACATGAGGTTGTTCTGTGAATGACTGTCCTACAAGCAAGGGTAAATCAAAAAGTTTGTCCTCTACTACATGACACAAAACGCGACCACTAACATCATCAATGTTCAATTCCACATCAACCCCGCCTTTAGATTGTATTAGATTGTTTCCAAAACCTCTTAAAGGTATGGAAGGACTGTCGCATGTAAGACCTAGCGCCGAAGCTGCGGACTGCGTCAGAAGCGTGACCTCACTCCCGAAATCTATGAAAAATTTTATAGGAACGTTGTTTATTCTACCTAGTTTAATGAATTTTGAATTTGACTTCATACGTATTTTCTTTTGGGGATTCTCAGGGTTTTAATCGGTGCTGAGCTTATCTTGTCAATTTTCAACTTTATGACCAACTTTATTGCACTTACTGCATCGAATTAGGGGCTTAGTGCAATTGTAATATTGATGTCCTGTTTCTTTACAATTATAACAAAATCGGGCGTGAATTTGATTACTATCAACCTTATCGGATCGACTCGTGGTATTAATATTTGTTGACTCTGAAGCAGGGGAAGATTGACCTTTAAAATTTGTGCGTCCAAAAGGTTGTGTTTCCTTGTTACACATAAGAAATTGCAATAATTGCTCAGGTTGGGTACAACGTATTGCGTTAGCACTAGACCTCATTATTTTATCGCTTAAACCATGGATTATACATTCCACTGCATGCTTACCCTCGATATCACTATGGTTCAAGAGAGCCAATTTTTCATAATAATAGACCTCCAGGGGTTCATCAAACCTAGTCTTTCTCCTAAGCATGTCCTTCAAGGATTGGCCATAATTTTGTTCAAACGGAAAGGCATTCGTCAATTTTTGTTGCCACTCATCCCAGCTAAATATTATAGAGTTCAAACTCTCATACCACGTTTTAGCCAATCCTTGTAGTTTCTGCATAGCAAAATGTATGAGCGTCCTTTCATCCCAGCCATAGACAGTGGCACATTCATTGACCTTTTTAAGCCAAATATCAATACGTTGACCATGTGAAGAAGGATCAAAATTAGGTAAAATATTCTGGTGGTAAATAGTATTCTTAAAAGGATTATGTATTGGAGAAGTTACTGTTAACGGCTGAGATGTACGCTTAATGTTACTAATATTTTTTTAAATATTCACAATATCAAGAGAGTTAAAAGTTGGACTGTCTGACCGTTCATTCCGTGGTGTCGGCGCTGCGTGTTCGGCGGCAGCACTTGTTTCACGGGATCTCCGCACTGTAGGGCTCCGTTCACGAGGTAAGCTTCTACCTCGCGCCCGCAACCCGTCCTGTTCGTTGTTCATCGACGCGCGATAATTGGCTCGTTCAGCACCGACTACCGGTGTACCCCGTCGCCCGAGGTCGCGTTCCCGGCTTAGCTCGCCCTCCAGAGCACGTAGTTGCTCGCGATGACGTTCCAACTCCTGTTCTAATTTTCAGACACTGTGACGTCCCTGTTTTTGATTCGGAGTTCGTATGCGACTACGGTTCCGACTGCTTGATTCTGCACTGCAAGCAGCTCCTCTACGGGTGGGCGTCCTAAGGCGCCGCCGCGGGGATGGATCACTTGCACGTTACACTGAAACTTGTAAACGAAAACTATGTATCTTATCAATCGCATCACTGCTTACCATCAGGCGGGATAGCGGTCAAGCGCTAGTTTATAATTTATAAAAAAAAAAGTAATGACGGTAGTTAACTCATCGTAACACGCATTTACGCTGAGTCACAGCCACTGTCGTCATGCGTCATATTGCAACTATGCATTTTACTGGAAATTAGAGATAGCTATTTTTCTTTGCATTGTATTCAGTCTTGCCTCAGCCACCAGCTAATAATATCCTGTATGTTTTGTAATTAAATTAATATTTCAAAATCAATATTTTTTTTAACAAAAGTCCTGACCGCCGAAACATAACTGGCGCAGCCGGTAGGATCGCGGCGTTCTAAGATCGAATCGAACTCTTCATCTTATGAGCGACGGTTCTCAAATCGTTCCTTCGCGGTCTACAAAGAACCTATCGCGCGGTCGGACACCTCTACGGTCATCGGGATAAATCTTCCGGAGAATTGGAGGAAGCTGCGTTGAACGAGACTCGACTCGGCAGGAGATGCAGTGGCTACTTTGGTAAGTGCTCTTGTTCTACCAAGTGTCCTTGCTCTATTTCCTGTCCTAGTTTTAATTTGTGTATTTTAAGTTAATCGATGTGTTTGTGAGCTAAAATCGCAGTAGGCAATAACATTATTATTATAAATTAGGTTTGTTTGTCTATAAGCTATAATCGCAGTAGGCAACAACGTAATTATTATAAGTTAAGTTCCCACGAACAAATTCCAACTGATAAATTTGACACCTCTATTGTTTTGCGTTGAGCGCCACTATACAGGCAAGCAACAGTAAGACAATGTCGCTCAGAGATTATGATGCCACTTATAAACCATACAAACTAATCGCAGATTTAATGCCAAAATTTGATGGCAATCCTAAATTGCTAAACTACACACATCAAAAGTGTCTAGGGATCAAGCATTTTTATGCGGATTTCTTGAGATTGAGATGTGGCTTTGTAATAAATTTATGATTTTATAAATTTATATGGATCCTTTTTGGTGCATTTCATAATTTGAATCAGGAACTGTGAATCAAATTCGAGTAAAAGATGAAAATCAGCTGTCAATATTTTCCCTATAAAAACATACAACGCATTGAAGACATTATTAGTGCTACTGTTTCCCTACTACTGATTAAAACCAACGTTATTATGGAGCGGCGACGTCATTTAAGCAGGGAAGAAATGCTCAGAGCCGTGGGAATGATAGAAGCTGGTTCCCGGCAACGTACTGTGGCTTTAGCTCTGAATACAAGTCAGAGTGTTATCAGTCGACTTTGGACACGTTACCGAAGCACTGGTACCGTGGCTGAGCGCCATGGAGGACGGTATCGCTGCACCACACGGAGACAAGACCGATACATTCAAATCTTAACTCGAAGAGCTCCAACAATAACCGCCATGATGTTAGCCGTGAGGCTTCATCACTCTTCAGGGAACTTAATTAGCGACCAAACAGTCAGAAACCGCTTGCATGAAGTGAACCTTCATTCCCGAAGACCGCTACGGGTACCACCTATAGCAATGCACAATCGTAGGATTCGATATCAATGGGCTCTTGAACACAGAAATTGGGCAGAAGAACAATGGCGTTTCGTGTGCTTTTCTGATGAGTCTCGTTTTGGTATGAGACCGGATACAAGACGTATACGACACTGGAGAACCCCTGGACGCCAACAGCGATTAAAATCCTGCCAGGAAGTCCATCCTTATAGTGGTGGAACCATCATGGTATGGGCGGGTATTTGGATCGGCGGAAGAACTGAGTTGATTTGGATCAGAGGCAACCTCAACGCTCAAATTTATGCTGAAACGATTGTATCAGACGTCATCGTTCCTCTACAAGTGCAAATCGGTCCCTTATTTCAGTTAATGCATGATAATGCACGACCGCACACCGCAAGAGTTGTAAGACAGACTCTCGCCGCAGCTAACATCAATGTCCTGCCCTGGCCTGCTCAGTCGCCAGACTTGAACCCGATTGAGCATGCATGGGATATGCTACAGAGAAGAGCTCTGCCGAATATGGAGGGTATCCAGTCGCAAGAAGACCTTTTTTTGTTGTTGCAACGAACATGGGCGGCCATTCCACAGCGTGATTTGGATGAACTCATTTTGAGTATGCCAAACCGATGTTCTTGTGTTGTTAGTGTTCGCGGTAGAAACACGGATTATTAATTGTTTAAGTTACCCAATAAAATTTTAGAGAAAACTGTTATTTCAGTCTTTTTTTCGAACTTTTGTGTTAGTGGTTCAAATGTCAAATATCCCTTTATTAGGAAAATGGCAAATTTCTTTATTAATGCAAAGGTGACTTGGTTTATCGTTACTGTGACAAACGAAAACACTTTATTTGATGAATCCTTAAAGAAAATTTTAATTAATATCAATCAGGAGAAAAGTTATTGCAAAAATATATGTTGATCCCTAGACACTTTTGATGTGTGTATTATATTAGGGAAGTAGAAAACTTATTACAGTTAACATCCGAAGCAGATCGTTCGCACCCAGCATTCATATGTTTAATTAAAAGTAGGCTCAGTGGTCTAGCCATAGACGCAATAGCATACGAAGGTTACCTAAATTCGTGGCAATCGATTAAAGACGCGTTAATCAGGCGCCTTGGTGAACCACGAAATGAAATACAAGTTATGCAGGAGCTAATGCGAGTGCGTAAGTCTAAGGCAGAAGATGCTGAAAGTTTTGGCAAACGCCTCCGTGAGCTGTTGGATACTTTGTATTCTGTAGGAGAGCATGGTAATAAGTCTTATTACGAAAAGATGGTTATTGAACAGTTTATAAACCAGCTAGACTTTCACGTATCGTTGGGCGTTCGAATCGCCAAACCAGACACCTTTGAGAAGGCCATCATAGCAGCTAGACAAGAAGAGGCTAGGTTGTTACATAATAGAGCTAATTCCGTTGGTAATAATCCGCCAACGTCACAAGCAAAGTTAAAGGAGTTATTTAAACAACCAGGTAATAATAATCCCTTCCGTAATCCCTCTGGCTTCATTATTCCTTTACAAAACTTTGTACCTCAACCAAATAATTTAACCCCTGAACAGCGTCAACAATGGGTACAGTCCGTATTACCCTGGAAAGGCAGACCAGCATCAGGTAACTTTAAAGCAAATGATTCAAATAACTCTAGAAATCAGCCCAACATTTCTAGAGCACCACTTGCAACACCAGTGTCATCGGACGTAACAATGCCTACAGCAGGTAAGCCCGAAAAACCACAGTTTGCTCAGCAGTTATTCTACATTCCAATTCAGGTGCCCACACAAGATCAACCAGGACCCAGTGACACGGGACTGTATAACATTGTCACAGACGGTAACGGCATAGCGCTTGAGCCGAATGTAACAGTTGATGAGCAAGAGGTAGGTCGTGACCAGGATTTTACCCTGGACCCCAACCAAGACAACCAGACCTAGTTTCAATAAATTTCCAGACCAAAAAGTATTTACCGTACATAATACTACCAGAGTTTGACGGTAAGTTCTTATTAGATACAGGGGCCAGCCATTCAGCTGCCATATTCGAGTACTGTGTAGAAACAGAACCCTTTCAAATTAATACGGCACATAGTTCATCAGTTCACGACAAGGTAGTGTACCTCCCCTTACCTCCTGCGTTTAACAGCGATATAGTACATAAGTTCTTAATATTTGATTTCGACCCTAAATATAAAGGTCTTATCGGAATGGACCTTCTGCAAAAATTAAAGAGTAACATTGATTTAAATACCGGTGTGTTACGTACATCTACAGCAGAAATACCAATACACTTTAGTTCCCCACCTAAGAGAATAAACATCGATCCTAGATGCAAAAAGATAGTCAAAGTAAAAACAAACTACTTAGATGGCCAATACCTACATGACGAAATGATCTGGTCAAATGGTTTAATGTCCCCATCAGCTATAGTTAACGTTACAAACGGTTCATTTAAAACATCGGTAATTAATCATAGTGATCAGAAGAGATGTATCCCGTTTTCCCCTTGATTGAATTAGAAAAATTACCCATTTCTAAAGAAAAGGATAGTCATGATATTAATACCATACAGACTCAAACTGATATTGATCAAATATTAAAGGAAAATCTTCAGAAAATCCGTACAGATTTTAGCGCGTAGGGCGTGTTGTGTAATTAAAACGCGAATAAATAGAACGTTGTATATTGCACGTAAATCTAGAGTACAATGTATGCTATGAACTACCTAATTACAAGAGGAGAGACGCGACTATGTTACAATGTAAAATGTCTGACAGTAATGCGTGATCTTATGATATATGTGATAATGTGAGAAAGGGATGTCTTACGAGCTATGCACAAGCTTAAATACTAGACAATAATACAGCTATCTCTAAACCGGAGTGGGGCTGACTGATCGGGCGTTCTTGATGCTGATTTGTTGATCGTGGAAGAACGTGCCGTCTGATTGGCCGGTGGACCGGGGCCGCGCCTTCGGTCCACGTGCAAGGCGGTTCGGTATGGTCAGCGCGCTTTCTCCGGCGGTGCACAATAGGTTGACAGAATCGCGTCGTCCGCGGAACTTTCTCCAACGAACAATGGGTTAACCAACAGATGTCCGACAATGTGCGACACCCTCGCTGAGGCGGTCAGGACCCACGCTCTTTGTCTTACATTCGCGCTTTGTTTTCCAAGATCCTTGTTCTGGTATGATTTATATGCACCCTTTCGCGGAAGGTCGTCAATCGTTGGGACGTCAATAGTTGGGCAATCCTTTGTGTTATTGTTGTATTGTAGCGACTGCGACCATCGCTACAGTACTCTCCCCCTCACGCGAAATATACGTGGCGTGCAGGCGTCTTAACGATCCTGCCTGACCTAGTACGTTGTTCTCTCGTATGCTGGGCTGGGAGTAGGCTGGATTGCTCGTCTGCGGTTGCTGCAGGTGCTGGAGTCTTGGCTGTGGCTTGCTCGTCTGTGGTAACTGCAGGTGCTTGACTGGTCTCGCTGTTTGTTTGCCTGGGGTCATCTTCTGTGTTGATAGTGTACGCAGGTTTGAGGCGATCGATCGATATGTTGCTTGATCGTCCGGGTAGTTGTATTGTGAAGTACTTTTCCTTGCGTTCGATGATCGGGTATGGACCTTGGTATGGATGCTGCAGAGGTTTGCGGACGGTGTCGTCGCGTACAAACACGTGGCTACATGTTTGTAGATCGTTGTGCACGAACATACATCGCTTGTTTGCATGCGATTTGTATGTGGGTGTGAGCTTCGTGATGATGTCATGCAGGTGATTGACATAGTCCTGGTCCATCTTCGGTGTGACTGGTGTTGGTGATATGAAGTCACCTGGTAGGCGTATAGCTTGACCGTAGGTGAGTTGCGCTGCGCTTGTGTCAGAGTCGGAGCGGATAGCGGCTCTTAGACCCATTAGAACAGTAGGCAACTCGTAGATCCATTTGTTGCTGTTTTCTAGTCTAGCCATGAGTGCGGCTTTCAACGATCTGTGCCAACGCTCGACGATCCCATTACTCTGCGGGTGGTAGGCAGTAGTACGGGTTCTGTCTGCGCCGAGTAGTTGAGCTAGGTCTTTGAATAGTCGACTTTCAAACTGTCGTCCTTGATCAGTTGTGATTCTTATTGGACAACCGAAACGGGATATCCAGACTTCGTATAGCTTTCTTGCGACGGTTTCAGCGGTTGTCTCTTGAAGTGGTACAGCTTCAGGCCATCGAGTGCACCGGTCGATCATTGTGAGTAAGTATTTGTGTCCACATGCTGATGTAGGTAGCGGACCAACGATATCGATGTGAATGTGTTGAAATCGTTCGCTCGGTGGGAATGTTGCGATGTCGCTATGATTGTGTCGCTGTATTTTGGAGAGCTGACACGCATTGCATGCTTTGGTCCACAACCCGATGTCGGTGTTCATTGAGGGCCAAAAGAATCGTTCTTGCATCAGCTTCCGTGTAGCTCGTACTCCGGGATGACTTGGACTGTGCACGGCGTTGAAAGCTGTGCGACGAAAATCAGCTGTTAGGTATGGACGAACATGTGACGTTGATGTTTCGCAGAATATTGGCTTGTTGGTACCAGGTAAGATGATTTTCTTGAGTTGTATGTTGGTCTGTTGAGATAATGCAGGTAAACAACTGTCGTTTTCTTGAGCTTGAGATAACTCGTCGTAGTTGATAGGTGATGGCGTGTCGATTGTCTCGACGCGCGATAATGCGTCTGCGACAATATTTTGTGCCCCGCTCACGTGTCGGATATCAGTAGTAAACTCGCTAATGAAGAGCAATTGGCGGATTCGGCGTGGTGTGTCGTTATCAGACGGGGGCTTGTGAATTGCGTAAATCAGCGGTTTGTGGTCAGTATAAATGATGAGCTCTCTGTCTTCAAAGATTTTTCGAAAGTGTTTTACGGCGATGAAAATCGAAAGTAACTCTCTATCATTTGTGCTATATCTCTTTTGTGTTTCGGAGAATTTTTTTGAAAAATATCCGAGTGGCACCCATTGTTTATTGTTACGCAATTGTTGGAGGGACGCGCCGGCGCAGGTAGCCGACGCATCGCAGAACAAAGCGATCTTGTCGTCGGGCGAACGAGATGGGTAAGACAATAACGCAGCATCTATTATGCTCTGTTTGCACAACTCGAAGGCTTTTGTTGACTGGTTGTCCCACGTTACTTCCGTTTTGTCTCGTTTTTTTGAGTTATGAAGAAAGGCGTTTAACGGTGCTTGTATCTCGGCTGCATTTCTAACACTGTCTCTATAGAAATTTATCATCCCCATAAATCTTCGTAAGTCCTGAATGGTTTTCGGTTTGGGGTATTCTATTATTGCATTGACCTTGTCTGGAAGTGGCTTAATTCCCGCGCTCGATACTTCGTAACCTAGGAACTTTACTGTTTCGCAGCCGAAGACACACATAGATGGGTTGATAGTGACACCATACGTGTCTAATCGGCGTAAAACTTCAAGACTGCAGATCCGCGATATGGCTTACATCACTTTCAGATGCAACGATGACATCGTCGATGAATGGGAACGCGTAGTCTATCCCGTTCAGTACTTCGTGTATGAATCGTTGAAATGTCTGTCCAGCATTCTTGAGACCTGGGCACATTCGTGGAAATTCGAATAAACCGAATGGTGTTGTGATCGCTGTCTTCTCGATATCGGGTTCGAAGATCGGCAATTGAGAATAGGCTCGGTTTAAATCGAGAGTGGAGAAGATTTTCTTGCCGTGAAGCAGGTATGTTAAATCCTTGAGGCGTGGGACTGGGTAGCGATCGGGTTTAGTGACGTCATTAAGTCTCCTGTAGTCTCCGCAGATTCGTAAGTCGCCGTTTTCCTTAGGTACGACATGTAGTGGACTGGCCCAAGGGCTTTTGCTTGGTCGGCAAATTCCTTGCTGCATCATGAGCTCGAATTCTTTCTTCACGGGCAGGTAGCGATGTGGAGGAAGCGGTCTGCACTTGCTGTACACTGGTGGACCAGTAGTTTCGATGTGATGTTCTACCCTGTGTTTGGGAGTGTCCTTCGTGCATGACGGTCGCAGGATGTCGGGAAACTTACTGAGGAGCTGGTGATATGGCTGTTCCATGTCGATACTTCGAACTGTGGGTTCGGCGGACTGAATGACTGATGCTCTGACGGTCATATTGGTAACTTTGTCGACGAGGCGTCGGCCGGCTATGTCGACAAGAAGTTGATGACGCTTCAGGAAGTCTGCACCGATGATTGGTTTGCTGACTGCAGCAACGATGAATTTCCAGGTGTACGTCCGTCGTAGGTTGAGATCCAGTTGTAGGGTTTTCTCTCCGTACGTTGGGATAATCGTGTTGTTTGCCGCGTACAAACAGAAATCGGTTTGTTTTGCTTTCCCGCCTTTGGTTCTCGGTATCACGGAAACGTTTGCGCCTGTATCAATAAGAAATGACAGGCGCGAATTCTTATCAGTTATGAATAGGCGGTGAGAAGTGTTGTTCGCGTCAGTTGCCGCCTCAACCGACGCAGGCGTTAGTTTTCCGACTGGGCACTGTTGCTGTCGAAATTGCACGGACGCGTACACTTTCGCGCTTCTTTACCGAACTTGCGATGATAATAACACTTAAGTGATTGTTCTGAATACTTGCGATTGCTATTATCCCGGCTTGCTGAGCGCGAGCTTGAACGCCGTCTGTCGTATGGTCTGTGTGATCTTGGCCTGTGTTCCTGCCTGTTCTTGAGTTCAGCTAGCTCCAGAGATAACTGCCTTATTTGTTCGTGCAGGGCAGTCATACCGCTCGTGTGTGTAATCTGCGCGACCTGGTTAGGTAGCGCGATAGTGTCCATGACAGTGTCTGCCATTTGCGACAACTTTTGTAAGTCAGTTATGTCGCTCACGGTGAGAACAGCGCGTACTGAGGGTGGAAGTAACTTGGTCCACATGATGCGCAGTGTGCTGTCGGGTATCTTCTGTCCGGCTAGTTCGCGCATTTTACGTAACAGCTGTGAGGGTTTCTGATCTCCGAGTTCCATCTCATCCATCAGCTTTTGCAGCTTCCGGCTCTCGGACTCCTCGTAGACGCTGATGAGTCTGGCCTTCAGAGCTTCGTACTTGTTTTCAGTGGGCGGTTTGGCGATAATGTCACTTACTTGTTGTAGTGCGTCCAGGCCTAGTCGTGCGATAGCTGCTTGATAGCGCGCGTCATCACCTGACTTCTGTGGCGCCATTACTGCTTCGAAGTGCGTGAACCATAGCCTGGGATACGCTGGTCAAAAGTCAGACAGCCGTGCTTGTAGTGTGAGCGTGTCGACTCGCCCTTCTACCTGTGGTGCGTTGCTGGTCGCCATCCTGAAGAGACTCTGCTGTTGTAACGCTACAATACCGCGAATATAGCCTCTTGAAATCCTAGTGGGGAAACCCGCTGGTGGGAAGCCACTAGAATGTGCTAATCACGAGTATCGTCACGTCGGTCTTGAAGTCACGTCGGTCTTGTAATCGCGTCGGTTCGTATTACGACGGTTAGACTCGCGCCGGTTAGTCTCACGTCGGTTTTAATCGTCGGGTTTTATCACGTCGGGGTCACCACTTTAGCGCGTAGGGCGTGTTGTGTAATTAAAACGCGAATAAATAGAACGTTGTATATTGCACGTAAATCTAGAGTACAATGTATGCTATGAACTACCTAATTACAAGAGGAGAGACGCGACTATGTTACAATGTAAAATGTCTGACAGTAATGCGTGATCTTATGATATATGTGATAATGTGAGAAAGGGATGTCTTACGAGCTATGCACAAGCTTAAATACTAGACAATAATACAGCTATCTCTAAACCGGAGTGGGGCTGACTGATCGGGCGTTCTTGATGCTGATTTGTTGATCGTGGAAGAACGTGCCGTCTGATTGGCCGGTGGACCGGGCCCGCGCCTTCGGTCCACGTGCAAGGCGGTTCGGTATGGTCAGCGCGCTTTCTCCGGCGGTGCACAATAGGTTGACAGAATCGCGTCGTCCGCGGAACTTTCTCCAACGAACAATGGGTTAACCAACAGATGTCCGACAATGTGCGACGCCCTCGCTGAGGCGGTCAGGACCCACGCTCTTTGTCTTACATACGCGCTTTGTTTTCCAAGATCCTTGTTCTGGTATGATTTATATGCACCCTTTCGCGGAAGGTCGTCAATCGTTGGGACGTCAATAGTTGGGCAATCCTTTGTGTTATTGTTGTATTGTAGCGACTGCGACCATCGCTACAAGATCATATGAACGAAGAAGAAAGGCGCGAAATAACTCGGTTATGTTATCAGTATAGGGACTTGTTCTATGCAGAAGATATACCACTCACTTATACGCACGCCGTTAAGCATGAGCTCGGATTAAGCGACCAAACACCAGTTTTCGTACGTAGTTATAGGCAAGCTCCTAAACAACGCGAGGAAATTCGTAAACAAGTCGATAAGCTCTGTCAGCAAGGTATCGTGCGCGAGAGCATATATCCGTGGTCTTGCCCTGTGCATATCGTACCCAAAAAGCCCGATTCCTCAGGCAACGTCAAATGGAGATTTATAATTGATTACAGACGACTCAATGATCGCATCATCGAACATAAATACCCCTTACCAAACATTCATGATATATTGGATAGATTAGGACGGGCCTAATACTTTACAACCCTAGATCTAGCTAGTGGTCACCATCAAGTAGAAATGCACCCTAACGATATTGAAAAAACTGCATTCACCACCGAACGAGGTCACTATGAATTCCTTAGGATGCCCTTCGGACTTAAAAATGCGCCAAGTACGTTTCAACGACTAATGGATCATATGTTAAGAGGCATAGATAATGTTTACACCTACCTAGATGACGTAATAATAGTATCTACGTCATTGCAGCAACACATAGAAAAATTAAAGCAAGTATTTGATCGATTTAAAACGCATAATCTTAAGATCCAGCTGGATAAATTACAGTTCTTGCAAAAACAGGTCAACTTCTTAGGACACGAGTTAACAGACGAAGGTTTAAAACCAAATAAAGACAAAATAAAAGCCGTACTTAACTTTCCTCTACCCAAGTCGCAGAAGGAAATAAAAGCCTTCCTGGGATTAGTCGGGTACTACAGGAAATTCATAAAAGATTTTGCCAAACTAACTAAGCCAATGACCCTCTCTCTTAAGAAAAAAGGTCGAGTCATACACTCCTCAGATTTCTTAGAAGCTTTTAATAAGTGTAAACAAATTTTAACGAATGCCCCATTATTGCAGTACCCAAATTTTGATGAGCCCTTCATCATCACAACCGATGCAACCGATGTAGCCCTAGGTGCGGTATTATCCCAAGGCATAGTAGGGTCCGATAAACCAGTAGCATATGCGTCACGGACACTATCAGATACCGAGTCGCGTTACTCTACAGTAGAAAAGGAGCTACTCGCCATAATATGGGCGATTAAGTACTTTAGGCCCTACCTTTACGGTAGAAAGTTTACCATCTACACAGACCATACGCCTCTCACCTGGCTAATGTCATTAAAAGATCCTAACTCTAAATTAACAAGATGGCGTTTAAAACTCTCGGAGTACGATTATAAGATAGTATACAAGAAAGGTCGCCAAAACACCAACGCAGAGGCAGTTCAAGAGTGCATCGCTGCACATATGTCCAAAAACAAGGAGCAAGTAATTGCTAAATGTGACCAGGAAGCAGAAGATATTAAATTCAAGGTAGGTGAAACTGTCTATAAACAGATTGCAAAGTCGGCACGTAGTGATAAAACAGAGACAGACTTCAAAGGACCATACAAGATTATACACCTTCATCCTAATAACGTGGCAGAAATAATAGGTAATCACCCAAACTCTAAGTCCATAAGGGTTCACTTCAAGCTGCTACGAAGACCCCATCTTATTGCAGAATCCTCTTCGCAGGAGCCATGGTGCTCAACACAACAGCAACCGTAACCGTTACTCATGTAAGTAACGATAATGGTATCCTCCTCCTTAAACATGTTCAACTCCTTAAACTGGACAACTACTTTAGCCTTGCTTAAGAAATTTAGATATATTTTTTTTTGTTTAGAATAGTAGCTAGTATTAACATTAGTAACATATAAAGGATAGAGAAGTCAATTAAAGTTTAAGCTTACAGCACAAAACACTCGGTTAACTTTATACTCGAAATTCCCTCAATTATCCCAAAAACCTTTAACCTTGTCCATCTCTATTCAAATCCAAATAAAAACAACCTTACTATTATCCCTAAATCCAAATACCTATCACTTGGTAACGATGAGTACGCTTACCTGGAAGAAGATCGTCAGCCACTGACCGACAACATCCAGCTCTGCAAGCTCCTCTACACCAGAAGAATCGAAGACACAGATGACTGCATACTATCACTCATCCAGCATCGCTCAACAAATCACACTCATGCCAAGATGAATTTAAGAAGAGGAAAAGTTCAGAAGATCGGAGATAACAACTGACTACTTGACCTCAGAGAAGACGAAGTCACCAAAACACAATGCAACACTAAGACACAAGAAACTATCTGAAAATCATCTCGTTGCACCAACAGAAGACTGCCAGATGATCGTCATAAACAAGACACTGCGATCTCCTGAGCAACATCAACTCTCAGAACAATCGATACAATACACACTTCAATTAGAAGACATCTTACCGCTGCAGCATCTTGGAAGCTGTATCAATAGAAAACTAAGATCATCCCGGAGGACACCAAGGGCAGCGCGGACGCCGCCAGAAGCAAGGGTTGCTTCTATCCTATGGAGGGAGGAGTTAACTCATCGTAACACGCATTTACGCTGAGTCACAGCCACTGTCGTCATGCGTCATATTGCAACTATGCATTTTACTGGAAATTAGAGATAGTTATTTTTCTTTGCATTGTATTCAGTCTTGCCTCAGCCACCAGCTAATAATATCCTGTATGTTTTGTAATTAAATTAATATTTCAAAATAAATATTTTTTTTAACAAAAGTCCTGACCGCCGAAACATAACTCGGTACTTGAAAATTTTTAATTGAAATATCACGAAAACGACGCTTCGTAGCCCAAAAATAACCAAATTTTAGGCACCCCTTGTACACCCGTGCATGGACGGTAGTATGTTGTAGACCAATTAGTATCACTTTGGAAATTACTTGGAAAAACCTAAAAATAAAAACAAGAAAAACCAGACACCAACCAATGCGTGGGGCATTGAGGGATTCTACTGTTCGCTAAAATATTGAGCGGTTATAATATCAATGAACAATTAGCGGGTTTATCCCACTTCTGAAATGTAATAAAATAATACTCACATGATTTATGGGTAGTGTATAATTATTATCTCACAACAATTACTTATAGGAAGATGATATACTATAACTATAACTATGCTATAACTATTCTGAACAAGTCCAAAACGTCTGCCTTCGATGCTGGCCACGAGCAAATAGACCGAGTCTCCTCCCGCCTTCTCAACCGTCATCTACCAACCGCCTTTTTTTGTAGTGTTGCCAGTAAATGGAACTTAATGTCATAATAATCGACAAAGACAAATTATGGATTTAGTAATTATTTCGAAACCTAACAATTGGTACTTGCCTAACCTGGAATCGAACCCGCATACTCATACTTGAGAACATACTTGCCGTGTCGAATGCTACCATAGAATTGGTAGATCGTGTCGAATGCTACCATTAAATTGGTAGGCCGTATCGAACACTGCCATAATACATTAAATTGGTAGGTCGTATCGGATGCTGCCATTAAATTGGTAGGCGGGTCGAATGCTGCCATTAAATTGGTAGGTGGTCGTGTCAAATGCTGCCATTAAATTGGTAGGTCGTGCCGAATGCTGCCATTAAATTGGTAGGTTGTAACGTTAAGGAACAATAAATGCGCAGGGTGGCTAATTTCACCCTTACAGTTACAGTAAATTTAACTATGTAAATACTTGGTAGCTAGGAGCATTAAATAAAACATTAAATGGATACAATTACAAATTTATTTTATAATTACCCTGTGTCATAAATATATGACAAAACAATCTCCTAACTTACCTAGTCGATTTCCTGACTCACTCCGTCTCGGGTCGAAGTGGGACAGGGAATCCACATGAGACAATTCAGCGAGCTCAGGGTCGCTTGATGAAGGATTCGTGAGGTGAACCGTTGTGACCACAGCTCAGTCGTTACAAAAGTTATCTCAGGTTGTGCACAACATATATCAACAAGACTTGATAAGTATAGCCTATTTACATGCAACCTGTTTTAAACTCACTCTCACTCACTAGATACATCAAAACAAATAAATAAGGACAGGGAGTCAACGTTTCTGATTAGCTCTCCTGACTAACGCTTCTGGTTTTCTGCCCTAGGCCCGCCAAAAAGGAGCCAAATCTAGAACAACATTTGACCTAAGTCAGCACTATAGAACAAGAATCACGGGGAGAAATATTCCGGGTTTAGAAATGAATACTCACAGAATTATCAGCCAAATCGCTAGACGCTCAACCCCATGGGGTTTATTGCGCACACACGCCAACCTTGCGTACCAGCAACGTCAGCAAACCAGCCACCATCCAAGCAAGACATCAATCGTTCTTCTCGAAACTTCTGTAGCCAAGCGATCGACCCACCCCCATTGTCTTTTCCTGAACCATAGACTAGTGCGTTCCGCGACTTGTATTTTAATTTCAGACTCATGAGTTGGTTCTTATTTTTTAATATTTATTTATCCTATTTCATTTTTTATTTTATTTAACCCGGTCGTTCTTTATTTGAATTTATTTAATATATTATCGACCGTACTTTCGCGCAACGCCATCTCTCGGCTCGATGCAACATATGTGACATGAGTTTAGCCCGTGTCCAAGAGATGTCGCCTATAATTTTGCTACGTGACAATGCCCCCTTTCCCACGGAAAGGTTTTCTGCGTAAGCAGAAAACCGTACACCGCCCTCGGTGTTGAAACTACACAAAGAGGTAACAACACTTGTCTTGAACGTAGCTAATGGAAATTTTCACCAAAATACAGTCATTAAATTATTTAAAAAATATTAATCAAATCCCTTTTTTTTTTGTAGGTTGCGCTGATTTTTGGCATTGTTGGTGCTTGCCGCAGAGAGGAGTTATCCAATATTACTTCAAAAGATATTGAAGCCCATGAAAAAATGCTACTAATCAAGATTCCGAATACATAAAATAAGATACCCAGAAGCTTTGTTGTTGAAGGAGATTTTCTTAGAATAGTGCAAAAATATATGAATCAGCGGTCCCAAAAAGGAAAATCTGACCGTTATTTCCAAAATTATCAAAAAGGAAAGTGTACATCTCAAGCAATCGGGATAAACAAATTTGGTAATATGCCAAAAGAAATAGCTACGTTTCTTGGTCTGCCGGATGCAGAGTATTATACTGGGCACAGCTTCAGGAGGACCTCTGCTACATTATTGGCAGATTCAGGAGTCAATTTGACGTCCTTAAAGCGACTAGGAGGTTGGAAGTCAAACAAAGTTGCAGAAGGCTATATTGCTGATTCATTACACAACAAACTAGAAACTGGGAAAAAAATCACACAATCCATTAATTTAAAGTCCAGTCCATCACCTTCACATGACAATATTGAAGAGAAAGTTCGTCCATTTACCTTCATTGATAATGATAAGTCATTAGATCCAATTCCATCAACTAGCAAACGCCATTGTATAACACCTTTGACAAATATACATGAACAATCATACGAAATTAATAATAGTTTGTCTCAAACAGTAAATATGCAACCTAAAACTTCCCCAGTTAGTATAAAAAAACTGTACCAATTTCAATGTATATGTGAATTATAACTTTTCTAAGAAATAAATTATTAGTTAGTTGAGTTTATTGTGTTTTTATTATTTTAATAAATTGCTTAATTTTTTCGCAACTGTATTAAAAATAGTTGTTCAGTACACGTGCAGAACCGTCATTGCAACTTGTTCCGACTGTCAACCCTCACCTTCGGCTGCGCCTCGGCTCGGGTCGACATTTGTCGGAACTCGTTGTAATGACAGGCTTTCCGCACTTGTAATGAAATATACTATGTTCTATGTTATTCGTTTGGTTTCCGCACTCAGTCCCTCCAGCGGACCATTGTGCGTGGACCATGGCGGCCTTTGGCGGTTATTCCAACCAGCCCACCTCCCTCCAGAAGCCCATCAGGTCTCCTAGCCTGTTGAGAACATCTGTGTAAGATCTTGGTGCTCCTATGGTTTCGTTTCTAATTTGCGTAACGCCTGTACACTCGAAGAGTACATGCGCAACTGTCGCGTCAGCCTCTATGCAGGCTCTGCACAGAGGGCTGTCTGTTATGCCTATTGTGTGGAGATGCTTATTCAGCGAGCAGTGGCCCGTGATGATCCCCGTCATCAATCGTAGATTCCTCCTATCCAGGCGCAGCAACCTTTTGGTTAGCCTGTCATCCAGAGATGGCATGGCCTCCCTGGACTGCCTGCAGCCCGGTGACGAGGACCACCAAATCTCCGCTTGTTCATACTCACATGATTTATGGGTAGTGTATAATTATTATCTCACAACAATTACTTATAGGAAGATGATATACTATAACTATAACTATGCTATAACTATTCTGAACAAGTCCAAAACGTCTGCCTTCGATGCTGGCCACGAGCAAATAGACCGAGTCTCCTCCCGCCTTCTCAACCGTCATCTACCAACCGCCTTTTTTTGTAGTGTTGCCAGTAAATGGAACTTAATGTCATAATAATCGACAAAGACAAATTATGGATTTAGTAATTATTTCGAAACCTAACAATTGGTACTTGCCTAACCTGGAATCGAACCCGCATACTCATACTTGAGAACATACTTGCCGTGTCGAATGCTACCATAGAATTGGTAGATCGTGTCGAATGCTACCATTAAATTGGTAGGCCGTATCGAACACTGCCATAAAACATTAAATTGGTAGGTCGTATCGGATGCTGCCATTAAATTGGTAGGCGGGTCGAATGCTGCCATTAAATTTGTAGGTGGTCGTGTCAAATGCTGCCATTAAATTGGTAGGTCGTGCCGAATGCTGCCATTAAATTGGTAGGTTGTAACGTTAAGGAACAATAAATGCGCAGGGTGGCTAATTTCACCCTTACAGTTACAGTAAATTTAACTATGTAAATACTTGGTAGCTAGGAGCATTAAATAAAACAATAAATGGATACAATTACAAATTTATTTTATAATTACCCTGTGTCATAAATATATGACAAAACAATCTCCTAACTTACCTAGTCGATTTCCTGACTCACTCCGTCTCGGGTCGGAGTGGGACAGGGAATCCACATGAGACAATTCAGCAAGCTCAGGGTCGCTTGATGAAGGATTCGTGAGGTGAACCGTTGTGACCACAGCTCAGTCGTTACAAAAGTTATCTCAGGTTGTGCACAACATATATCAACAAGACTTGATAAGTATAGCCTATTTACATGCAACCTGTTTTAAACTCACTCTCACTCACTAGATACATCAAAACAAATAAATAAGGACAGGGAGTCAACGTTTCTGATTAGCTCTCCTGACTAACGCTTCTGGTTTTCTGCCCTAGGCCCGCCAAAAAGGAGCCAAATCTAGAACAACATTTGACCTAAGTCAGCACTATAGAACAAGAATCACGGGGAGAAATATTCCGGGTTTAGAAATGAATACTCACAGAATTATCAGCCAAATCGCTAGACGCTCAACCCCATGGGGTTTATTGCGCACACACGCCAACCTTGCGTACCAGCAACGTCAGCAAACCAGCCACCATCCAAGCAAGACATCAATCGTTCTTCTCGAAACTTCTGTAGCCAAGCGATCGACCCACCCCCATTGTCTTTTCCTGAACCATAGACTAGTGCGTTCCGCGACTTGTATTTTAATTTCAGACTCATGAGTTGGTTCTTATTTTTTAATATTTATTTATCCTATTTCATTTTTTATTTTATTTAACCCGGTCGTTCTTTATTTGAATTTATTTAATATATTATCGACCGTACTTTCGCGCAACGCCATCTCTCGGCTCGATGCAACATATGTGACATGAGTTTAGCCCGTGTCCAAGAGATGTCGCCTATAATTTTGCTACGTGACAATGCCCCCTTTCCCACGGAAAGGTTTTCTGCGTAAGCAGAAAACCGTACACCGCCCTCGGTGTTGAAACTACACAAAGAGGTAACAACACTTGTCTTGAACGTAGCTAATGGAAATTTTCACCAAAATACAGTCATTAAATTATTTAAAAAATATTAATCAAATCCCTTTTTTTTTTGTAGGTTGCGCTGATTTTTGGCATTGTTGGTGCTTGCCGCAGAGAGGAGTTATCCAATATTACTTCAAAAGATATTGAAGCCCATGAAAAAATGCTACTAATCAAGATTCCGAATACATAAAATAAGATACCCAGAAGCTTTGTTGTTGAAGGAGATTTTCTTAGAATAGTGCAAAAATATATGAATCAGCGGTCCCAAAAAGGAAAATCTGACCGTTATTTCCAAAATTATCAAAAAGGAAAGTGTACATCTCAAGCAATCGGGATAAACAAATTTGGTAATATGCCAAAAGAAATAGCTACGTTTCTTGGTCTGCCGGATGCAGAGTATTATACTGGGCACAGCTTCAGGAGGACCTTTGCTACATTATTGGCAGATTCAGGAGTCAATTTGACGTCCTTAAAGCGACTAGGAGGTTGGAAGTCAGACAAAGTTGCAGAAGGCTATATTGCTGATTCATTACACAACAAACTAGAAACTGGGAAAAAAATCACACAATCCATTAATTTAAAGTCCAGACCATCACCTTCACATGACAATAGTGAAGAGAAAGTTCGTCCATTTACCTTCGTTGATAATGATAAGTCATTAGATCCAATTCCATCAACTAGCAAACGCCATTGTATAACACCTTTGACAAATATACATGAACAACCATACGAAATTAATAATAGTTTGTCTCAAACAGTAAATATGCAACCTAAAACTTCCCCAGTTAGTATAAAAAACTGTACCAATTTCAATGTATATGTGGATTATAACTTTTCTAAGAAATAAATTATTAGTTAGTTGAGTTTATTGTGTTTTTATTATTTTAATAAATTGCTTAATTTTTTCGCAACTGTATTAAAAATAGTTGTTCAGTACACGTGCGGAACCGTCATTGTAACTTGTTCCGACTGTCAACCCTCACCTTCGGCTGCGCCTCGGCTCGGGTCGACATTTGTCGGAACTCGTTGTAATGACAGGCTTTCCGCACTTGTAATGAAATATACTATGTTCTATGTTATTCGTTTGGTTTCCGCACTCAGTCCCTCCAGCGGACCATTGTGCGTGGACCATGGCGGCCTTTGGCGGTTATTCCAACCAGCCCACCTCCCTCCAGAAGCCCATCAGGTCTCCTAGCCTGTTGAGAACATCTGTGTAAGATCTTGGTGCTCCTATGGTTTCGTTTCTAATTTGCGTAACGCCTGTACACTCGAAGAGTACATGCGCAACTGTCTCGTCAGCCTCTATGCAGGCTCTGCACAGAGGGCTGTCTGTTATGCCTATTGTGTGGAGATGCTTATTCAGCGAGCAGTGGCCCGTGATGATCCCCGTCATCAATCGTAGATTCCTCCTATCCAGGCGCAGCAACCTTTTGGTTAGCCTGTCATCCAGAGATGGCATGGCCTCCCTGGACTGCCTGCAGCCCGGTGACGAGGACCACCAAATCTCCGCTTGTTCGTAGGTATGCTTTTGTAGCCATCTGCGTATTTGAATAAAGGGAATAGGCACAATGGGCTCGGGTCCGCTGACCAACGCGCTGGATGCCCTTCTAGCCAGCTCGTCAGCTGCGTCATTGCCCAGTGAACCGCTGTGACCCTTTATCCACTGTAGTGTCACAGTGTTGCGGTTTGGTACGGTTATCCGTTCCAATGCATGTTTTTATGTATGTATTTATAATGTGTGAAATATCTGTAGCAACTGTTGGCGAACCTTAAATAAATAAATAAATAAATGCATCGTGGCACTCAAGTAGTAGACTTGATGTGATGCATCCCTGCTTTAGGGATTGGAGGACGGAAGCACTGTCAGTGAGTATGCGGACACGCGTGTCCGCAACTCCTCTGGCTTTTATGGCTAGGGCCGCCAGAGTTATGCCCACACACTCTGCTTAATAGACTGTATTGAGCATCCCTAGCGGTCTGGATATATTTATGTTGAGGTCTTGTGAGAACACTCCAACGCCCGTTCCTTGATCGGATTTCGATCCGTCGGTGTATACTCTCAACTCCTCCGGTCCTGAGTGGTCGCACTGCTCTTCTTCAAGTACTATCTGATAGTGCTTTTGAAAGCAGTACTGTTTTTGTACCCTGTCATTGGGTGCTTGTAGTATTGGCCGCCTCTCGATTGCATCCAGCATCAGGCGTGTGTGTTTGACCCTGGAGTCTTTGCTCAGGGTTCCCGATAGGTGGAGTCTGAAGGCAGCCAATGTCGCTTCCTCCCTCACAACGAGGTGAAGGGGGGGCAGTCCCAACATCGCCTGCAGGGCGGCAGTAGGCGTGGTTCTCATGCAACTGGTGATTGCCACACACGCCAACCTTTGTAGTTTCTCGAGGTCTTTTTGGGCTGTGCTCAGACTAGTTCTTGGCCACCAGACTAGTGAGCCATATGTTATAATTGGCCGGATGACAGTGGTATAAAGCCAGTGAGTGACCTTGGGGCTAATTCCCCAGTTTTTCCCAAGCATCCGCTTGCACTGCCACATTGATATGCTGGCTTTAGTTGTGATGTAGTTGGTGTGTTTCGCCCAATTCAGCTGTTTGTCCAGGTATATACCCAGATATTTTGTTTCAGCGGATAGACTTAGGGTGGTGCCAAAGAATCTTGGTAGATTTAGCGATGTGAGCTTCCTCTTTTTTGTGAAGAGAATCAGCTCGGTTTTATCTGGGTTCACAGAAAGTTGGTGTGTATTACACCAATTTTCTACGATTTTCAGGGCCTGGTGCATTAAATTGCACAGGGTGTTTTCATGCATTCCGCTTATTATTATTGTTATGTCGTCGGCATAACCCACGGTATAGTAGACTTTGTTATTTAATGTATTTATTAGGCTGTCAACAACCAGGTTCCATAGTAGCGGCGAAAGAACGCCCCCTTGCGGACATCCCTTCGCCACGATGGCCCTTGTGGTGTCGTTCACGGTAACTTGTACAGCTCTTTGGCCGAGCATGTTAGCGATCCAGCCTCTCAGTGACGGGTCTATGTTGTGCCTGTTCAAGGCCGTGCTGATACTCGTGAAGGTGGTCTTGTCAAAGGCGCCTTCAATGTCGATGAAGACGGCTAGTGCTGAGCATTTGTGGTCCACGGCGCATTCAATCTTGGATACCACGCTGTGCAGCGCGGATTCTGTTGATTTGCCCGTGGAGTACGCATGCTGTTGTTTGTGGAGTGGATTTGCCCGGAGAGGTCCGTCGCGAATATACCGGTCGCAGATCCTCTCCAGGGTTTTTAGTAGAAAGGATGTAAGGCTTATGGGTCGGTATGATTTGGGTTGCGTGTAATCTGATTTGCCAGGCTTGGGTATGAAGATAACCTTCACTTCCCGCCAGGCATGGGGTATGTGTCTATACGCTATGCATGCTCGAAAGATATTTACGAGGCATGGAGCGATGTACACCAACCCCCATTGTAGTAGGGCTGGGAAGATGCCATCCAACCCCGCGGACTTGTATGGTTTGAAGGTGTTGATAGCCCACTTTAGCCGGTCTACTGTTATTAGTTTGTGGGCGTTGGACCAGTCCTGCTCTGTTGGAGTCCATTCTGGTATAGCCTCCCAGGTCCTGTCTTCCAGGAGTTTACAGTCCGGGAAGTGTGTTTCCAGGAGGACTCTGCTGGTTTCCTGATCCGTTTGTGTGTAAGTGCCGTCGGGTTTTTTCAGCGCTCCAAGGGTTCGGTCCTGATCAGTTGATAGTATTTTCCTTACCCTTGCAGCTTCATTGTTGTTTTCTATAGACTCGCAAAATCTCCGCCAAGCAGTCCTTCTGGCGTTTCTGATTTGCTTTTTGTAGGTGTATTGGGTTTCTTTGTATGTGTCCCAGTCTTCTGTGAGCCTACTGTTTTTGGCTCTGTTGAAGTGCTTACGTAGTGTTTGACGTAGCTTACCGAGCTCGGGATTCCACCACGGACTTCGCCTACTGTTAGTCCGCGGTGTCCTTAATTTACAGCAAGCGTGGTAAGCTTCTATTAGGTATTCTGAGAGCTTTGTTACAGTGTATTCCAGTTGTGCAATTTCTTTTATATTTGTTTGTGACAAGTGCCTAGCTAGTAGGGCAGCTAGAAGGCGCCTGTACCCGGGCACATCAGTTCGCCTCGGGTTACGTTTCGGTACGGGCCCTCTCACGCTAGTGGTCAGTGTAAAGCGTATCCTTCTATGGTCTGAGCAAGAAGGTTCGCCCGACACATGCCAGTTCGTGATAAGGCCCGTAGCGTTTTCTGAAGCTAGTGTTAAGTCTATGATTGTTTGTCCTCGGACTGTAACCCAAGTGGGTTCAGAGCCTCGGTTAATAATATTAAGGTTAGTTGAAAATAAATAAGTGGATAATACCTCTCCTCTGGGGTTTCTTGTCTCGCTGCCCCAAAGTGGGTGGTGGGCATTCGAGTCGGCGCAGATGATCAGGCCCATCCCAGCATCCTCGCAGTGCCGCACTAGGTCGACCATCTCCTTCGGCGGGCAGTTTGTGTCCTCACCTGGCATGTACACCGAGGCTAAAATGACGTCTGCGGCGTCGCCTTCGGTCCCGAGCTTGACAGCCGTCAGGTCTCTGGAACAGAATTGGGTGAGGGGTGTGGTGGGGATGTCTTTGGGTGCGTAGACGCAGGTTCTAGGTTTATCCGTGTTTATGTGTGTTAAGTATTAACTTACCTCCGATGTTGCTGAGGCCACATACTCTGTTATTCCTGATCCACGGCTCTTGGATCAGTGCGATGGTGTTAGGCTTAACCTCCAGCGCTCTGCGTAAGCTAGCCGTAGCAGTCTGGCTGTGTTGGAGGTTAGCCTGTATGATGTTGAGTGGCGTTGACGATGATGAGTGGGGTGGGGTGTTAGTCGGTGTCTGATCCATCAGAACATCCTTCTCTCGCCCCATCCCTGTACGATCCGTGTTGGTCTCCCGGTGATGCCAGGAGCTGTATGGCCCAGTCAGGAGATGTGAGTGTGGATGGCCCGGCTTCCTGTTCATCTGCCATCACTGCCCGGGCCATGTCCTCCTCCAGTTGAGCAATGTCTGTGTTATCGCTCTGTGCTGTCCGAGTCTCACTCACTGGGTCTGGATTGCCGTCAGAGGGCCGGGTGCGGCACACCCAGGGTCAAATAGGACCCATAGTTGTCCCCACCGACGGTGGTTGCCTTGTACAGCGACCACTGTGCGATGTTGTAGCATTTATTTTGACGTATCCGGGTCCTTTGTAGCCTCCGTATGTCACCTGTGTAACGAGGGACAAAGAGGGAGGCCTTGACACGGGTGGGCACGTTCGACTGCCTGAGTACCGTCAATTTGATGTCGGAGTCCGGGAGGTTTATTCGGGGCACATTTTGGGTCAGCCAGGTCAAGGCGTATTCGTTCTCGCACCACACCTGCACTGTACCGTCCGCTACCCGTGGGTATCTGCGGAATTTAGGGAGTTCTGTGTCAGTGTCGCCGTCGTCAAAGAGGATCAGGTGTTCCAATTCTGCCTTGACTTGTTCGGCTTCCTCTGGAGATAGGTCTCTTGAGGGGGATGAAATATACTATTTTATAACATAGATAAAATTGTGGTGGTTATTGATTGTACAATTACCTTAAATATGTTGTTTGGCTTACAGCATGATATATTCTGTTCACCGCTGGCAGTTAGGAAACTGTTCCTATAATGTTTATAAATTATTATACCAAATGATCAAATTATGCTGGTAAATTGATTGTAGAATTACATTAAATATGTGTTGTGATTATGATTTGACTTGCAATTATATTTTTCACTAACTTTACTTTCAATGTAGGTTTAAAAAACAATAATAATTACAATGTAGGTATTTAAAAAAATAATTATGTGGTGTATTTTACTTGTAAATTCCTTGTTCCTATAAGTTAGGACTACTTACTTGTCGCCAGGAGGGAGCAGCGCAAAGCCGTCGCGGCCGACGAAGTGTCGGAAATGGCCCGACGCGCTCGAGAGCGACGCGCTGTTCTATCGGCGGAAGGGGGGCAACCGTCGGCGATAGAACTTAGTCGGCTGGCCTTGGACGGAGTGGACCTGGTGTTTAAGGTTGCCACAAAATCTGGCAACCTGAAGAGCACCTTCATTCGCGGTCTCAAGGAGGCTGCCGCGGACATCAAGGAGGCGGTTGGCACCCTCCTCAACACGACGGCCTCAGACGAGGTCGTGAAGTTGCAGGAGGAGAACAACCGCCTCCGGAATGACCTAGAGGACCTCCGGCGACAAGTCGCTGCGCTGAGCGAGCAGCAGCAGCGACACACGCCCACCGATGCCGCTTCCGAAGTGGCCCCGGCTCCCGCACCAGGACCGGCATGTACGGGGGATGAGCTGAGCGCATCGTGCCTTGAGCGCATCGTCCGTATGTGCATGCTCCAGTGCGGGAGTATGGTCAAAGCCCAATTGGAGGCGCTTTCCCGGCGCCTCCCTGAGGAAAACCTCCGCCCGCCCCTAGCAGCCGACAAACGGCGGAAGGCTGGGGTGACGCCGAAAACTGCGCATCAGCGAGCTCCAGAGAGCGAACAGCCCGCGACTGCCGGGTCTAAGGGTGAGACCTGGGCGACAGTCGTGGGTCGCAAGAAGGCCGGCAAAGCCGCTAAGGCCGCCAAGGCGGCCTCAGCAGCACCAGCGCGCGCCTCCGGTCAAATCACAAAGGCGGCTCCGGAGGCTGCGCGGCGGACTGGCAAAGGCGGTCGCAAGGGACCAGCTGTGCGTGCGCCGCGCTCCGAGGCCGTAACGTTAACGCTTCAGCGTGGCGCTACGGAGCGCGGCGTGACGTACGGCTCCGTCCTTGCTGAGGCCAAGGCCAAGATCAAGTTGTCGGATCTTGGCCTTCAGTCCGTCACCATCAAACATGCTGTCACGGGTGCGACGCTGTTTGAGGTGGCTGGTGCTGCGAGCGGCAATGCCGAGAAGGTGGACACTCTGGCCGCCAAGCTGAGGGAGGTCCTCAACCCTGAGGACGTCCGGATCTCCAGACCAGTGAAAACCGCAGAGGTGCGGATTGCTGGTCTGGACGAGTCCGTGACTCCTGAAGAGGTAGTGGCGGCCGTTGCCCGAAGCGGAGAGTGTCCGCCGGACAAGGTGCGGGCCGGCGATATTCGCACCGACTCCACCGGACTCGGCGCTGTCTGGGTTCGGTGCCCTGTGGCGTCGGCGAATAAAATCGCTACAAGTGGCAGATTGTTGGTAGGCTGGGTTGCAGTGAGGGTTAAACTCCTGCAGCCCCGGGCTTTGCGGTGCTTCCGGTGCCTGGAGAAGGGGCACGTCCGGGCCAAGTGCGCCGCTGAGGTTGACCGTAGCGATCTTTGCTGTCGCTGCGGTCAGCCCGGCCACAAGGCAGCCCAGTGTTCCGCTGCGCTCAACTGCAGCTTGTGTTCGGCTGCAGGGAAGCCGGCGGGACACAGAGTGGGCGGAGGGGCCTGTGGCACGCCTGCCAGCAAGAAGGCCACAAAGAAAAAGAAGAGGAGTTCTAAGCCTGCCGGGGAAATCTCGCCTCCCCCGCAGGCTAACAGCTCCGCGGCCGACTCCTGGCCCAGGACCGTTGCTGAGGGAATGGAGTGTCAATAATGGCACAACTCCGTTTCCTCCAGGGCAACATCAATCACTGCGCCAGAGCTCAGGATCTTTTATTCCAGAGCATGGCGCAGTGGGCGATTCAAGTAGCTGTGGTCGCTGAGCCGTATTTCATCCCCGCCCGTGACGACTGGCTGGGATGCGTTGACGGTTCGGTGGCCATTATTGGCGGGACTCTGATCGACCCGTCTCGGGGCCGCGGTTGGGTAGCTGCGGTCTCGGGCGGCATCGTCATCGTGGGGGCGTATTTCTCCCCCAACAAGAGTCTCGCCGACTTCGAGGGGTTCCTTGTCGAGTTGGGCGCCGTCGTAGGCCGCTATCACCCTCGTCCCGTTCTGGTGCTCGGGGATCTCAACGCCAAGTCATCGGCGTGGGGATCTCCGGTCACTGACCCTCGGGGCGAGGTGTTAGCGGAGGGGGTAGTGACGACCGGTCTGGTCGTCCTGAATCGGGGCTCGGTATACACGTGCGTGCGGCAGCGGGGCGGGTCAATAGTAGACGTCACTTTCGCTAGCCCCTCTGTCGCCAGCCGTGTCCATGACTGGCGTGTCGCCGTGGAGGTGGAGACGCTGTCGGACCATCGGTATATCCGGTTCGACGTCTCCACCCAGACCGCGAGCGGCCGCCATCCAAGAGCCCCGATTAGCGACGGCCCGCGCTGGGCGCTTAAGCGCCTCGACAGGGAACTTCTCGAGGAAGCTGCCATAGTCCAGTCCTGGATTTGGGAGTCGGCGACGGACGGCCCCGTCGACGTCGAAGCGGAGGCGCTGCGGTTTCGCGGGGCGATGACGCAGATCTGCGACGCGTCCATGCCCCGCGTCCGCCAACAGTCCGCAAGGCGCAACGTGTACTGGTGGAACGACGACATTGCGCGGTTGCGCGTCGAGTGCGTCGCGGCTCGCCGCCAGTACACGCGCTACCGGAGACGACGTCGACGGGATCCCGTCGAGGAAGCCGCGCGGTATGGGGTGTACCGCGCGGCCCAGGAGACTCTTTGGCTGGCCATTGGCGACTCTAAGTCGCGGGCCAGGGAAGAGCTGTTGGGGTCCCTAGATCGGGACCCGTGGGGGCGCCCCTACCGTTGGGTACGGGGCAAGTTGCGTCCCTGGACGCCCCCACTGGTGCAAAGTATGCAACCCCAGCTGCTGGAGGCGGTAGTATTTACCCTCTTCCCTGAGCGGGCGGGACATGTTCCCCCGGCAATGGTTTCACCCTCAGCCACAGACTCTCCAGAAGAGGAGGGCACCGATGTCCCCGAGGTGACGCAAGCAGAGACGGGAGCGGCCGTGTCGCGGCTCCGGGCCAAGAATAAAGCGCCCGGACCTGACGGAGTTCCTGGCCGAGCTCTCGTCCTGGCTCTGAAGGAGCTTGAGCCCCAGCTGAGGGGGCCCTTCACGGCATGCTTCGAGCAGGGTCAGTTTCCCAGTGTGTGGAAGGAGGGGAAGCTGGTCCTGCTTAGGAAGGAGGGGCGCCCTGCGGACTCGCCGTCCGCGTATCGGCCCATAGTGCTGCTCGACGAGGCGGGCAAACTTTTTGAGCGTATTATCGCAGATCGCCTCGTCAGCCACTTGTGCGGAGAGGGGCCGAACCTGGACGACAACCAGTTCGGTTTTCGTCGTGGGTGCTCCACCATAGACGCCATCATGCGCGTGAGAGCCCTGGCGGAGGATACGGTGTCCCGGGGTGGGGTGGTGTTGGCGGTGTCTTTAGACATCTCCAACGCCTTCAACACCCTACCCTGGAGCTGTATTAGGGAGGCCCTGAAATACCATCGGGTGCCTCCCTACCTCCGCCGCATAGTAGGGGCTTATCTGCAGGACAGATGCGTCATCTATCGGGGACGTGATGGTGCCGGTCAGCACCAAATGTCGTGCGGTGTTCCACAGGGATCGGTCTTGGGACCGCTCCTGTGGAACATCGGCTACGACTGGGTGCTGAGAGGCGAGCTCCCGTCGGGCGCCGACTTGACGTGTTATGCGGACGACACGCTTGTCACTGCCCGGGGGAGCTCGCACAGGGAGGCGACGTTGGTAGCCACGGCTGCGGTATCACAGGTGGTGAACCGCATCCGGCGCCTGGGCCTGGAGGTGGCCCTTGACAAGTCGGAGGCCATGGTTTTCCATGGCCCCCGGCGTGCGCCGGCGCCGGGATCGCATATCGTGGTCAGTGGGGCCCGGATAGCTGTCGAGTCCACCATGAAGTATCTGGGATTGGTGCTCGACAGCCGATGGGAATTCGGGCCCCACTTCCGGCGACTGGCGCCCAAGCTGATGGGTGCAGCAGGCGCGCTATCAACGTTGCTTCCCAACATGGGGGGCCCGAGCGCCGCCTGTAGGCGGTTATACGTGGGAATCGTGCGGTCCATGGCCCTGTATGGGGCCCCTGTGTGGGCGATGGACTTGACGGCCGGAACACTCGCCATTCTGCGCAAGCCGCAGAGGGCGATGGCCATCAGGGTCGTCCGCGGGTACCGCACGATTTCCTACGAGGCGGCTTGCGTCCTGGCCGGATCCCCGCCTTGGGACCTAGAGGCGAAAGTACTCGCGTCATTGTACCGATGGCGCGAGGAAGAGCGGAAACGGGGCTCCAGTCCGGTGCAGCGGCAGATCGAGCTGCACCGAGAGGAGCTCCGTCAGGTCCTGGTGGCGGACTGGCGGCAGAGGCTTATGCGCCTACTAGCATCCGACTACTAGCATCGAAGACCACTCGTAACCGTGTCGTGGTACTCTCAGGTCGGATTACACAATGGTGGGGAATTATATAACAGTCAGCAGACGAGGACTGCACTGGCTGCATATGTCCGAGATCCTCGTACTGTTGCATGAATTCTTTATATTCAGTTTTTAACTCATTTTGACTAGCAAGTCTTTTTTCCAAATTTAGAAAACGATTAAACGCTTGTTTATATGATTTTCCTAAGGCTGGAGCATCATCTTTAAGCATAATTGGGACAACATAACGCCCATCGGAGGTGCGATACGTGCCTTCTTTATATTTTTGTTCGCATATTTCATCCTCGGGACCGGAAATTTTACATTTCGGCGGCTCCTCGGACTCCCAAAACCGTTGAACGATCTCGTCGAGCGCACTAGAAGACGCGACGAGGAGCGTAACGGGTGTAGCCGGAGTTTTAGCTACCACGTTTTGAAGAAACTGACCACTTATCACCCAGCCGAATACACTAGAGAGTGCGCATGGAAAGCCCGGGCCTGGACTGAAACGTGAGCCAGTATATATCTGGTCAAAACAGTCTACTCCTAACAACAGATCGATCGGACCGGATTTATATTTATGTGTAAACTTATCCTTGACGATTGTCGGCAACGACATCGAAGGAATCAGGGATGTGATTTTAAGTAGAACCACTAATTGAATATCAAACTGAGGAGTGTCACTCAATCGAGGTATTATTGAACCGAAGGTGTGACCTTTAATGCTACACACATAATTTTGACCGATGCCACTTACATTTAATTTACATTTCTTGATATGTAAACCTAATTGTCGCGCACAGCTACTTGTAATAAATGAATCCATCGAGCCACTGTCAATAATTGTGCGGACATACTGCCACGAACCATCCGATCGCTTCAAACGAACTACTGCTGTACCAAGAATTTTTTTGCTAATAGGTTGATTTGAAATGTTTGACTGGGTAGCACTAGTTAGAGTAGTGTTCATATCGGGATGCTGGGATGAATCCAGTTCACTAGTATGAGACAGTAAACTCTTATGCTCTTCATGTAACAAAGTATTATGCTTTGCATTACAAATGAAACATGTTGACTTAGATTTACAATCGGTAACAGTGTGACCCGGCCTTAAGCAGTTTTGACATAATTTTAAATCTTTAACTAATTGTTGTCGCTGTGTCATATTCATAGAACGCAATTTACTACAACGGTAGATTGAATAATTTTCATTACAACACACACAAACAAACTGACTAACTTTATTATTATTGTTGGAAGAAATTAGAGATGATTTTGGTTGACGCGATAAATAATCTTTATTTGTATTAGGCCGATTTTGTGTACTTGTAGAATTTGATGATGGAATATTAACTGGTTGGCTAACTTCTAATACTTTTATGTAATTTTGTAAATAAGTAATGAAGTTATTAAATTTCGGAATTTCTTCAGTGTTTTGTAATTCAAACCTTTTTTTTTTTGTTACTGTATCTAAAGGTCTAGACGCAATGTAGAATAAAATAAATTCGCATAAATCATCAATACACAAACCGCGCAAGGCACTAACGCATTCATAAAGTGTGTTAGATAACTCAGATAAGTTAGACAAAGATGGTTTTTGTATGGGATTAATTTTAATTATTTTTTCTAAATAAGCTGTTGCAAGAATACGCTTGTTGTCATATCTGTCCAGTAAAGTTGCAAAAACCACTGAATAATTTGCCGATGTCACAGGCACGCCCTTCGCTAATGTCAGTGCATAACCAGATAAACATGACAGCAAATGGTGAAATTTCTCAGTGTCGGATAATGAACTATTATTATGAACAAGTGCTGTATAACTATCTTTAAATGTTTGCCACTTTTCTATATTACCATCAAACTTTGGAAGTTCCAGCTTAGGCAATTTCACTTGCGAACGCACGTGATCTTGACCTAATTCCGGGCGACAGTCGCTACCTGCGCTCGCATCGAGAGAATCCGCAAACTCAATAACACAGTAATACAATTCATCGAATGACAGTAACACTTTATGATCGATAACAAACGAAGGTTTAAGCTTTAATTGCAACTGGTTAACATCATCGTTGCATTCCAAAAATCTATTACGAATCTCGTCAATCTTTTTGTACCTAGCTCGAAAAGCTGCAAATTTAGTTTTAGTTTCTTTAACTGTTTTGGCTAAATCGTAAAGTATCTGCATACTTGTAAACTCATATTCCCGCCTTTTAATAGCGGTTATTAATTCCACTTCGCTCATAGTTCACTTGGTATACGATATCCGCACGCTCAAAAAGATAAAAGTTATAAAAGTAGGTAAAACGGAAAAAACGTAAGCCGGTAGGTAGGCAGCAATGCACGCGCGAACGTATTGAATGAAATACAAGCACACACGTCTCAAAGTTATTTGTTAGAATATAAGTTTTGACTTTGAGGTAGTTCAAAGCTAATCCGTCTCCCGCCGGAGACAAGTACTACGATTGTAGGTACCTCGGTACTAAATTCGAGAAACTTCGAACTCACGTTTTTTTTAAAAGTAATTTATGCAATTTGTTATTTAATACAAATAAATGCAGCTTATTACAAGGGAATTAACGAGGTATGAATGTACGATTGTATAGTCAATCGGTCTCAAATAAGAAACAATAACTAGGTATCATGGAATGACCTAGGTTTTATTTAGACACTTAGAACTTGAAAGGCAAATTGAAATTGCCTTAAGTAGGTAAGTATACAAATAAATTATAATTGGGATTACGTATTTAACGTAATAACGAGAATGGAAAGATTTAATTTCCGATAGTAGGTATTTTTGAAATAATTACGCGAGGAAGATTCCTCACAGGAGGCACCATAAATAATGTTGACGCTTTCTGGAAGGGTCACTGCATTCTCCTATCAACCCCCGGGTCTCAAGGCAGGGAAAACAAACATGCAAAGCACTAACCTGGATCCAACAGGACAGGAAAGAGGAATCACCAACGACGGGGCAGACGCCGGCCGGTCAGTTATCTTCTTTATGTGGACTTGATGCTGCTTGCTCACTGCCTACACTCGTCAAGCACAGACACACCACCAATATGGAAACTGAGGGTTTATTAGGCCAGTGAAGCCCTTAGAAAATCAGATATTCGGAATTATTTAGAATACACGCGGCGTCGTATGAGCTGAGTCCGCCATACTTCTTTTATTTGTTCTTTTTCTTGACACTCTTGAGAGAGGCGCCACCAGCACGAGTTAAGAGAAGCCCGCGCTTATTTAAGTCGTCGTTGACGTAACAAGGATGGAAAATGGAAATGCATGGATAAATTATTAGGATAGTTAATGCTTACACAATACCAAACATAATTCAGTACCCGTTTCTCAAACCACATTTCATGGCGATAAGGTAGCAACAATCAATAAGAATGAGTCAGAGTCTACTACTACTTAGAATATAAATTAAAAATGCTGAGTTTCCCATTGCATTTACGTGAATGCAATAGGAAACCGTTGTTATTCTCGTAAGCGATTCTAACCGTTTTCCCCTTAGTTTGGATTGGACTTCCGTCGGGCATAGTAACTTGTAATACTTACGTGTTTGATAATTGAATATATCTTTCTTTTAGCTAATTAAATATTTTTTTTTTTTTAAACCATCTTCCGACCCGCTCCGTATCAGTACCGCCGTGCCGCTAGACTACCTATTTTTATGAAATAAAAATCATTTTTATTTTAAATTTATTAGTTTCGCGTTACATCGATAACGATACATCTAAACGGACGCGATGCCTTCGCGTCCGTTTAGATGTATCGTTTATTGTGTGATCAAGTCGTTTTCTAACTTAAGTAGTGAAACAGAAGGGCACAAATGAATAAACTATTTTAATTATAATAATACTGATTTAATAAAAGTTTCAATCAATATACAATCGAGCAGAGTTATCAGAAGAACAGAGCTTGGTCGGGTGATCGCAGTGATAATAGTGGCGACACTGTGTAGTAATCGCAACGCCCCCGCAAGGGGTGGCGAGCGTCGCCTAGGGCTTTGGCCCCCTGGACGCGGAGTCTTGTTTATCGGTCCGCCACTGCGGACCCCTCACTTTATTCGGCTAACAATGGCCTGTGAGCCTTATGACGTGCGTGAGTTGCGCACGTCTGTGAATGGTTGCGGTGTGTATTTCTGTAGGCGCGCCACAGGACCCACTCACGGCCTGCTTTCTTCACGGCACCCCGGCGGTCAGTCCCCGCCAGGTGAGACTGTTCACGACTACCAAGGCGTGAACAGATTCCGCGCCAGGGGACGCGCGGAGAGGGCGGTGCGGCGCGGGACGACAGCGGCAACCGGCGGATTGCGGCCGGCTCTTCACTCTGCTACGGACTTGATCGTGGACGCGCGCGCGCACTTGTCTATATTACAGTTTCCAACATTTTACTGTCTGAACCATTATATTTAGTTTTCAGTCCACCTGACTTTTATTAATAGGTAACCTTAGTTAGGTCCTTAACATTTTGGTCCTTCGAGATTCTTTATTAAATCCGCGTACCGGTTTTGGAAGAAAAAACGTTTGCGCGGTGGCAGTATCAACGGTCGACGTTGGTGAACTTTGATACGACGAGTCTACAAAGCGCCGTGTCACCACAAGCTGCATTCAAAAGCAGTCAAGTTAGAAGTTGGAGTCGTCTAGAAGAGGCAGGGCGTCTACAAGTTCCCGAGGCCTTCACGTCGACGGTGGTCAAGTCTCGACTACATTGGTCGAACCCGCCGTGAAATTAATCTACGTGCTTCGTGGGAATCAACACAGTCCGCCTGTGGATAAAGATAAGCATATATTTGTGTGTCGTTCCAAATTCCTTTCTATTAACATTCCAGTTTGAATTCAAAATTGAAAGTCTCCATTGCAATTTTTCTCAGTTCAGTTCCATGTTTGATTCATCAAGTGGTAGCATCGTTTTATAGTGTGTTCATAATACTTTAAGCTTGTGTCAAACCAGTTTTCTTGTCGCTGCACCGGCTGACATTTCTTTGTTAGCGAGCAAGCTTCAAGGTCACGCTTCTATTCATTTCGAGAAACATCTGTTGCTTTGCTGCTAATTATCATATTACCTACCTATCGGCTTAATACTTACATATTTTTTTTTCTTCTATTACCTGCTTTCTATTACATTGCTTGTTTTGGTTAATACCAGTTTCTAAAAATGGCTAATGAGGAATTATTAGTAAGAAAACGCAGTGTTATGAAAGCTAAGCTAATGTCAGTGTGTAAAATTAGAGGTTGCCCGGGTTTTACTCCCTGACAAAAAAAGAAAAGTAGAGGTTCGGCTAATCGGGTGTGAAAATAAAAATAATGATAGTTTGTTGGACTACTATGTTTTAATTACAAGCTTTTATATGTAACAACAGGAAACTATCTTTAACTCTTATTAAATGTAAATAAACAATATAGCTTTATTGTTAACCTCAATAAGGTTGGGTCAAACCTAGCGGCTCCAAGAGTGGTCTGTTGGAGCGTCCAGGTTTCACGCGCAACAGTAGCCTAGCAGATTGCCCACTAACTCTAGCTCAGCTTACTCAGGCTGTGGATTTCATCCACTATGACTACAGAATTATACAAATCCAAAATGGGGAAAATTATATATCAGAAAAGGTCACAAAAGGTCACAAAAGGTCACCACCGGTAATATAATAGTAAATGAGTTTTCTACGGGTACAAGAATGTTATTTAAATTGAGATAAGAGGGTACTTGCGACACATCCTTGGAAGTTCCTGGCCTTCTTTGTCCTTGAAGCCATGTGTCCTGCCTCTCCAAACCAACGGGGTTGAAGGTAGAAGAATATGACAAAAATAAAAAAAAGACACGCCCAGGCGGCGCTCCAATAGAAAAATTCTCCGCCTGGGAGACCCAGCCACATGCACAGGATTGCTTGGGCTTATTGCTGCTTGCTGGCTGGTCCACACGGCCGCGATTGTCCCAAAATCAGCACACCGTGTCAGAAGCCTTTATTTTCTTTAAGCCCGTCCAGGCCGTCTGCCCGACGCCCTGCCGGTCAGATCTATCGACATCGAAAAGCCTTTTTTCCGATCGCTACGTGACTCCACAGGTATTTTCGCCTCCTTTTTCTTTGGCTGTCCAGAATCTCTCTCGGTGCCAAACACCCGAAACCAAATTACCCCTTTGAACGGTGGGAGATTTCCCCGCTTACAAGATTCCAATCTGCAGAAATCCAATGACAATATAACTTGGTCTACAAAAATCCATTAATGAAAAAATACGACAATTCATTTTCACAATCAAAGCAGCGACCATTACGTTGTTGATATACAAAAAAAAACAATGCAATGCCAACATTACAAATCAATCCTCCCCACAAACTTGGGAATTTGACAAAAAAACTGTCACACTGAAACGTCAAAACGACAATAAATGTCACAGATAAAGCAAAACAAATAGTAATAGACAATTAGTATCAATTACCATAGACCACAAAAAGGTGCGTTTCCCTATGCTTAGTAAAGGCAAAAAATAATAAATAAAATAAGAAATAATCACAACGTTACAATACCTCCCCTCCTAGGAAAAGGTTCGACCAAGGAGAACCGCTCGCTGCCCTCAGCGAACTAAATAAACGAAGTTAATGGGTAATTAATGATAAGTATTGGTCATAACAATGAGTAGTCCAACCAAAAAAAAAAAACAAAACAGAACAAAACAAAACCCTGAGCTTGTTTGATCAAGGAAGAAACCATTAAAAAAAACACTAAACCCAACACCAAGCTTCCTTCCTCGGCCCATATCCCTCGATCGCCTCTTACGATCTGCACGGAAAGAGATGCAGCTGACACATTCTAAGATTTTCTTTTGTCCCCAGGCCAGCATGGGGAAACAATTTCTCATTAGGGCAATAATCCCATGAGGAAAACTAAAAAAAATATTTAGTACAAATTAAAAAAAAAATTCGGCAAAGCGAAACAAAAAAACGTCGCATATACTCTCTCGAATACGCGTGCATGTGTTTCGAGCAGCACGACCTCCACCTGGTTTCAAGGACAATCCGGAAATTCAAAATGTGGTAAGGGAAAAAAAAACGTTGACGGAACCAAAATTAAAAAAAATCGGACGCGTTCTTTCGATCCACTGATACAGTGATAACAACAATTCAGTAATACTGAAAATACAATATATCTTGATCCTACGTAAAACCCCAAATAAATAAAACAACCCGGATCCGGTAATAAAAAAAACGTAGGAAACAAGACTGGTTCCTCAACAACCATACTCATGATATGTTAGACAGACAGCCATACGTTCCACGCGAATCCTCTCTTTTATTAACATTCATATATCCTTATATCCTTCGTCTTTATTAACACTAAGCGCTTAGTGAATTTACCTTTCATTCCTTCATTCTTCCTTCATCATTCATACAGAGTAATGAGTCGGAATAAAACCATTCAATACACCTACCAAAACGGCGTTTAAATGTCAACCATTTAAACTCCACAACGTATGCAGTCATCTCCGTGAACAACCGGCGGTTCGTAAACCGTGGCGGCACGACGAGCTCGCGAGATAACGGCGGGTCGTGCGTCCACGGAATACAGACACACAGCTGTATCACTTCGACACTACAATGCGGCTGCTGTCAGATCATCAAAACGCTGAAAAAAACTAGTGACTCTTCAAGTCTTTAATATGCCATGACCCAATGGGATGGCCATCTAATCTTTCCAATTCGTAAACTAAGGGCGACAAAACGGCCTTTACCCTGCACTTCTCGTACTTGGGTGCTAACTTAGCCATTTTAAACTTAGCTGCATCACTTTGCGTATAGCAGCGCTTCCAAACAATATCCCCTACTGAAAACTTAGCCGGTCTACGGCGTAAATTATAATATTTAGAATTAGCCTCATGTGCCCTTAACAAATGCAACCTAACCTGACCAAAATGTCCTTCAAACAACCTAATTCCCCAGCGTATTCGTCGCGAGGCATGGCCACTTCATACTCCGCCTCAGTATCTCTGTAGAAGGACCCGTTTACGACCGGTTCCCTACCATGTACTAAAAGAAAGGAACAAAAATAAACCCTATCGTCTGTACCTCTACACCATTTGCAACATGACATTTTGTACTATTATTATTCTCTTGAAAGTCAAAACCAAACTTGACAAAATCTAAGTGTGAATTATTTCCCAAAATTGAAATGGCTGCACCTGAGTCCAATAATCCAAAGATCTCAAAATTATTTACTTGAAATTTTAGATGAGGTCTAATATCATTTTTACTAGGAGCAAACAGAACCGTGGCAATGGAACCAAAATTATAAAATTTAGACCTAGAATCATTATTTAAATTGCCGCGATTCAACCTTACAAGTTTTTTTGAATTTTTATTAGACACTTTGTCAGATTTCTTTACATTTTTGCAGTTAGTACAGTGTTTCCGCAAAACACCTACTTTCCCACAGCCAAAACACTTTACAGCACCCCCTTCCGGCACGCCGTTGCACTTTGAAAAGTTGTGGTCAGTTTTTCCACATTTGAAACAAATGGGCTTTGCGGTTTTCCTAAACTGCCTACCCTTGCTATAAGTGTCAGCACACGGACAACCGGCCGACCCGGCCGCGTTTGTCGTCGAGGCAGCTACCGCCTGAACAGGCTTATGAGACTTGCCCTTGTAAGCGAAGTCCGTGCCAAGCATACTAGAGCTGGGCCTCGACGGCTCCACAAACAGATCAGCCCGCTGACGCGCGGCTTCCAACTTCCGGCACTGTTCTTTAAGTTGGGCGATTGAAGTTACCTGCACTAACGCTAGCTGTTGTGAAAATTTTGGCCTAATATTATGTAACAAAATCTCTAATTTACTGTCCTCGCTCAGTGGGTTTTTGAGACGAGCAAACATACATGTCATGATTGAAAAATAAATATGGACTGGTTCGTCCGCTCCCTGTGTACGAGATCTAATTTCCCCAAGCAACCTATAATCATGGTCCACTGGGCCAAACTCCTCCAATAAAATCTCCTTAAGCTGTGACCAACAAGAAACTTGATCCCTGATACCCCTGTACCAAAGCAAAGCTTGCTCCGTAAATAATTGAGCAGCAGAATTAAACAACTTAATATCCGAGACACCATAGGACCGTTGCAACTCATCGACCCGTTCCAAGAAAGACCGTGGGTCAGTAATGCCGTTGAACTTTAAGTTCCACTTCGAAACATTTTTATCACCGGAGCATTCTACAGATATTTCCTTAGGAGCAAAGAAAGGGTTGACTTCATGAGGAGCAGGAGTACTAGCTACCTCCACCTTACCCAGGAGCACCTCCAGCTTGTCGCTAAGCTCTGTCTTTATAGTCAGGATAGCGGGATCATCAGACTGAATTCTGATGATCCTATGGTACAAGTGGCTGCCCAAAGCTCGGCTTCGGTTCTGCGAGTACCTGTCCTTCAACCTAGTGTACCTGTCAACAGCCACACCAAGTTCCTTCAGCTTTTCCTGAATAATTCTAAGTTCTGATTCCGGTGTAAATTCAGTTTCCAAAACTGCCTCTGCAGGACATTCTAACAATAAGCCACGAAGTTGTTTGCGCAGGGCTTCCACAGTACTAGCAGGAGTCTCAGAACGAATAGAAACCTCATATATAAGCTCATCCTTCAAGAGGGAGTGAAATTGTATATTGCGGTCCATGTTGATGTGAAAAGTTACTATTTGTAGCTAAAAATGTGTAAAAAGGAAATCAAACAGACTCTAAAACGCGAATTAACAGTGGTGACTTACAGTTATTTACTTAAATTTGCTTAAATTTACTTAAATTCTTGAATGAAGTTATGAAATTGACACAATGTAAGGTATTGCTAAAAAAAATAAAAAATGTAAAATCTCCAAAATTTCTACAAAAGTATGCTTAGGCACACGCAGGCACAGTATTTATATCAATTACAATCACTAAAAAGTGGTACTCAGTACAGCAATACACCAAAATAATTCAAAATAAGTTTTCACAGTGTGATCCCGCAGACAAAATTTGTCAAAGTTAAATTTCACTAAAATTCCATAAAATATTTGGAAAAACCACAATAAATTGGCACAGTCACATGTAAAATATTATAATCCTGCTTAAGGATGCAAAATAAATACAAATAAACACTAAAAATTTAAAAGCATGATGCAACATACCCTCAAACTGACATGTGATTGTTCAACTTTCACTAAGTAAAATTATGTGAAATTTGAAAAATAATTACAACAATGTTTTTTGGGAAGAAAAGGAATGCACTTATCACTGATTAATACTGATACAAGGCTAATTCACACTTATTAAATTAAAGTAATACTTCAAAATTTAAAGTTACAAGTTTTTTAGAAGAAAAAAAAAATATCTCTAGTGGTGACCTTTACCCAATCAGCCAAATTCCCCATGAAAATAAATATAAATTGGGCGCCATTTGTCAGTGTGTAAAATTAGAGGTTGCCCGGGTTTTACTCCCTGACAAAAAAAAGAGAAAAGTAGAGGTTCGGCTAATCGGGTGTGAAAATAAAAATAATGATAGTTTGTTGGACTACTATGTTTTAATTACAAGCTTTTATATGTAACAACAGGAAACTATCTTTAACTCTTATTAAATGTAAATAAACAATATAGCTTTATTGTTAACCTCAATAAGGTTGGGTCAATCCTAGCGGCTCCAAGAGTGGTCTGTTGGAGCGTCCAGGTTTCATGCGCAACAGTAGCCTAGCAGATTGCCCACTAACTCTAGCTCAGCTTACTCAGGCTGTGGATTTCATCCACTATGACTACAGAATTATACAAATCCAAAATGGGGAAAATTATATATCAGAAAAGGTCACAAAAGGTCACAAAAGGTCACAAAAGGTCACAAAAGGTCACCACCGGTAATATAATAGTAAATGAGTTTTCTACGGGTACAAGAATGTTATTTAAATTGAGATAAGAGGGTACTTGCGACACATCCTTGGAAGTTCCTGGCCTTCTTTGTCCTTGAAGCCATGTGTCCTGCCTCTCCAAACCAACGGGGTTGAAGGTAGAAGAATATGACAAAAATAAAAAAAAGACACGCCCAGGCGGCGCTCCAATAGAAAAATTCTCCGCCTGGGAGACCCAGCCACATGCACAGGATTGCTTGGGCTTATTGCTGCTTGCTGGCTGGTCCACACGGCCGCGATTGTCCCAAAATCAGCACACCGTGTCAGAAGCCTTTATTTTCTTTAAGCCCGTCCAGGCCGTCTGCCCGACGCCCTGCCGGTCAGATCTATCGACATCGAAAAGCCTTTTTTCCGATCGCTACGTGACTCCACAGGTATTTTCGCCTCCCTTTTCTTTGGCTGTCCAGAATCTCTCTCGGTGCCAAACACCCGAAACCAAATTACCCCTTTGAACGGTGGGAGATTTCCCCGCTTACAAGATTCCAATCTGCAGAAATCCAATGACAATATAACTTGGTCTACAAAAATCCATTAATGAAAAAATACGACAATTCATTTTCACAATCAAAGCAGCGACCATTACGTTGTTGATATACAAAAAAGAATCCATGCAAACATTACAAAACCATACTCCTCACCAACTTGGGAATTTGACAAAAAAAAACTGTCACACTGAAACGTCAAAACGACAATAAATGTCACAGATAAAGCAAAACAAATAGTAATAGACAATTAGTATCAATTACCATAGACCACAAAAAGGTGCGTTTCCCTATGCTTAGTAAAGGCAAAAAATAATAAATAAAATAAGAAATAATCACAACGTTACACTAACCAATTTCTGCAACTGGATAAACGTACTTATGAGTTGCGAGTCAATTTCTAGTTTGCAGCGCATTGAATTGGAAGGTCGCCTTAGTAAATTTGATGCCCTATATGATGAATTTGATCATTTGCAGTTGGAGATTGAGGTGCTCTCGGATAAGCCAGACGAGGCGTACCGGGAACGTGCCAAGTTTGAGGAGCGGTACCACGCAGTGGCTGCACAGGCACGCAGTTTGCTTATCAGTGCTGATGCCGCCATGGACGGCGGGTCTGTAGCGGGCTCAGCAGACAAAAACACAGGTGCATCGTTCCGTCAAAATTTTGTACGCTTACCTAAAATTAATTTACCACATTTCGATGGTAGCTATCAATGTTGGTTAGAGTATAGAGACACTTACCTTTCGCTTATACATAGTAGTAGTGCAATCGACGACATTAGCAAGTTCCATTATTTACGTGCGTCGCTCGAGGGAGATGCTCAACAGATTATAAAAAATATAGATTTCAAAGGCGAGCATTATCAATTAGCTTGGGATTTGCTATGTCAGCGGTATGATAATAGTAGACTTTTAGTAAATAACCACGTACAGGCTTTGTTCAATATTCCAACAGTGTCAGGGGAGTCATGTGTAGCTTTGCGTCAGTTAGTGGATAGTATAAATAAACAAATTAGGGCTTTGAAATCGCTGAACGAGCCCACTGATCAGTGGAGTACACTAGTGGTGTTTATGATGAGTAGTCGCCTTGACAAAGTTACTGACAGAGACTGGGAAGAATATCGCAATAATTTACGTATACCTCCTACTTTGTCAGAATTTTGTTCATTTGTTAGTAGGAGGGCTGATTTGTTAGAGACTGTAGAACATAGTGAATTGGCAAAAGAAAGGGTAGACAGTAGCACTAACAGTCACATAGCAGACACACAGAATACTAACAAAAATAAAACTAATAATAAAACATATACAAAAAATTGTAAATGTCCGTTGTGTAAACAAGATCACTTTATGTATGTGTGCGATGAGTTTCACAAGTTGCCACTAGAAAGTCGTTTGACAAAGGTGAAGGAGCTTAATGTATGCTTTAATTGTCTACGTCCTGGGCATTCAAGTAAGCGTTGCAAATTATCACACTGTAAATATTGTAATCGCAAACATAATACGCTTTTACACGTAGATAAGCCTAATCTAAATGTACAAGATCCAATGCCTAGTGTTGCTTTGCCTACTTTACTTGCTGACGTTTCCGGAGGTGCACAGTTACAAAGGGGCACGTCAGAAAACGTTGTTCTGTCAAGTGACACTGCAGACAGTACTATCCGTTCTGTTTTACTTTCCACAGCTCTGGTGACAGTGGTCAGCAACCGAGGTGAGAAGTCCGACGCCAGAATCCTGCTTGATAATGGTAGCACAGCCAACTTTATTACTGAAACACTGTGCCACAAGCTGGGATTATCTAGACGCAACGCTAACTCCACAATATCAGGTATAAACAGGCAAACATCTAATAATCTCGAAATGGTGGCTATGGGGAAACTATTACCTGTATCATACCGTCAGCCGTCCTCAGTTGTAGACGTTACCAACATCAAGATTCCAGCAGATATTCAATTAGCTGATCCATCTTTCCATATTCCATCTGTCATCGACATTCTTGTTGGCGCGGAAGTGTTTTGGAACATCTTAGGTTCCTCAACTATTAATTTAGGTAGAAATCAGCCCAAACTTCACGCAACAAGATTCGGATGGATAGTTTCAGGACCAGTTCCAATGCGTTCATCTTCTGATAGGCAATCACACTACTGCAATGTGTCTATGGGTGAGTTGAATAATAACCTCAACAGGTTTTGGGAATCAGATTCCGTACCATCCAAGTATGCTTTGTCACAGGAGGAACGTGCATGCGAAGAAAGTTTTCGCCATAACACCACTCGAGATGATCAGGGTCGCTTTGTTGTGACCATACCTTTAAAGGACAACCCAAACACATTAGGTGAGTCATATGAGATGGCTAAACGTCGATTTATATCATTGGAGCGTCGTTTTCTACGTGATCCAAGTTTCAAGGAGCTTTATGTTGCCTTCATGCAGGAGTACGAGCATCTTGGACACATGACAGAAAATCAGACTTTTAGGAAGCCTCATTCAGGTGACAATGTCGAGTATTTCTTACCTCATCACGGGGTTCTCAAAGAGTCAAGCTCGACAACTAAACTACGGGCAGTCTTCGATGCGTCCGCGGCAACCACGTCGGGCGTATCGTTCAATCAAATACAGATGGTTGGCCCAACTATTCAAGAAGATCTACTATCAATCCTGTTAAGATTTCGGCAGTACAAATATGTCATCTCTGGAGACATAGCTAAGATGTATCGTGCCATTGCTGTTACACCTTCACAACGTGCTTTGCAGCAAATCGTTTTCAGGACAGATCCTAAGTCAGAGTTAAAGACGTATAGTCTTAACACTGTGACCTACGGCACAGCTTCCGCTCCATACTTAGCAACAAAGTGCTTAGTCAGCTTGGCTAATGCCGCTACCAGTACAACTGTCAAGTCTTCAATTGAGCGTGACTTCTACGTTGACGATTATCTGTCAGGAGGAAACTCAGTTTCAGACGTAGTGGAAATGGTCAAGGAGCTTATATCTGTTTTAGCATCAGCGAATTTTCACATACGAAAATGGCAATCTAATAATTCGTCGATATTAAGCCAAGTTTGTAAAGGTTCAGCAGTTTTGGATTGTCTAAAATTGTGTGAAGATAAGAACGCGGCATCGAAAACATTAGGTTTACGTTGGATGTGTGAGGCAGATTATTTAGCGTTCTCTATTTGTATTAATGCTGATAAACAGGTGTCTAAACGCCAAATTTTGTCAGTCATTAGTCAAATATTTGACCCATTAGGCTTGGTTGGTCCATGTGTAGTCGAGGCAAAAATTGTGATGCAGCAATTATGGTTAGCCAAGTGTGACTGGGATGAGCAGGTGCCAGAATCTATACGCAATTTTTGGTACAATTTTGTTAATACTCTTCCATGTTTAAATAATCTAAGAATTCCAAGATGGGTTGTATGTGACAATGCTATATCACATGAAATCCATGTTTTTATAGACGCATCCGAGAGAGCTTTCGGTTGTTGCATCTATATCCGGACGGTGAACTGGGAAGGTTCAGTTAAGGTACAACTGTTTGCATCAAAAAATCGTGTTGCACCAATAAAGCCCACTACCATTCCACGTCTCGAGCTCTGTGGAGCGTTGCTAGGCGCAAGGCTGTGTGCTAAGGTTCAGAGTTCTGTTACTTTGCCTGTAACTAGATGCCGGTTTTGGTGCGATTCAACAATAGTGTTGAGTTGGTTAGATACTTCGCCGAGTCTATTGAAACCTTATGTGCGTAATCGAGTCAATGAGATACAGGAGAGCACTGCAGGTCATACATGGAGTTACGTACCGTCTAGACACAATCCAGCAGATTTTGTTTCTCGTGGGCTGAAGGCTGACCTTATTAGCGAGTGTTCTTTATGGTGGTCGCACCCACAGTTTTTGTTAAATAACGAAAAAGACTGGCCGGTTATATATTACTTGACTACATTTTTTATAATTTATACTGTATACAGTATGTTAACTAACAGGGCGTTCCCGTTAACCCGAAATAGTATAGCATACATACATGCTAAAAAAAATATTTCCATTCGAAAACAAAATGTTTTAAAATTTTTTCCAATATGAAAATATTCAATAAAATTTTTAAATTGACATGTAAAAGAAACACACTGTACACGCGAACATGAAAGACGGCAACGTCGCAATTTATTTATACATGACGACTACTATTTTGATTTAAAACAGGAGGTTTCAAAATTATTTCCAATTAGATTTTTTTTTTATTCGGATTTTTTTATGCTTATTTTTCTATGCTGATATTTTTATTTTAATCTATTAATGATATATATTAACGAGTTTAAGGGAACGCCCTCTGTTATTTAACATACTGTATATCTAATAGTTTGTTAAGCTTGTTATATAAGAAAGGGCCTAAAAATACACAAAATCTATAGGCATAAGCGTGTCTCGTCTGTGGCTTTGTGCAAACCATATCTTTCCTCCTCCTGGTTGAAGGTACTGGGTCAAAAGGAAGCTCAGAGTGCTGATGAAGTACGGTATGCAAGATAAATAGTTGACGTACGGTTAGAACCTTGCATTCCACATAAAGCTGGTGGGTGGGAAATCTGAAAGGACGGAAGGTTGCCACCTTTAGAATAGCTCTTTGAGCACTTTCTAGAGGCAGCAGTATGGTCTTTGCGGCACCACCCCAAGGAGTAATACAGTAGGTGATAACAGTTTGGCACAAAGCTAAATAAACTTGTTTTGTTAAATGATAGTCCGCTATGTGTCGTAGGTTTTTGAAAATGTATTTTAATTTACGCACTCTCGTACACAGTAACTCGACATGTTTATGGAAATTGAGATTTGTCAATCGTAACACCCAGATATTTTATATGGTCAGCTTTAGTTAAAGTGGGACAAGTGCAAGCAGTGTCAGCATGAATACAGTTGTGTGCATAATGTTTATGTTAGTAAGCGGAATGTTAATGTTTCTCATTGAGAATAAAATGTATTTTGTTTTTTCTACATTTAAACTTAGAAGATTTTGATGAAGCCAATCAGACACAATATTAAAGCCGTTCTGGGCATGTTTGTATGCCTCATCTTTGGATTTAGCGGAAAACACTAGAGCAGTGTCATCGGCATAAGATAGTATTATCCCATTATGTAGACCTATACTGCAAAGGTTGTTTATGTAGATTAAAAATAATGTCGGGACCAAAATACTACCTTGCGGTATACCAAAAATACTACTTTTTATCTCAGAACTAGTGTACTGTCCTATTTTAACACATTGATAGCGGTCACTAAGATAATCAGAGAATAAAGAAAGTCGCTCTCCTCTTATACCAAGTGTTTCAAGCTTTTGCAATAATATAGAGCAAGAAATAGTGTTGAAGGCCCTAGCGAGGTCCAAAAAGATCCCTATAGTGTGAGAGCCATTATCTAAATTATTACTTATATACTCTGTCAGCCTGTGAACTGCTTGGTTAGTTGATCTGTTAGTTCTAAATCCGTATTGGTTATTGGAAAGCAATTTGTTAGTTTCTAGATATTTTATTAGTCGACTGTTTATAATTTTTTCTAAAATTTTAGACAGTCCTGTTAGTACAGAAATGGGTCTATAGTTGTTAACACATTTCTTATCTCCCGCTTTGTACACCGGTGTAACTACAGCTTTTTTAATCAATTTGGGGAATATTCCGTTTGACAAGCACGACTGAAAAATATGGGTTAAAGGAGGAGCAAGAAAGTGTTTAAATCTTTTTAGTATATTATTATTAATGCCATCCCACCCAACAGCACAGTTGTCTTTTAAACCGCTAATAATTCCCAAAATTTCATTGACATCAGTGTCCAATAAAACAAAAGAATTTAAAGTATTCGAAGTGTTGAACACTGTTGATGATGGCTGTGGAAGATGATTACTCTGGTTTATGGTTTTTTCGGCCAGGGTTTTGCCAACGTTTGCAAAAAAACTGTTGACTTTATTCGCAGCTTCGATGGGGTTTGTTGTTATTGACAGTAATTCGTGTGGCTGTTCAGGATTTTTTGATCGAAATGTATTTGATTTAATAAATTTCCAAACAAGCTTACTATTTTTCCCAGCCTTCTGTAATTCATTCTTCTCAAATTGATTTTTGGTTTTATATAAAAGTTTGTTACAAAAATTTCTGTACCTTTTATATGTAGTAGAAAGTATTTCATTATCCGGTGCAAGTTTCGGCTTTTGATGTAGTTTGTCCCTATGCCTAATACAACGGACGAGACCAGGAGTGATCCATGGCTTAATGTTATTATATTTTCTAGGGATTGTTTTGCTAACTGTATTTTTTATTTATTGCAGCTTGAAGCATATTTATGAAGTACTGTAAGGAAGTATTTGCATCATTTGTTTCGTAAACAGGGTCAAAATTAATACTTCGAACATCACTTTCGAGATTAGTCATATTAATTTTTGTATAGCTACGCATGCATTTTATTCTAGGTGGCGATATTTGTAACGATAGCAGAATAGCTTGATGGTCGGTAAGTGATGAATAAGTAACCAATGTTTTTGAAGGATTTTTTGTTTTTATGATGAAATGGTCTAAACATGAACCGCTCTGGTGCGTGGGATAATAATGAGTCGGTAAAAAGCCATGGAATGCACAAATATTTAAGTATTTATGAACATGTGTATTGTATCTTTCGGAAGCAATATTAATATTTATGTCGCCCATTAGAATGATGTTTTTGAAAACTGATAAATGTTTTTCAACATGCAATATTCACTATGTAGAAATAAATTTTCATGTTTGGAAAGGCGTAGTCACACGTTACATATACCTACCTACCGTAGCACCTTGACAACGTGTGACTAAGCCTTTCCAAACATGAAAATTTATTTATACGTAGTGAATATTGCATACTTCAGAATAGTATTGTATGACATAATTGTCAATTTGCAACGAAGGCATCTTGATAGAGTCTACTGTGTCCATTTACTTGCAACTACATTAGCAACTTTGTTCGGTTTAGTATTCTGAAAATCTTGTTTTATACTTTTTCAGCGTCGTTTTTTGTCGTAGTTGAGTTTTAGTTTTTTCTTTTTATTATTTGTACTATTTTGGTGTTAAAGTGTATTTGTGGCGCATAATATTTACAAAAGTTAATTTGATGAACTAAAAACTAGATACTTGACATATTACATCTACACGCACATATAACAACATAAGCCCGAAGGCATATAGTGCAGAGGACATTTTTATGGGAGTTTTAGCCAGTTGTGAAACTGTTTCCGCCTTCACCGCGTGGAGTTACTCCCAGCTTATGTAGTTTTCATTAGTGCATTACCTATTCTATTAATGTTCACACTGCTCTACATTGCATAAAGCGATTCACAGTTCCCGTGATCCCCGCTTTACTCTTATCGCTCATATTTAACATCATTAAAGCATTCATGCAATTATGTACAAGCATAAAGTACTCGTGAAGCTCTTTTTTCACGTCCAAACACGGTATATTTATTTTAATTTTATATTCACATAGAACTTTTTGTCCGCTAGAGGGCGCAATACTAAATTTGGTGTCAAGCTTTATAGCTCATAACTAACAGAATATCAAGGACTTTCTAATGGTTTTGCAGTGGTCTTACTCTGATAAGTAGTAAAGAAGCTATGAACGATAATAAAAAGTAAAAAAACTAAAACCCAACTACGACAAAAAACGACGCTGAAAAAGTATAAAACAAGATTTTCAGAATACTGAACTGAACAAAGTTGCTAATGTAGTTGCAAGTAAATGGACACAGTAGTAATGTCATACAATACTATTCTGAAGTATCCACGTTCTACGAAATAGAAAATAGGATATCTCTACATATTACTATACGCCGATTCATAAGTCAAAAGAGATGTCGTATGTTAACTACCTAGTTTTTAGTTCGTCAATTTAACTTTTGTTAATATTATGCGCCACAAATACACTTTAACACTAAAATAGTACAAATAATAAAAAGTAAAAGGACTAAAACCTAACGACGACAAAAACGACGCTGAAAAAGTATAAAACAAGATTTTCAGAATACTGAACTGTATATAGTTGCTAATATAGTTGTAAGTAAATGGACACAGTAGAGTCCACCAAGATGCCTTCGTTGTAAATTGACAATAATGTCATACAATACTATTCTGAAGTATGCAATATTCACTATGTAGAGATAAATTTTCATGTTTGGAAAGGCGTAGTCACACGTTACATATACCTACCTACCGTAGCACCTTGACAACGTGTGACTACGCCTTTCCAAACATGAAAAATTATCTCTACATAGTGAATATTGCATACTTCAGAATAGTATTGTATGACATTACTACTGTGTCCATTTACTTGCAACTACATTAGCAACTTTGTTCAGTTCAGTATTCTGAAAATCTTGTTTTATACTTTTTCAGCGTCGTTTTTTGTCGTAGTTGGGTTTTAGTTTTTAACTTTTTTATTTGTACTATTTTTGTGTTAAAGTGTATTTGTGGCGCATATTATTAACAAAAGTTAAACTGATGAACTAAAAACTAGGTACTTGACATATTACATCTACACGCACATATAACAACATAAGCCCGAAGGCATATAGTGCAGAGGTCTTTTTATGGGAGATTTAGCCAGTTATCAAACTGTTTCCGCCTTCCCGTGTGGGGTTCTCCCAGCTTATGTCGTTTTCATTAGTGCATTACATATTCTATTAATGTTCACACTGCTCTACATTGCATAAAGCGATTCACAGTTCCCGTGACCCGCGCTTTACTCTTATCGCTCATATTTAACATCATTAAAGCATTTTTGTAATTATGTACAAGCTTATAGCACTCGTGAAGCTCTTTCACGTGATACCAAACACGGTATATTTATTTTAATTTTATATTAACATAGCACTTATTGTCCGCTAGAGGGCGCTATACTAAATTTGGTGACAAGCTATATAGCTCATAACTAACAGAATATCAAGGCCCTTCTAATGGTACTGCAGTGGTCTTATTCTGATAAGTAGTAAAGAACCTATGAACGAAAAGATGTGAATTATATGCAACCAGCCCATGAATACAGGTAAAGTCACACGCAAATGCTAGCAATATATATATATATATATATATATATATATATATATATATATATATATATATATATATATATCAAAATGTACAAGTAAAGCGCTTTCAAATGATACCAAACACGGCATATTTATTTATTTATTTAAACTTTCGCACAAAGAAAATGTACAGAGGCGGACTTAATGCCTTAGGCATTCTCTACCAGTCAACCTCGGGTGGTGAAGGGACTAGATGGCAGGTGCTTTAGTTACGGTACAATGGACAGGAAAAGAAAAACTCATAACACTATCTAAACAAATACTTAAATAAGCTATATACATATACAAACTATTACTATATATATACTTATAATCATCATCATTCATCATTCTCCTGCCCTTATCCCAATTTATTTGGGGTCGGCGCAACATGTCTTTTTCTTCCATGCATCCCTATCAGAAACCATCTCGGCAGTCACCCCCTTCTTAGCCATATCATCCTTCACACATTCCATCCATCGTTTCTTTGGTCTTCTCCTACTCTTATAGCCATCAACATTCATAATTAAGACTCTCCTCACGACATTCTCCTCAGTTCTCCGTAACACATGCCCGTACCATGACAAACGATTTCCACACAACTTTTCAGCTACCGGTGCCACTTTCAGACTTCCTCTTATGTACTCATTTCTTATTCTATCCATTCGTGTAACACCACACATCCCTCTTAGTATTCTCATCTCGGCTGCATGCAATTGCCTTTCATTCATCCCTTTCGTAGCCCAACATTCTGATCCATACAAGACAGCAGGTCGGATGATGGTTTTATATATTTTCCCCTTAAGTTTAAGGGGAATGCGGGAGTCGCAAATTGTTCCCGTGACCTGCCGCCATTTCATCCACCCAGTGTTAATTCTGTGCTTAACCGTCCGATCTATTTCGCCATCGCTTTGCACGAGTGAACCGAGATACCGAAAGTCGGAGCAGATTGGTAGGAGTGCGCCATCAAGGGCTATGGCTCCAGAAGTGGAGAGACCGCCGAAAGCGCAGAACATATATTCGGTTTTGGTTCTGCTGATTTTCAAGCCAACACTCTCCAGCTTCTGTTGCCATTTCTCCAATCTGCTCTGGATCTCAGGTCCATCTTCACCGACGAGAACAATGTCATCGGCGAACAGCATGCACCAGGGTGCCTCCTCCTTGATGTCCGACGTAAGAGCGTCCATAATCAACAGGAAGAGGTACGGACTTAAAGCCGATCCCTGGTGCAAGCCTACCGCCACACTGAACTCGTCGGTATTGCCAGCAGCCGACCGGACGTAGGTACGAGATCGACTGTACATAGCACGAATTAACTCTACATACTTCCCAGGCAAACCTTTCTCTTTCTGGGCCCACCACAACACATCACGAGGTACCCTATCATACGCTTTCTCCAGATCAATGAACACCATGTGCAAGTTCTTGTGTGCACGTCTGTACTTCTCGCACACTTGGCGGAGTGCAAAAGTGGCGTCCATTGTTCCTCGACCTGGCATAAACCTAAACTGGTTTGGGGTAATCTCACTCTCCTCTCGCAATCTTTTCTCAATCACTTTCTCCCATACCTTCATACTATGTGACATGAGCTTTATCCCTCGATAGTTGTTACAGTCCTGTACATCACCTTTATTCTTAAAGATGGGCACTAGTGAACTATTGCACCATTCTTGTGGGATCTCTCCTTCATGCAACAACTTATTGAAGAATAAAGTCAGCCACATACATCCATCTCCTTTTAAACACTTCCATACTTTTACTGGTATATCATCTGGGCCCATAGCATTTCCATTTTTCATACCTTGAACTGCTATTCTTACTTCATCGATGCTAATTTCTCTTACTAAACCCATATTCTCTTGTACCTCTTTGAGCACGCCACTCCATTTATTCTCTTCGTTCATTAGCTTTTCAAAATAAACCTTCCATCGCTCTTTTATTTCGTCATCCCTGGACAGAACCTTACCAGCATACTATACTTATAATATATACAAAAATAAAACTTGTAAGAGAGGTGTTGAGATGACCCTACCCTAACCATTCGCAAAATAACTCTGCAATTTCCGCTTAAATGCAAACCGACTAGTCGCCATCCTGATATCAAGAGGAAGCGCATTCCACAAAAGAATTGACTGAATATGAAATGAAGAGTGAACAAAGTCAGAGGTATGAGAAGGACAGACTAAGAGAAGATTATTAGAAGAACGCAGATTCTTGCTGTGTGAAGAACATAAATATTGGAAGTGATTCGTAAGATAAGAAGGAGGAGTGGGCGAATTAAGAAGGGAGAAAAGCGTGGTTAAGGCTCGCAAATTTCTTCTTTGGCGAATGGGCACCCATTTCAGTTCAGACCTGTAGCTGGATACATGGTCATATTTCCTCAGATTGAATATAAACCGGATACCACTATTGAGCAATCTGTCAAGCTTATCCAGCAAAACCGAATTCAGGTCAAAGTAGCACACGTCACCATAATCGATTATGGGGAAAATCAAAGTCTGCACAAGCATGGTTTTCGTTTTAGCGGGTAAGAAGTTCCTCAAGCGATATAGGGAACGCAGGGTACCGTTGACCCGTTGACTAACATATGACACCTGACGTTGCCAGCTAAGCGTCGAGTCAATATACAAACCAAGATCTTTCACTGTGGAGGATTACCTCCACAGTGCAACGGTACCGTTATACCTATTAAGGTATAACGGTACCGTTGAAGATAAGAGAAGGGAGAGAGCTAAGTGTTAACCTACTCATCATGCGTGAGCTTCCAATAATAATGGCCTGACACTTTAAGGGGTTTACTGTCACCCCAAATCTATCAGACCAGTTTTTGATAGCCTCTAAGTCTCGGTTTACCTCCGCTATAGCATTCGACATACCTTCCACTCGCTCAGCTGTATATAATTGGAGATCATCAGCGTATAGATGATACGAACACCGAAGACAGTGAGTTATAAAATTAATGAAAATGGAGAATAATAATGGAGAAAGAATACCGCCCTGAGGAACACCAGCATACAGGTCACGCCAACTCGATGAGCTCTCATCAACGCGAACCGACTGCTGACGTCCACGAAGATAAGAAGAAAACCACTCCAGAGCCTCGGACGAAACCATAAGGTGAGAGAGAACAGCAAGGAGAATATCATGGCTGACGGCGTTAAAGGCATTGGAGAAATCAATTAATACCAAGACAGTAACTTTGGTATCCTCCATAGCCTCTCTTATGTCCCCAGTCACTTTAAGGAGAGCGGAGGCTGTACTGTGCCCAGGTCTGAAACCAGACTGTAAAGGACTGATAAGGCTGTTCCGATAAATAAATCCAGAAAACTGCCTATGTACGCAGGCCTCAAGCACTTTAGACATGAATGGGAGAATGGAAATGGGACGAAGGTGACTAGGTTGGGAAGGGTTTGAAATTTTAGGGAGTGGGCGGACATAGGCCATGCGCCACAGGGATGGGAATTGTCTGGAATCGAGAGAATAGTTAATGATGTGGGAAATCGGAGGGAGAAGGCTATCAAGGATCCATACAACCATATTACGACTGATGCCATCATAGCCCACTGCATTGGATTTTATTGACAGGATGATCTTTTTAATTTCGTCCATGTACACCGGAGAGAACTTAAATGGTTCTATGGAGGGGCTCGATTGGCCAGCAATGAAATCAACCGTCTGGGCCACAGTTTGGGGATCCAAATGACAAGTAGTTGTGAAATGACGGTTGATATCATCAAGGCCAATTGAATTAGGAAAATCCACATACCGTGGTCTGCCGATACCAAGAGTACCAAGGAACTTCCAGATATCAGCAGGTGAAGAAGAAGATATGTTTTCGAGAATATGGCGGCGTTTGGCGTTGCGTATCAACTGATTACACTTATTTCTAGCGGATTTGTAAACGTTCCGATTCTCCTCACTGCGATCCTTTTTAAATTTTCGAAAGACCCGATCCCTACGCCTCATCGCCATTCGAACTCCTGTCGTGATCCAGGGAGCAGAAGGACGTCGAACTTTAACCCGCTTGACAGGAGCATGCTTATCGTAGAGTGCAAGGACCGCCTGATCGAAAATGTGCAGCTTATCGTCAACCGTTGACGTCACAGCCAGGCGTTCCCAATTGAGGTCTGACGCATTTTGACGAAGCCTCTCAATGTCCATGCGCGCAAAACACCGCATGTGCATAACTTTTGGGATAGGTTTAGGTGGCTTTAGGACATAAGATAAGTAAATGAGGTCATGATGGGAAAAACCAGGCGCCAGACACTGACCATGAAAGGGAACAAGTGAGGGTTCAGAGGTAAGAATTAAATCGAGCCAAGTGTCATCTCCTGAGATATTAAAATGAGTTGGTTGAAGTGGAAGTATATGAAGGCTAACGGACTCAATGATATGAAGGAGTTTACGGGATCGAGGAGAGTGATGGGTAAGGTCAGTGTTGAAATCGCCCATGATGACGCAGTGTGCATACTCTGAACTTATTGACTCAAGCGCCAATTCAAGATTGGAGAAATAGTCAACGGCGGGCGGACAATAGACAACACCAAGTAAAGTCTTAACGCCTCTCACATTGACCTCCAAAAAGAGGTACTCGGCAGCAGCATTGTATTGTGGTGGAGATGAGGTAATGATTTTAAAAGGGAAATCACTACGAAGATAGATAGCTACACCACCCCCTCCCCTTCCAATTCTATCATTGCGAATGAGAGTTAAACCTGGGAGAGAGTAGGTGGAGAGAAGAGAAGGCTTAAGCCAACTCTCAGATACCAGAATGGCATGGACATTGGTGTCAGCAAACGTGTCCAACAAATCACTGTAAGACTTGGGATACTCTGTCATTAATATGACACACATTAAATAGGTGACTCTTCTGTTGGCTGAAGTTACGTCGCACAAAGTCGTTAAGTGTGTCAGTCAAGGAGCTGAAACTAGCATTAGCGGATGAAGCAGAGGAATTAATAGCAGAGTGAAAAGAATCATCATCAGATATCATAATTAATATACCAATATATATAATATATATACCCAAATAAATTATAATTAAAACTACCAATACTTACAAAATTAACTATAACTAGGATTGCTTTTGTAAAGGCACACTACCACCATCTGTGCACCACCCACTAGTAGCACCAGTAGCAGGTAGCATCACAAACATAGCACAAAAGAAAAAAAGAAATATATAAAAATTGGAACAAGCAAAACAAAACGAAACATAATCAATTATAAAAATGGAATACAATTTACAGAATACTAAGTCACTAACTAAACGTGACACATTGAAATAGAGACGTCAAACCATAGACATTTGACGTTATTGACAGATGTGATCAATTAATCATGACACTTGACAGTAACTTATTACGAAACACAAACAAAATCAAAAACATAATTACCTCCGGATCACAATAAGTTACCCGAGCACAAAGAACTAAGATATGAATAAGTTTCTATAGATAATATAAGTTGCTATGTATAGATAAGTTATACAAACACATCAACAAGCGTTTAGGTATTACGCACTTCACTGCCAGGCTTGCCACCAGATCCAGATGATTCCCCGGGCTTCTTGGGGTACTTAGCCATCAAGGGATTGAGTTCCCCAATGGAACAAATCTTATGCCGTGTTCCATCATGGGTTCTGATGACAATAACCCCGTCCTGGGTCCAGCATGATGTCATCCCGAAGTGTAAGCGCGCTCTGCTGAATACTGCCTGTCTAGACCGAGTCAAGAACTCCTTAACGGTGATCGTGGAGCCCCACAGTGCAGACTTAGTTTTCCAAATAGTGGACTTCAGGTCAACATTTTATCTTAACTTTATTTTTTTACTATGTATGTTTTGCCCGCTAGAGGGCGCCACAGTAGATTTTGTGAAACCCCATATAGCCTATAACCAGCGGACAATTAAGACGCTTCTAATGATATATCATTTGTCGAATTCTGCTAAGTAGTTTAGAAGTTACGAGGGAACAAATGAACATACATACATACAAACATACATACATACATACATAGCCTGTCAAAATCATAACCCTCCTTTTGCTTTGCCGTAGTCGGGTAAAAAGATGTGAATTATATGCAACCAGCCCATGAATACAGGTAAAGTCACGAGCACACGTCACACGTTGTCAAAGTGCTACGGTAGGTAGGTATATGTAACGTGTGACTACGCCTTTCCAAACATGAAAATTTGTCTCTACATAGTGAATATTGCATACTTCAGAATAATATTGTATGACATTACTACTGTGTCCATTTACTTGCAACTACATTAGGAACTTTGTTCAGTTTAGTATTCTGAAAATCTTGTTTTATACTTTTTCAGCGTCTTTTTTTGTCGTAGTTGGGTTTTAGTTTTTTTACTTTTTATTATTTGTACTATTTTGGTGTTAAAGTGTATTTGTGGCGCATAATATTAACAAAAGTTAAACTGATGAACTAAAAACTAGGTACTTGACATATTACATCTACACGCACATATAACAACATAAGCCCGAAGGCATATAGTGCAGAGGCCTTTTTATGGGAGATTTAGCCAGTTATAAAACTGTTTCCGCCTTCACCGCGTAGAGTTACTCCCAGCTTATGTCGTTTTCATTAGTGCATTACATATTCTAATAATGTTCACACTGCTCTACATTGCATAAAGCGATTCACAGTTCCCGTGATCCGCGCTTTACTCTTATCGCTCATATTCTTCTTTCTAATCATTGATATAATATTAAACTAAGGTAGATACGTCACTAGCGCACTGAAATTGAAGCGTACAAAAGGAGGTAAGTCCAGCAAGTCGCTTTAGTTTTCGTCGATTCTATTTAAGCGCAAACGACAAACACTGGCCATCTTTTTCTTCTTTATGCTTTAGATTGCGCCCCATCTCACTTACACTGTGCCAACGTGTGAAATGTACGCAGAATAAAAAAAATGCATGTGTGTGCTGCTGCTCCGATCGGCACATTTATTTTGGTTAATTGGTTAGAGCATATCATATCTGTTTAATATTATATCAATGTTTCTAATCCTTAACTGTTACTGCTTCTTCTTCTTTATTTGCTTCTTCTTCTTTATTCTTCTTCATTTGGTGTGGCGTGATTGTGCCCACAGACCATATCTGGACGGGGCACGCTATCTTGAATTGGTTTGTGTGATTTTTAGGGTTTAGTTTTAGTTTTATCATTACTTTCTGACTATCCCCTTCTGTATGCGTCCGTTTCCTTATGTCTGGAACAATCAATGTGATTCCGTGGACATTGGTGTGGGTTATATGTTTGATTACTATGTATTATAGCCTACTATTAATATTGTAACATATAACTGTTTTTTGTCCCAAATAAATAAAAAAAAATGTAACATCATTAAAGCATTCTTGTAATTATGTACAAGCATAAAGCACTCGTGAAGCTCTTTCACGTGATACCAAACACGGTATATTTATTTTAATTTTATATTAACATAGAACTTTTTGTCCGCTAGAGGGCGCAATACTAAATTTGGTGAGAAGCTTTATAGCTCATAACTAACAGAATATCAAGGCCCTTCTAATGGTACTACAGTGGTCTTATTCTGATAAGTAGTAAAGAAGCTATGAACCAAGAGATGTGAATTATATGCAACCAGCCCATGAATACAGGTAAAGTCACACGCAAATGCTACCAATATATATGTATTCAAAATGTACAAGTAAAGCGCTTTCAAATGATACCAAACACGGCATATTTATCTTAACTTTATTTTTTTACTCTGTATGTTTTGTCCGCTAGAGGGCGGCACAGTAGATTTTGTGAAACCCCATATAGCCTATAACCAGCGGACAATTAAGACGCTTCTAATGATGTATCATTTGTCGAATTCTAATAAGTAGTTTAGAAGTTACGAGGGAACAGATGAACATACATACATACGTACATACATACATACATACATAGCCTGTCAAAATCATAACCCTCTTTTTGCTTTGCCGTAGTCGGGTAAAAATAAAAGCAGCTGTTACTCACACGCGACACACTTCTTAGAGCTAACACTGCATATCCATTTATAATATTAGTATGGATAATTTGTATTTGACAAGAGATAGACATAACAATGTTATGTATTTATCTTTCTAATTATTATATAATAAAAAGTAAAAAAACTAAATTTTCATGTTTGGAAAACCGCAGTCACACGTTATCAAAGTGCTACGGTAGGTAGGTATATGTAACGTGTGACTACGCCTTTCCAAACATGAACATTTATCTCTACATAGTGAATATTGCACACTTTAGAATAGTATTGTAAGACATTATTGTCAATTTACAACGAAAGCATCTTGGTAGAGTCTACTGTGTCCATTTACTTGCAACTATATTAGCAACTTTGTTCAGTTCAGTATTCTGAAAATCTTGTTTTATACTTTTTCAGCGTCGTTTTTGTCGTAGTTGGGTTTTAGTTTTTTTACTTTTTATTATTTGTACTATTTTGGTGTTAAAGTGTATTTGTGGCGCATAATATTAACAAAAGTTAAACTGATGAACAAAAAACTAGGTAGTTAATATACGACATCTCTTTTGACTTATGTATCGGCATATAGTAATATGTAGAGATGTCCTATTTTACTATTTCGTAGCGCTTGGATCGTAGCACGTATAGCAACGGTTTCCGCATATGAAACTCCCGGTTTTTCGTAGTAGCGACGCACATTTGCGTCAATGGCACCGAATGGGTCATGAATTAGTGGATGAGGTCGTTATTATAAATAGATTGGATGTGTTTCTAACGGTGGTAGGCCATAACATCGGCTGCCGGCAGAAGTTACCACCCACCAGACAAAGTTTTGCCGCCAAGCGATTCGTCGTGTTCCAGCATGATGTCTGGTGAAACCGTACGGAGGACGCGTTTGAGCAGTTGTATTGCGTTGTGTGGCGAGTACGATGCGCCAAATGTTGTTGTGTCGGGAGTTTGGTCGTGGAGAGTCTCCAGATCAATCTCCCCCTGGCGCAGCATCGTTGGTCGTGTTGGTCTTGGGTTTAACATTGCGTCACCTGGCTCAACTGCCGTCATCCTTGCTATTCCTAAGTTTTTTAAGTGAATAGGCTTAATAAACTAGTGCGCTTTACCATCAACGATTGCGTCACTGCTTACCATCAGGCGGGATTGCAGTCAAGCGCTAGTTTATAATTATAAAAGAAAAAAAACATATATTAAGAGGACCTGGGAAGATTTCTTAATCTATCTAATTCTGCTAACGATCGACTGTCATGTGGATTTTTAAGTAATTTATTATGATCCAAGGCACTTATAAATAATCCCTCTATGGTTTTAACTCTACTGAGAGTGGCATAGGCCTGTCCTTTAGCAAACAATGACTTTCCTAGATCTGTAACTTTTTTATCTAGAGTACAACCTTGTAATTTATGTACAGTACAACCCCAAGAAAGAATTAGCGGGAGCATTTTACGCTTAATTTGCCCAGAACCCCTCAAGCCGTCAAATTCAGTGAGGCAAGGCTCGATTTTGATAAGTCCGTTAATATCTGCTTTTATGGATGCGTCGTCAAATTGTATGAGAACAGCGCTTGGATGATCACCTGTTCCACCTGATCGCGCCGAAGAGCAGGCCATTCGAAGGCCTTCACCACTCCCATCGCTCCGTTTACCAAACCCTGGTTTACATTCAAATTTCTACGAAGCATTACTAGGGATTATGTACAAACATAAAGTACTCGTGAAGCTCTTTCAGATGATACCAAATACGGTATATTTATTTTAATTTTATATTAACATACAACTTTTTGTCCGCTAGAGGGCGTAATACTAAATTTGGTGACAAGCTTTATAGCTCATAACCAACAGAATATCAAGGCCCTTCTAATGGTTCTGCAGTGGTCTTATTCTGATAAGTAGTAAAGAAGCTATCTATGAACGAAAAGATGTGAATTATATGCAATCAGCCCATGAATACAGGTAAAGTCACAAGCAAATGCTAATAATATATATATATATTCAAAATGTACAAGTAAAGCCCTTTCAAATGATACCAAACACGGCATATTTATCTTAACTTTATTTTTTACTCTGTATATTTTGTCCGCTAGAGGGCGCCATATTAGATTTTGTGAAACTCCATATAGCCTATAACCAGCAGACAATTAAGACGCTTCTAATGATATGTCATTTATCGAATTCGAATAAGTAGTTTAGAAGTTACGAGGGAACAGATGAACATACATACATACATACATAGCCTGTCAAAATCATAACCCTCCTTTTGCTTTGCCGTAGTCGGGTAAAAAGACAAATAGCTGTGTCGCTATTATATTTTTTTCCATTACAGCCAAGAATTTGGCTAAACAACTTCCTTCAAAATTAGAAATTAAGACAATAGAGCCAACCTCTAGCTATAATATACGGAATCTCAAAAGCAACTCGGGAGGAAATTCAAGGTCAATATATAATATCAATCTGGTGCATCAAAACATTCAAGGATTTATGAACAAAGATTTAGAGGTAGATTTATTTATAAACCAATATGGTATTGATATTATTTGTATAACCGAACATTAGCTAAAAAGTCACCAGTTCTTGTTCAATTTTAAGAATCACCAAGTTGGTAGTTCGTTTAGCAGAATAAATGCTATACATGGTGGCTCATTAATTTTAGTTAGTAACCTGCTCAAATTTAAAAATCGTAAAGACATTGTGAGCCTGTCAGTTAAACGAACAGCTGAAATTGCCTGTGTAGAGTTGGAGGGCTTCATTGTGTTAAGTGTGTACAGACCCCCTTCAGGATTGTATGACTGCTTTGAAGAGGTAATGGATGAAGTTTTACACAAGATTTGTGTTTCAAAGAAAGCCATTATCGTTTGCGGTGATTTTAATGGTAATTTATTAGAGAACTCTGGTTATTGTAATAAAATTATAAGTCTATTTCAGTCCTACAATCTTGGAAACCTATTTTTGAAGCCCACAAGAATAACACCTACTTGTGCCACGTGCCTAGATAATATTTTTACAAACATAATACCAAGCCACAAAGAAGTTTTAAATGTACTTGATTCTGATCACTGCGGGCAAAGAATTACTATTCCAAACCATAGTAAAAAAGTGGCCAAAAAGGATATCACTGTTAACCCCAAAACTGAAAGCCGCTTGGAGGTTTTTAGATTTAAACTCATCAATAAATTGCCAGTCTAATCCAGTGCTGTTAATGCTGATCCTAATCATCTCTATGACAATTTTTTTAATATATACTGTGTGTAAAGGTGGAATTTGTTCCCAAGACTATCTCTGTTAATAGTAATGCATCTTTCTCTGATTGGGCTACCATCGGTATTCATAAAAGTAGAACTCGGCTTTATGAACTGTACAATGAGAGGATTTATATTAACACTGTTGAATTCAATTTGTATGTTAGAAAATATTCAAAATTATTCAAACAAGTTTGTTATATGGCCAAGTCACGTTACTTGAGTTCAAAGATAAAAATAAAAAGACAGTGGCAATGTAATTAAAACGACGTGGAAAATTATTAATAGTGAAACGGGAAGGTCCAGTGATAGAAATACTGACTATAGCCTGTCTATTAATGACAACATAATTAAATCAGACTCGCAAGTCTCTAAGGCATTTGAAAATTTCTTTTCAGATATTCCTGTTTCAACTACTAAATCCCTAAACTCATCACCTTCTGTTGCCGAGTCTTTGCTTAAAGAAAATGTTAATGTTTGTGATTCGGAGTTTCATTTTGAACATGTTATCAGTAGAGATATCATTAAAATCTTTCACACTCTAAATGTAAAAAAAAACTGGCTAAGTGCGAGTCGGACTCGCACACCGAGGGTTCTGCCGTACAAACAAATCAAATCAAGTCATTTATTTCAAATAAACCAGTTACAGGCACTTTTGAATTGTCAGAAGGTCGATCAGTCAATAAGATGAAGCTAGTCGCCAATGGGCGACTCTGGAATGCCAAAGAGTAGGTACCTATGGAGAAGAACGGGCAAGAAACTCCATGGACACTCTTTTAAATTTTCAAGTTATTTTTACAAATATTTGATTACATCATTCATGTTGAAATCAACCGTGTGAGAACGATGCAGAAATATACGTAGCAACGAATATACGACGATAATAAACGTAGCGGTTTACAATACTGCTGTATCTTTTGATCGCGTTAACTTAAAAGTTTGATTTTTTCACTGCATAAAGGGACACACTGCATAAAGGGACAATAGACCTAGGTATTTGCTATAAATTTCAATTTGATACCTTTATTCGTTCGTGAAAAATAAGGTAGTAAGTTTCATTTTATTAAAATATTTTATTATATTAAATAACTAAAAAATGTGATTTTCGCAATTTTTCCTATATTTGCATTATATGACAATGCTTCATGCCAAATTTCAAGATTCTGAGTTTACGGGAAGTATCTTGTAGGTTGTGATTCCTTTGCGAGTGTCGAAAATTTGTTGAAAATATCGACATAATCGGCTGTATCTTTTGATTGGCTAGGTTTAGAAGTTTGATATTTTCACAGCTTAAAGGGACAAAAGACCTGAGTATTTCATGTGAATTTCAGCTTGATACGTCCACACGTTCTTGAGATAAAGGGTCTTGACAGACAGACAGACAGACGGACAACAAAGTGATCCTATAAGGGTTCCGTTTTTTCCTTTTGAGGTACGGAACCCTAAAAAGACTGCTGACCTATGGGGTCATTCGGTGGAAGTTGCTAAGTCAACTAAGTCTTATCCAGTGCTGTTAATGCTGATCCTAATCTCTCTATGACAATTTTTTTAATATATACTGTGTGTAAAGGTGGAATTTATTCCCAAGACTATCTCTGTTAATAGTAATGCATCTTTCTCTGATTGGGCTACCATCGGTATTCATAAAAGTAGAACTCGGCTTTATGAACTGTACAATGAGAGGATTTATATTAACACTGTTGAATTCAATTTGTATGTTACAAAATATTCAAAATTATTTAAACAAGTTTGCTATATGGCCAAGTCAAGTTACTTGAGTTCAAAGATAATAATAAAAAGTATAAAAACTAAAACCCAACTACGACAAAAAACGACGCTGAAAAAGTATAAAATAAGATTTTCAGAATACTGAACTGAACAAAGTTGCTAATGTAGTTGCAAGTAAATGGACACAGTAGTAATGTCATACAATACTATTCTGAAGTATGCAATATTCACTATGTAGAGATAAATTTTCATGTTTGGAAAGGCGTAGTCACACGTTACATATACCTACCTACCGTAGCACCTTCACAACGTGTGACTACGCCTTTCCAAACATGAAAATTTATCTCTATATAGTGAATATTGCATACTTCAGAATAGTATTGTATGACATTACTACTGTGTCCATTTACAACTACATTAGCAACTTTGTTCAGTTCAGTATTCTGAAAATCTTGTTTTATACTTTTTCAGCGTCGTTTTTTGTCGTAGTTGGGTTTTAGTTTTTATACTTTTTATTATTTGTACTATTTTGGTTAAAGTGTACCTATTTGTGACGCATAATATTAACAAAAGTTAAACTGATGAACTAAAAGCTAGGTACTTGACATATTACATCTACACGCGCATATAACAACATAAGCCCGAAGGTATATAGTGCAGAGGACATTTTTATGGGAGTTTTAGCCAGTTATCAAACTGTTTCCGCCTTCACCGCGTGGAGTTACTACCAGCTTATGTCTTTTTCATTAGTGCATTACATATTTTATTAATGTTCACACTGCTCTACATTGCATAAAGGGATTCACAGTTCCCGTGATCTGCGCTTTACTCTTATCGCTCATATTTAACATTGTAACGCTTTAAAAAAAAAAGAAAGGGGTGTCTTCTCCACCCTTACCCGGCAGTTACAGTAAATTTAATTATGTAAATAAATACTTGGTAGCTAGGAGCATTAAATAAAACAATAAATGGTTACAATTACAAATTTATTTTTATAATTACCCTGTGTCATAAATATATGACAAAACAAACTCCTAACTTACCTAGACGATTTCCTGACTCACTCCGTCTCGGGTCGGAGTGGGACAGGGAATCCACATGAGACAATTCAGCGAGCTCAGGGTCGCTTGATGAGGATTCGTGAGGTGAACCGTTGTGATCACGGCTCAGTCGTTACAAAAGTATCTCAGGTTATGCACACAATATCAAGCCAATAGCCTACTTAAATGCAACCTGTCGGAAACCCACTCTCAATCACTAGATACATCAAAACAAAGAAACAAGGACAGGGAGTCTACGTTTCAGATTAGCTCTCCTGCCTAACGCCTCTGGATTACGCCTCCAGATTACACTTCTAGATTGCGTTACTGGATTACTCTTCTAGACTGCGGTACAAAGACCCTTGGCTTCACTAACTGACGGGTGTCAGATTAATGCACGGTTGAACGCGGCCTGCGGGATTAGGTATCTCGGGAACACCAGGAGCAAAATAATCATGACAGCTTATACCTGTCTAGTCGTCGTCGAAAGAGAACTTGATGTGCCGTACCATCAGGGTTCAGCCACATCCACTCCAACAAGCCTGATCCAATGGGAATCAAGGCCACCAAAGATAAATTAACGCGACGCCTCCCAAAACGGGTTCCCACCCTAGGCCCGCCAATAGAGCCAAATCTAGAACAACATTTAACCTAATTCAGTACCTACTACAGAACAAGAAAACACGTGGAGAAAATATTCCGGGTACAGAAATGAATACTCACAGAGAGATGAGCCAGACTTCATATGCACCGCCCCATGGGGCTTATTGCACCAAACGCCAGCCTTGGGTACCGGCTATTTCCACAAAAGAACTCGCGACACCACGCAAGCTTCGGTCATTCTTTTTTTTCTCGAAGCTTCCCTCTGTTCCGACCGACCGCTCCCAATTGTCTTTTCCTGAACCATAGACTCGTGCGTTCCGCGACTTGTATTTTTAACTCAGACTCATGAGTTGGTTCCTAATTTTTTAATATCTTTATTTTAAGTCCTTCTTTTATATTATATTTTTTAACCCGGTCGTTCTTTATTTAAATTTATTTATTATCTTAACGACCGTCCTTTCGCGCAACGCCATCTCTCGGCTCGATGTAAAATATGTGACCCGAGTTCAGCCCTGACGTGACAATGCCCCCTTTCCCACGGAAAGGTTTTCTGCGTAAGCAGAAAACCGTACACCGCCCTCGATGTTTAAACTATACGAAGAGGCAACATGCTTGTCTTGAACGTAGCTAATGGCAATTTTCACCAAAAAAAAATTTTTTCTAAAGTAACTATTGATGTTTACTCTGCCTAAAGTGATATGCTATCCTTAAAAACTCGACTTTGCCAGGAAATATCTTCTACCAACCGACTTTCATCCTGCAGTCCGGGCATAAACCCCCCCGTAATCTTTTATACATCTCCATCCATTCCTCTATCATACCTCTCTCACAAATCCGTAGCAACCTGCATCCTTTCGCAGGAAGCCACTCCTTGCAGTTCCCCCGAATTCCTCCTGTTCGCCAGTGGAACTCTAATAATTTTTTGCTTTTGTATTTAAAAACGGTACTACTGGTGAACATGTTCAGCTAGCTGAAACATAATTACATGGGCAACCATATCCCTATCGCTCACCAGAGACACGTGAAAGTCTTTCCAGAAGCAAAACTTCTGTAAAAACATATTGTATAGGCCTATTTTAGAAGTCACAATCCGCTTCATAAATTATAGTAAACGAAATTCATTTGACCTGTTACCATCGTGTAGGCTTATTTTTGAAGTCACAACCCTCTTCATAAATTATTGGTAAACGAGGTGCATTTGAATTGTTACTAATGTGTAGGCTTATTTCAGAAGTCACAATCCGCTTCATAAATGATAGTAGACAAAATTCATTTGACCTGTTACCATCGTGTAGGCTTATTTTTGAAGTCACAACCCGCTTCATAAATTATTGGTAAACAAGGTGCATTTGAATTGTTACTAATGTGTAGGCTTATTTCAGAAGTCACAATCCGCTTCATAAATGATAGTAGACAAAATTCATTTGACCTGTTACCATCGTGTAGGCTTATTTTTGAAGTCACAACCCGCTTCATGAATTATTGGTAAACAAGGTGCATTTGATTTGTTACTAATGTGTAGGCTTATTTTAGAAGTCACAATCCGCTTCGTAATAAACACCATAAACACATTAACAGTATTCAGTACTGGTATGCATACGCCTCGTCGTCGCTGCCGGAGTAAACTCCAAACAACACGTGCAAGCACGGACTACGGCTAATATCGTTACCTATACTCTCTTAGTTTGAAAGAAAAAAAAAAACTAATGTTGATAACAGGATTTCATTAATTTATCTTAATATCCTTTATGTGCCATGAGGCTGATGATTTCCCCAATTAACTATTTGGAATTGTTTTGGGGTCTCCAATATAATCAATCATCTAAATATTTCCGGTAACTATTTAAAAGATTACCAAAATTCCTCACCAAACACTGCACTAAATTTTATTCCTGGGATGGCATAATATGTAATGACTTTAGTCACCCCAGTTAAGGCAATTCAAAAAAAAAAATCAAATAAAATTGATTGTAATTAAAATTTAAAAAAAAATTAATTTAATTTTTAATTGCCATCGTTTAAATTTCAACAGGACCGCTTTCTCAATATTGAACTGTCTGCCCGTGAATCTAATAACCGTAAAATGTCATATCATATTGGTTGACATATAATTGCGGCTGAACAATCTTTATTTATGTTTGTAAAATGTCACATCATATAGATGGACACTCTAATTGGACTGATTTATTTGTATTTATATTTGTCCAATGTCATAACATTTAATCTGACACACAAGTTTGGCTGACTACTTATATCTCTATTTGTGAGAAGTCACATCATAAAGATTGACTAACTAATTTGGCAGAATAACCTTTATTTATGTTTATTAAATGTCACATCATATAGATGGACACTCTAATTGGACTGATTTATTTGTATTTATATTTGTCCAATGTCAAACATTTAATTTGACTCGCAAAGTTGGCTGATTTTTGTATTTCTCTATTTGGCTCAAACAATCTGTCACCTTTTATTACATTTATGGAAGTTAGAGACAAAGTATAACTATTACTTCCACTCACCTGTATTAACCTGTTTAGGTGACTGATGACAGACTGCAAATGCTAGTTTTTGGATCATTTGGTATTTCATAATAATCTGCACTTGTTAAACTGTAAACTCTAACATTTCACATTCAAAACATTTCACTTTCTTCACATACGATTTCTGCTGGACCAAAACCTATGCACAATAACTAATGTGGTGTTTACGAAGCCATGCCACTGTATCTTCAGGTATTTATATTAATATTTTAGTGATTAAACACGCGTAATAACCATTTTCCAATGTTTTAGGCAACCAATAACAATAAGAAATAACCTTGAGAACAATAACAAATAACCTTCAAATGACACATCTGTCAGCAACGTTTTCGTTCTGAAACCTATCTCGACCAATCTGTTTATAATCTTAGTTAACTCGTAGACAAGTATCCTGGCTTTATTGAAATTTATAAATGTCACTGTCATGTCATATGTCTCTCATCAAAACAGGTTATGTTTTGATCAATGACCCCTGATGCCGAATTCAATGCTGCTTTTCAAAGTTCTGTTATACGGACTCAGAACGTTCGATATTGTTTATGTATGAACGACTTTTGGATGTATCCACGTGAATGAGTGAAGTGGGTGTATCGTAAAACAGGTATTGCTTCAAAACTAATGAATGCACACTCCCATCGACCTCTTACCGTGATCCTCAGAACCTCGACAAACCACCGTGAGCCCACTGTTGACTGCTCGGGTACAATATTGTGGTCCTGTCTGAACAACACAATAACAATGCAATGATTGTATTAACTTCAAGATTTGCTTACTTTACAGCATGTTATTTTCTATTTTCCGCTGTTACATATGTGAATGTTTGTATTAAGTTTACAATTTTATTATAACATTGATAGAATTACGGTGGTTAATGATTATATAATTACATTAAACATGTTGTTAGGCTTACAGCATGATACATTCTGTTCACCGTTGGCAGATATGAAACTGTTTCTATAATGTTTATAAATTTTTATGCCTAATTAACAAATTATGTGTTAGGTTCACAGTATGTAATACTCAGTTTACCATTTTTAGACATGAAACTGTTTTTATAATGTTTTTAAATTACTATACCTAATTATCAAATTATGTGTTAGGTTCACAGTATGTAATACTCAGTTTACCATTTTCAGACATGAAACTGTTTCAATAATGTTTATAAATTACTGTACCAAATGATCAAATAAAATTGTGCTGGCAATTTTTAGCAGAATTACATTAAATATGTGTTGTTGTTGTGATTTGACTTGCAATAATATTGTTTCACTAACTTTGTTACAATGTTGGTTTTGTAAATAATAAATTATAATGTAGGTATGTCAAAAAATACACACATCAAAAGTGTCTAGGGATCAACATATATTTTTGCAATAACTTTTCTCCTGATTGATATTAATTAAAATTTTCTTTAAGGATTCATCAAATAAAGTGTTTTCGTTTGTCACAGTAACGATAAACCAAGTCACCTTTGCATTAATAAAGAAATTTGCCATTTTCCTAATAAAGGGATATTTGACATTTGAACCACTAACACAAAAGTTCGAAAAAAAGACTGAAATAACAGTTTTCTCTAAAATTTTATTGGGTAACTTAAACAATTAATAATCCGTGTTTCTACCGCGAACACTAACAACACAAGAACATCGGTTTGGCATACTCAAAATGAGTTCATCCAAATCACGCTGTGGAATGGCCGCCCATGTTCGTTGCAACAACAAAAAAAGGTCTTCTTGCGACTGGATACCCTCCATATTCGGCAGAGCTCTTCTCTGTAGCATATCCCATGCATGCTCAATCGGGTTCAAGTCTGGCGACTGAGCAGGCCAGGGCAGGACATTGATGTTAGCTGCGGCGAGAGTCTGTCTTACAACTCTTGCGGTGTGCGGTCGTGCATTATCATGCATTAACTGAAATAAGGGACCGATTTGCACTTGTAGAGGAACGATGACGTCTGATACAATCGTCTCAGCATAAATTTGAGCGTTGAGGTTGCCTCTGATCCAAATCAACTCAGTTCTTCCGCCGATCCAAATACCCGCCCATACCATGATGGTTCCACCACTATAAGGATGGACTTCCTGGCAGGATTTTAATCGCTGTTGGCGTCCAGGGGTTCTCCAGTGTCGTATACGTCTTGTATTCGGTCTCATACCAAAACGAGACTCATCAGAAAAGCACACGAAACGCCATTGTTCTTCTGCCCAATTTCTGTGTTCAAGAGCCCATTGATATCGAATCCTACGATTGTGCATTGCTATAGGTGGTACCCGTAGCGGTCTTCGGGAATGAAGGTTCACTTCATGCAAGCGGTTTCTGACTGTTTGGTCGCTAATTAAGTTCCCTGAAGAGTGATGAAGCCTCACGGCTAACATCATGGCGGTTATTGTTGGAGCTCTTCGAGTTAAGATTTGAATGTATCGGTCTTGTCTCCGTGTGGTGCAGCGATACCGTCCTCCATGGCGCTCAGCCACGGTACCAGTGCTTCGGTAACGTGTCCAAAGTCGACTGATAACACTCTGACTTGTATTCAGAGCTAAAGCCACAGTACGTTGCCGGGAACCAGCTTCTATCATTCCCACGGCTCTGAGCATTTCTTCCCTGCTTAAATGACGTCGCCGCTCCATAATAACGTTGGTTTTAATCAGTAGTAAGGAAACAGTAGCACTAATAATGTCTTCAATGCGTTGTATGTTTTTATAGGGAAAATATTGACAGCTGATTTTCATCTTTTACTCGAATTTGATTCACAGTTCCTGATTCAAATTATGAAATGCACCAAAAAGGATCCATATAAATTTATAAAATCATAAATTTATTACAAAGCCACATCTCAATCTCAAGAAATCCGCATAAAAATGCTTGATCCCTAGACACTTTTGATGTGTGTAATTATGTGGTGTATTTTTCTTGTAAATTCCTTGTTCCTATAGGTTAGGACTACTTTACTTGTAACTAGTTACAATACAAAACTAAACAACCATTCTTCAAGTTGTCAACTATAAATTTTATAAGAAATTTCAACACCACTATAATATCAATTAACTTTGTTAGTGAACTCCAACACACACACCGTGGCTTCCTTTTGGCAATTTTTTAGTAACTCTCACTAAATTACACATGAAATTCTTAAAACTAGCCTATAACTAACATTGTACCGCAATCCAGAAGAGAATGTATGAGAGAGAGTGATATGTAACCAACGACCGTTCACCTTATATAATCTAATTTATATACCTTTGGGCGCCAATTAATTTAATTATGTAAATAAATACTTGGTAGCTAGGAGCATTAAATAAAACAATAAATGGTTACAATTACAAATTTATTTTTATAATTACCCTGTGTCATAAATATATGACAAAACAAACTCCTAACTTACCTAGACGATTTCCTGACTCACTCTGTCTCGGGTCGGAGTGGGACAGGGAATCCACATGAGACAATTCAGCGAGCTCAGGGTCGCTTGATGAGGATTCGTGAGGTGAACCGTTGTGATCACGGCTCAGTCGTTACAAAAGTATCTCAGGTTATGCACACAATATCAAGCCAATAGCCTACTTAAATGCAACCTGTCGGAAACCCACTCTCAATCACTAGATACATCAAAACAAAGAAACAAGGTCAGGGAGTCTACGTTTCAGATTAGCTCTCCTGCCTAACGCCTCTGGATTACGCCTCCAGATTACACTTCTAGATTGCGTTACTGGATTACTCTTCTAGACTGCGGTACAAAGACCCTTGGCTTCACTAACTGACGGGTGTCAGATTAATGCACGGTTGAACGCGGCCTGCGGGATTAGGTATCTCGGGAACACCAGGAGCAAAATAATCATGACAGCTTATACCTGTCTAGTCGTCGTCGAAAGAGAACTTGATGTGCCGTACCATCAGGGTTCAGCCACATCCACTCCAACAAGCCTGATCCAATGGGAATCAAGGCCACCAAAGATAAATTAACGCGACGCCTCCCAAAACGGGTTCCCACCCTAGGCCCGCCAATAGAGCCAAATCTAGAACAACATTTAACCTAATTCAGTACCTACTACAGAACAAGAAAACACGTGGAGAAAATATTCCGGGTACAGAAATGAATACTCACAGAGAGATGAGCCAGACTTCATATGCACCCCATGGGGTTTATTGCACAAGCCAGCCTTGGGTACCGGCTATTTCCACAAAAGACTCGCGACACCACGCAAGCTTCGGTCATTCTTTTTTTTCTCGAAGCTTCCTCTGTTCCGACCGACCGCTCCCAATTGTCTTTTCCTGAACCATAGACTCGTGCGTTCCGCGACTTGTATTTTTAACTCAGACTCATGAGTTGGTTCCTAATTTTTTAATATCTTTATTTTAAGTCCTTCTTTTATATTATATTTTTAAACCCGGTCGTTCTTTATTTAAATTTATTTATTATCTTAACGACCGTCCTTTCGCGCAACGCCATCTCTCGGCTCGATGTAAAATATGTGACCCGAGTTCAGCCCTAGTCCACGAGATGTCGCCTGCTGCTACATTTTGCTACGTGACAACATCATTAAAGCATTCTTGTAATTATGTACAGGCATAAAGCACTCGTGAAGCTCTTTCACGTGATACCAAACACGGTATATTTATTTTAATTTTATATTAACATAGAACTTTTTGTCCGCTAGAGGGCGCAATACTAAATTTGTTGACAAGCTTTATAGCTCATAACTAACAGAATATCAAGGGCATCCCCTTCTAATGGTACTGCAGTGGTCTTATTCTGATAAGTAGTAAAGAAGCTATGAACGAAAAGATGTGAATTATATGCAACCAGCCCATGAATATAGGTAAAGTCACACGCAAATGCTAGTAATATATATACAGTATGTTAACTAACAGAGGGCGTTCCCGTTAACCCGAAATAGTATAGCATACATACATGCTAAAAAAAATATTTCCATTCGAAAACAAATTGTTTTCAAATTTTTTCCAATAAGAAAATATTCAATAAAAATTTTAAATTGACATGTAAAAGAAACACACTGTACACGCGAACATGAAAGAAATGCGAAAATGCAACGTCGCAATTTATTTATACATGACGACTACTATTTTGATTTAAAACAGGAGGTTTCCAATTAGAATTTATTTTTTATTCGGATTTTTTTATGCTTATTTTTCTATGCTGATATTTTTATTTTAATCTATTAATGATATATATTAACGAGTTTAAGGGAACGCCCTCTGTTATTTAACATACTGTATATTCAAAATGTACAAGTAAAGCGCTTTCAAATGATACCAAACACGGCATATTTATCTTAACTTTATTTTTTTACTCTGTATGTTTCGTCCGCTAGAGGGCGCCATAGTAGATTTTGTGAAACCCCATATAGCCTATAACCAACGGACAATTAAGACGCTTCTAATGATATATCATTTGTCGAATTCTGATAAGCAGTTTACTTTGGAACATACATACATACATAGCCTGTCAAAATCATAACCCTCCTTTTGCTTTGCCGTAGTCGGGTAAAAATAAAAAAACAGTGGCAATGTAATTAAAACGACTTGGAAAATTATTAATAGTGAAACGGGAAGGTCCAGTGATAGAGATACTGACTATAGCCTGTCTATTAATGACAACATAATTAAATCAGACTCGCAAGTCTCTAAGGCATTTGAAAATTTCTTTTCAGATATTTCTGTTTCAACTACTGATGTGCAGCAATGGCGATGGGAGTCCGAAACCAAGGGAAGGGACCTATTCAGGTTCTTTCTTGAGGTGGAGGGGCGGCTTAGGGCGACCTGGGTGGAACCCGATTATCAGGTCTCGCAGATCCTCACAGGGCATGGATGCTTCCGGAAGAGATTACACGATATGAAGTTGTGTGAGGACAGCGTGTGCTACTGCGGAGAAGATGATGAGAGCTTGGACCACATCTTGTGGCAGTGCCCCATGTACGAGGAGCTGAGATGCAAAATGATGGACGGGGTCACGCGCCCCGATGAGGGACCAGTCTACTACGCGGATCTCGTCTCCTCGGAGGCCAACTTCCAACAGCTGCGAGAATTTGCCACAATTGGCACCGAATTCGCAGGGAATTGGAGCTATAGCCAATTGTATGTAACGAAGAAGAATGTAACTCGAAAAAAAAGGGGAAAAAAAAATAAGAAAAAAAAAAGGAACGCATGAGATATGGAAAATAAAAAAAGAAATGGATCTTTATTTTTGTTTCTTAGGTCTACGACGTCATTGTGCCGTCCCGTCCGCCCTTCGGGCTGATGTGACGCTGGATTGCCGCCCCAGAAAGGGGAGAGGGCACACTAGGGACTACATTTGTACAGGAGTCAAAAAGCGGCTGCGGTGATATGCCAGTCCAGCGCCCGTATGGGGGGCTGGATATGTCCGCAGCCGTTTCCTGAGGATTCGGCCCATATGACTTTAAGTCGGTGGGGCCAACAGAGTGTCGGTACTTGCCTTGTGTGAGGAAGTGTCAAAACTATCTTACGTTTTAAAAATAAACAAGTTCCATCGTTCAACAAAACTTTATTATAAAAACACATACATTAGTGCAAATAACAAGTGACTCTGTTATCTAGTGATTATATTCTGTGTACATAAAAATAAACACAAAAAACTGTTTACGCGATCTGTGTACGAATATTTTAGTACCCGATATGTGTAAATAATAACTGCTGTTGTTAAATAGTTCCTGCAATTTTTTTTGTGACCCATTTCCTGTGCAACTAACTTTAATCCCCGTCCCCCGTGACCCGTGTCATAAGCTTATGGTGTTCCATCTAACCATAACACCATAATACCTGCCGCAAACGCGTTAGTAAAAACAGCGCCATCTGTTGATGTAAAGAGGAACTATCTGTCCACTATGATTAAGTGTGGGGCCTGCGGCAAGTCTGTGACGTCAACGGAAGTGGCTAAGTGTGGCAACTGCCGATCCGGGTACCATAAGCAGTGCGTTGGTATTAGGAGGACTAGCTCTGTGCCATCTGCTTGGCGGTGTCCGGAATGCGAAAAAGACGTTGTGCGGGATAACCAGTCTGAGACACCTGTTAGAGGCCGTGTTGATGCTTCGACAGAGGATTTTATGGACATGAGCCCTACAAACACCGCCAACACTACCACCACGGAAGTCACGCAAGAGATCCCCCTAGATATTAGGGCTGAACTCAAGAAATTTAAAGATGACCTTATTAAAGCAGTGCGTAGCGAGTTCCAGTTACTACGCAGTGAACTGGCTGAGGTAAAGTCATCGCTACAGCTGACTAATGAGCGGATGGCTGGTCTCGAGGAGAGAGTTGCCACTTTGGAGAACCGTACAGGGGCTCAGCCAGTGGTTGCGACAGATGTCCATAAATTAATTGACCAATTGCGTAGCGACATCAACGAGCGTGATCAGGAACTATTGGGTACTGACATACAAATCTCGAATCTACCGGAGACTAGCGGTGAAAACCCTATACACACGGCCATACTGGTAGCGTCAAAGTTAGGCGTCAAACTCGAGGCCCACGACATTGTCAGCGCCGAGCGTATTGGCGGTAGGCGCATAAACGCTGCGCAGCCAACGTCGGTAGTGACCCGCCCGCGCTTTCTCGTCGTGCGATTTGCGCGCCGCGACCTTCGTGATGAGATGCTGGAGGCTGCGCGGGTACGTCGTGGCATGACTTCTGCAGATCTTGGCATGCCGGGGGCGCCGGCGCGATTCTATGTCAACGAGCGCCTCACGAAACAAAATCGTGAGTTATTTCGGATGGCGCGGGAGGCTGGGGGTAGGCTGGGTTGGCAGTTTGTGTGGTGCAAGCGAGGCCGTATTCTTGCCAGATGCAAACCCGGGGAGCCCGCTCGTCAAATACGGTGCGAGGCTGATGTACAGCGTATATTTGAACCTGCATCTGTTCCGATTGCTGACGGGCAAAGGTCATCCTGAATTAGTGTTGTTTTTAATTTCTATTTATTTTGTTGTTTTCTTGATATATTATGTACTACTATTTTTTTCAAACATACCCATTGAGTCCATTTTATCATTTTTGGTCAAAAAATTATGGTTATGTAAGTTTTTGTTGTGTTTTCCTGATATATTATGTTGTTGTTGTTATGAGGTTGTTTTCTTGATATATTATGTACTACTATTTTTTTCTAACATACCCATTGAGTCTATTTTATCATTTTTGGTCAAAAAATTATGGTTATGTAAGTTTTTGTTGTGTTTTCCTGATATATTATGTTGTTGTTGTTATGAGGTTGTTTTCTTGATATATTATGTACTACTATTTTTTTCTAACATACCCACTGAGTCTATTTTATCATTTTTGGTCAAAAAATTATGGTTATGTAAGTTTTTGTTGTGTTTTCCTGATATATTATGTTGTTGTTGTTATGAGGTTGTTTTCTTGATATATTATGTACTACTATTTTTTTCTAACATACCCACTGAGTCTATTTTATCATTTTTGGTCAAAAATTATGGTTATATAAGTTTTTGTTGTGTTTTCCTTTTGCAAATGTTTGTCTTGCGGTTGCGCGGCTCTTAGAACTCGAAAATCAGTTTAATCATTACTATAATATATTATTTATTTACACCTACTTCTTTCACCTAGGTTTATTCGTCCATTATTATTTATTTACATATTTTTCTTATACACACTACCGTCTAATTTTTACAAATTACAAAGTTTACATACTAAGACTACTAATATATACAAAAACTCGTTTATCTGTAGGAATAAATTTACATTATCCTCATGCTGCCTAAGAGTGGGAAATATCTCAAGGTTGGCTTCCTTAACGTTGGTTCCCTGGGTACAGGTCATGACAACTTGATTGGTGCATTCGACAGGCACTGTTTTGATTTGATGGCCATTAATGAGACTTGGTTGCGACCGGGCGAGGAAGGACGCGCTCCAGTGGTGCCGGGCTATCGTCTGCGTCACACGCCACGGCCAGTGAGTGTGTGCTCGGGTCGTGGTGGGGGCGTCGGTTTTTATATACGGCGAGGTTTGAGCGCGTGCACATTGGCTGGTGCGTTCGATCCAAGGTTCGAATCGGTCGAACAAATGTGGATAACAATTTCAATAAACGCCAAAAAAATTGCTATAGGTACAGCCTACCGACCACCATGGCAAGATCTATCCCTTTTCTTAGACGCCCTAACGGATTCCATTAGTTCACTGGGAAATTGTGACCACTACATTTTACTTGGCGATTTCAATGTTAACCTGCTAGATACGAATGGACTAAAAACTAAGAATATTAAAGAATTTTTAAATTGCCTCAGTCTGTCACAATTGGTCAAAACTCCTACGCATTTTACATCATCAAGTGAAACCCTCATCGATCTCTTATGTACTGACCTACCGGCAACTACAAAGGTAGTACCTTTCGGGTCAATCAACGGCCATTCGATTGTAGTGGGTGAATTTCACATTAAACGTGAGAAGATCAAACCCTACATAGTAAAATGTCGGCCTCTTAAAAATGTGTGCGAAGAAAGTTTTAATTTAGACCTATCATTTTTAGACCTTGGAATGATTTCATCGCTTGGCAATGTTAATGATATGGTACATGCTTTTAACATCCGTATAACTTCCCTATTCGATGTTCACGCACCAATAAAGACGTTTACTATATGGGAAAGGTCGTATCCTTGGATTACAGATACTATTAAAGTTATGATGCGTTTACGTGATGATGCACTTAGTAGTTATAGGAAGACGAAGGTCGATTCAAAAAAAATATATTACAAGGAGTTAAAACACTTAGTGATTAATTCATTGTATTATGAAAAAGTTGCTTATTTTAAGCATAACATAAATAATAAAATAAGAAACCCTAAATTATTATGGAAAAGCTTGAAATCGACCTTATCTCACTATAAGCCCACACAGGACCTACCGTTGCACTTTACAGATCCTGACGTAATTAATAAAAGCTTTTTAACCGTCCCCGGTAATCCTGTGGCAAGCACTTCACTTATATACTACTATGAAAATCATAGACATGGCGGAGAAACTTTCGCAATCACTCCAGTGGAAGAGAATAATGTCTCTCGCGTTATTTCTAATCTTAAAAGTAACGCTGAAGGTTACGACAATATTACCCTGGATATGATTAATATGACACTACCACATACGTTAACTATTATAACGCACATAATAAACTGCTCCATAGTAACGTCTACGTTCCCTCACCTATGGAAAATTGCCTCCGTTAGACCATTGCCAAAAAATTCAAATCCTTGCACTCTAAAAGACCTACGTCCTATAAGTATATTACCATGTCTCTCCAAGGTATTAGAAAGAATAGTTAGTGACCAGTTAACTGTATTTTTGGAACAGAATAACATCTTACCTGATTTACAATCTGGCTTCAGAAAGCAGCGCAGTACATCTACTGCTTTACTGGATGTTACTGATAATATATTATCTGCCCAAGATGGAGGAATGTGCTCATTGCTGATTTTGCTCAATTTTTCCCGTGCATTTGACGCAATAAATATTTCGCTACTACTATCAAAGTTAAATTACTACGGTTTCGACGCCAGCGCTGTGCAATGGTTCCGCAGCTATCTAACCAACAGGAAGCAATTTGTTGATTTGCGTTTGGGTGACGGTACTGCCCTCAGATCGACACATTCTTCTGTAGACAGAGGAGCGCAGGGCTCCATATTGGGCCCGATTCTTTTTATTTTGTATAGTACGGATATTGTGAAGTGTCTCCATAAATGCAAGTACCATATATATGCCGACGATGTCCAACTTTATATATCTTTTAGACCAGACGAGTACAATGGTGCAATTAAGGATCTTAACGATGATCTTCAAAGAATCGCCGCCTGGTCGGAGGAGAACTGCCTGTCGTTAAATCCAATAAAAACTAAATATATTGTATTTGGCACAAGGCAGCAGTTGCGTCGATTACCAGTGACATTTGACTTAAGACTTATGGGAGAACCAATTGAGCGGGTGTATGAAGCGCGGAATCTAGGTGTCAATATGGACAAAGATTTGCGTTTTGAGAAACACATAGCAAACTCGGTTAGGAACTGTTTTTATCGCCTAAAAGTTTTGTATAACATGAGGCCTTATTTATCCGTAAAACTAAGGGAACAGCTAGTAGAAACTTTAGTTCTGTCCAGGTTGAATTATGCTGACACAGTTTACGGCCCGCGCCTATTAGCTCGTACTGACCGCCTCATACAAAGAGTGCAAAATGCCTGCGCTCGTTTTTGTTACGATATTCCTCGCAGAAGCCATGTAACACCTTTTCTTAATAAGCACTATACGCTGAAGATGAAGTCCAGACGCAAACTGCACTTGGCTTGCCTTTTGTTTGGCGTGGTGAAATATAAGAAACCGGACTACCTTTATAACAAGCTGAGTTGGGTTGCGAGCAGACGGGAATGCGTTAGAAGGCAATGTTCGCAGCAGCTCTCGACTCAGTCTCAGGGGTCGGCTGCTTTTAGGGGTAGCTTTCGCTATGCGGCGTCCAAAGTATGGAACAATTTACCACCACCAATTAGGATAATAAACACAATAAGCGCTTTTAAACGACGTTTGCGGCAGTATCTCATAGAATCGCAGAGGCAGTTAGACATGGTCGCACTAAATGTGTCAATTATATGATGAAGTCCGGCTTACCTGCTTGCAGGGTTGTGCGATGATGCTGCAGTGCGCGTGTTAAATAAATTATGGCAGGCATTTCATTCCTTTTGAAACTTTCTGTTTTTTTACAACGTTACATATATTTATATATATTTTAATTTGTCTCGTTTTTGGGTTTAATTTTTATTTTTATGTGCATAAAATAGATTAAATTATCGTATATTAAATTATTTATTTATTTACTGCTATAGTTCTGTTTCTATCTAACTATTCATAACGACATTTCGTATACATATACATACGTAAAAATTGTTTTTATATACTTAACACAAATTTATTTTATTATTATTATTTTTGTATATTGTATTTTTTTTATTGCATACACAATTCACATTGCTGTATAAAACTGTTTTATATCCGTCACCTCACATATCAGGTACAGTTGAAAACCAGCGTCAGGCACTAGTTGTCTGGCATTTTTGCTGAACTGGGCCTTTTTGGCGCAGCCGGGAGGCACACATAAGGCTCGGTTTTATCAAATTTACTTTATTTTATTATTACTGTTTTACTATCTGATGTATTGTGTGTCTTTTAGTTTGTGCTAAATAAATGTATTTTCTTTCTTTCTTTCTTTCTTTACATGGGTGGTTGGTTGGTGTCCCTATCTACTGAGGGCGAGCAGACGTGTGCCGGACCGCGCTGCGATTTTTATCCGCAAATTTTATGATTGGTCGAGACGGTACATCGGTACCTCCCATTCCATCTTGTGGGATTGCCCATAAGACGTCGCGGCCATCTTGGCTTTGGAGCAGGAAGCAAATAGTTCGGGCGTGGCGTGTGGCCCCTCCTCCATCGGCGCTGGTGACGCGGAAGTGCGATAGTGACGTTTTAGTGCGATAGTGACGTTTTAGTGCGATAGTGACGTTTTAGTGCGATAGTGACGTTTAGCGAAAGTGACGTTTTACCCCCCTCCCCTTTCCCCTCCGGCTCCCTCAGTGCGTGTGGCGCTGACATACGTCAGTGGGGCCTGAGGCTATTGTGACAGTGACACTTGTTTGTTTTTGTGCAGTGACAGTGACAGTTTGGGCTCGTGTATATGGCTACCAGCCATAGCTAAGGATCGGGACCTGGATTTCGTACTCGCACAGGAGCCCTACAAGGCGGCCATTTCGACCCCTGCTTATCTGCCGCAGTTGCTGCTGCCGGAGGGAGAGCCTGCAAAGGCGGGCATTTACATCCGAGCAAACGAAGCGTCTGTCGCGGTGCTGCACCACCTGTCCACCAGCCATTGCTTGGTGTGCCACGTGGTGCATCAGGATTCGGACCTGTATATGGTCAGCGCGTACTTCCAGTACTCTGAGGACATTTCGACGCACCTGCAGCAACTAACCAGAGTACTGGAAGCACTGCGGGGGAGACACGTCCTCGTGGGGATGGACACCAACTCCCACTCTCCAATGTGGCACCGCGCACCGCGACAGTACGAGGATAGGGGTCACGTAGTGAACCGCCGTCGCGGGCTCATGGAGGACTTCCTGTTGGCGCATGATCTGGTAATCCACAACGCGGCAAACCAGCCGGCCACCTTTGCGACCGCCAATGGGGAGTCCAACATCGATGTTACCGCGACCACCAGGGGCATCTGCGTCCGTGGCTGGGTCGTCCACGAGGACGCCAGCTGTAGTGATCACCGGCTAATCACGTTCGAGGTGAACAGGTGCGGCAGGAGGAGTGGGAGCGCGGCGAGCGTCGACGCCTGCGTCCCGTCGGAGGGGCCAAAAAGGTTTCGGGAGCGCGGTGTGGACTGGGACCGATTCCAGGCCGTGATCCACGAGCGCGTGGGTATGATTGACTGGGCAAAGGACGCGTCAACGGTATGCAAGGAGTTCACGCGAACCATCGCGTGGACCGCGTGCGAGTGCTTGGGCACGTGTGGCGATGGCAAGAAAGCGAGAGGGTACGAGTGGTGGTCTCCAGTTTTGGAGGCCACGCGTAAGAAACACAACAGGTTGAGGAAAGCATGGCAATCGGTGCGTAAGGGTGGGGGAGCGCTGGAAGAAAGTGCGAGGTATGCATTCCACGAGTGCCGCAGTAGCTACAGGGAACTGATGGAGAGGGTGCAGCTCGAGTTCTTCCGCAGGCTGGCCGAGTCGGGCAATGCGGACCCGTGGGGCCTTGCATACCGAGCCGCAAGTGGAAGGTTCCGGCCTCCACCTAACGTCATAAACGGGGCCAAGTTTGCGGAGGGCTTCGCCGGGGATGTGGGTGCCGCCATGCGCGGCCTTGTGGGTGCGCTGTGCCCTGACGATGATCCGTCGCGGGACAGCGCATACCACAGGCAGGTCCGGCTGGCGGCGGCCTGCACCCCGTCGGGCCGTGATGCGCCCCCTCCGTCGGTGGAGGATCTGTGTGTGATAATTCGGGGGCTGCCAAACACGGCGCCGGGGTTGGACGGGATCTCGGCGCGCATTGTCGGGCATGTGTGGCGGGCAGCTAGTGCTGAGCTGACGCACATGTTCGGCAGGTGCATCGAGGAGGGTGTCTTCCCGGATGCGTGGAAGGACGGTCGGCTCATTGTCTTGCCCAAGGGCAACGACAGGCCGCTGACCGATCCCAAAGCGTACCGGCCTATCACCCTGCTGCCCGTCCTGGGCAAAGTCTTGGAGCGGGTATTACTATTTAGCACACCAGCGATCGCTGATAGTATCACGTCGTGCCAGCACGGCTTCTCTCGGGGTCGATCCACTCTTACGGCGCTTAAGGCCATAACCGGGACGGTCCACGACAGTCGACACAAGTACGTCCAGGCCATCTGCCTGGACATCTCTGGGGCCTTTGATAACGCATGGTGGCCCATGATCCTGCTCAAGGCCAAGGGGGTGGGATGTCCACCAAATATCTACCGGATGTTGGCCTCCTATTTTGTGAACCGCCGTGTGGGGCTCTTCGCTGGGAGCGGGGTCGTGTGGAAGTCCTCGACCATGGGGTGCCCGCAGGGTTCTGTAGTGGGACCTACACTATGGAACCTTCTGATGGATGATCTGCTTCGGTTGCCATACCCTAAGGGCGTACGGGTGGTCGCGTACGCCGATGATGTGACGGTCCTCATCGAGGCTGATTCCCGCGCCGGCATCGAGGCCTCGGCTTCGTGCGCCATGGCCTTAATTAGTGAGTGGGGGGAGCGCAACAGACTGGGCTTCTCCCCGTCGAAGTCACACTCGGTGACTTTGAAGGGGGGACTGGCCAGGCGCCCCCCCACGATCAGGCTCGATGGGGGCTCTGTCGCTAGGGTGCGGTCAACCAGGGTCCTGGGTGTGGTGATCGATGCGGGTCTGTCCTTTTTGGAACACGCCAAGCGCATCGGCGAGCGTGCTGCTGCTGGGCTGGGCAAGATGTCGCGAGTCTCCGCCGCATCCTGGGGCGTGCGGTACAGGGCGCTCAGACTCCTGTACAAGGGGATATATGTGCCCACCGTGACTTACGCGGCGGGATGTTGGTGGAGGCGAGCAGGCACCCATGCGATCAGGAGTGCGTTGCTGGGGTCCCAGAGACCTGCGCTTATTTTGTTGACGAAAGCATACCGGTCGACTAGTACGGCGGCCCTCCCGGTGCTGGCGGGCGCGCTGCCGGCCGACCTCGAGGTGATCCGTGCGGGCGAGATCGACGACATTCGGCACCTTCCAAGGCAGGCGTTCAGGGCGGGCAGACGGAGGATAGCGGGGGAGGCCATTGCCGCCTGGCAACGGCGATGGGAGTCCGAAACCAAGGGAAGGGACCTATTCAGGCCTGGTCGATACTCTGGCGTCTCTCGGGGCGCCAGGGCGGACTCCGGACCCGCGTTCCGGCCTACCGCGGATCTTCCTAGCCGTAAGGCCGTGTCGGTTTCGTCTCGTGCGCGATCGGCGCGGTTCTGTACGACCGCCGTTCAACGGTCAGCTCAGAACTGGCACGGACAAGGGGAATCCGACTGTCTAATTAAAACAAAGCATTGCGAAAGCCCTCGCGGGTGTTGACGCAATGTGATTTCTGCCCAGTGCTCTGAATGTCAACGTGAAGAAATTCAAGCAAGCGCGGGTAAACGGCGGGAGTAACTATGACTCTCTTAAGAAGAAGGTGCACTACCTGACCGGCCGTACCTTTAAGGTGGGGTCGCGATGGTTAAGGCAAGTCTCTTGCATCGAACGTTGGCGCTATCTGGGCGTGGACTTCAAGGCGTCTGGTTGCGTGAGGTTAGAGCATGATGTCAAAGTAGCCTTGACTAACATCTCCAAGGCGCCCCTTAAACCGCAGCAGCGGCTCGAGATAGTGAGAACACACCTCTTACCGAGGTTCCTTCATGGTCTCGTGTTAGGGGGTATTACGGATGACAGACTCCGCATGCTCGACGTCCAGATCCGGAGGGCAGTGCGGTCATGGCTTCGGCTACCGAAGGACGTGCCTGTTGGGTACTTCCACGCAGCTACCGCGGACGGCGGCCTAGGGATACCTTCGTTGAGGACTTGGGTACCGGATCTAATTAAAAAGAGATTCGGTCGCTTGGACTCTTCGAAGTGGTCGGTTGCTAGAGCCGCCACCAGATCCGAGAGGATCCGAAGGAAGCTGCAGTGGGCCGACAAGCAGCTCCTGAAGTTCTCTGCCGTTAATCCCAAGTCGGGAGAGCGGACGACCAGCGCGTATTGGCGTGAGGTCCTGCATGCGACCGTGGATGGACACGAGTTACGTGAAAGTCCACGGGTGCCCGCATCCACGAAGTGGATACGGGAGAAATGTATGCAGTACACAGGCCGGGACTTCGTGCAGTTCGTGCACACTCATATTAATGCGCTCCCGTCGCGAGTACGCAACACACGGGGGCGCAGGACTGGTGTGTTGTCGGAGTTGAACTGTCGTGCGGGTTGCATGGTCAGGGAGACTACGGCACACACCATCCAGCAGTGTCACAGAACTCACGGCGGCCGTATCGAACGTCATAATTGCGTGGTGGACGTCGTCAGCTCCGCTATGGCCGACAAGGGGTGGACGGTGGTGAAAGAGCCAAGAGTCAAGACCGCGGCAGGACTCAGAAAGCCTGACATCATTGCTTCTAGGCATGGTGTGGGAGTGATAGTGGATGCGCAGGTGGTCTCGGGGCAGCGGCCTCTTGATGAGCTTCATCGTGTGAAACGTAGCAAATACGGGAATCACGATGAGCTTGTCGAGAAGGTTGCAGCTATACTGGGCCTGCCTTGTAAGCAGAGCGTTCACTCCACTTCCTGTACTTTGTCCTGGAGGGGTGTGTGGTGCCATGCCTCCTATAGGGAGCTTAAGAGGTACGTTGGGTTGGATGAGGGAGTTCTGGCGAATTTGCCGTCATTGGTCCTAAGGGGCTCGCACATGAATTGGTCTCGGTTCAATCGAATGACTACCCGAATCGACTGAGTCGGGGAGCGAGTGGGCGGATTCCTGTGTATTGAGGGTTGCCGCCGAGCCCAGAGGTCGGAGTTTCTCCCACCAGTAAGGCTCACTATTGTTTCAAAGATTTTGGATTCGACCTCGCTTGACATCCCATCGGCGAAATTTCGGGGGATAGGTGACGGTAGGGGACGTGGGAGTCCCTTCGCAACAATCTGTAATGATTACGTGACAAAAAAAGCTCACTAATTGACGAAGGCATCCATCCGGACTAAAATAGCCAAATGCCTCGTCATCTAATTAGTGACGCGCATGAATGGATTAACGAGATTCCCACTGTCCCTATCTACCCCGACTTCGCGCCCGACTACGATAGCGGACGGACGCGTTGTACTGCGCTCTCGAGTAAATTAAAATTATATTATTTTGATTTCTCTAGGGCTTTCTGCTGAATTTCAGCTAGTCTAGTGTTTAGTTAGTGTCGTCTTAATGACGAACGCTTTGTATATGTATAGTTACTCCTGTATGGTGTACCAGTGATTGTGAAAAGACACGTAAATAGTGATAAGTTTGTTAACTAGTGTGTTGTTTTGTGTTGTTTGTGATAGTTTATAAAGTGCTGGACATTGTGGTCTGCACTAACAGTGGGATAGACCAGCCGCCAGCCTGGTGGCAGCAGGTATTTCGGTGTTCTTTTGTTCTATTTATTTAGTATTTTAATAGTTAGTGGGTAGAATTTTTTCACTGTTCTCACAACTTGGACGATATTATTTTTAGTGGGTAGAATTTTTTTCCGCTGCTATTACACGCGCGCGTCACCCGCGCACGTCATCTGTCAGTGTCACTGTCATCTGTTACTCTGAGTGACATTGACAGATTGATTGTCAGTTGAGTTTGGGGGCGGGAGTGTTGCCAGCCTCAGCTGTTAATTCGTGGGTGTCTTGGGGTGTTGCCTGTCGGTGGTAGTTTTGGTAGGTTAGGTAGATGTCTATAATAGGTTAGGTAGGTTTTTGTGGTAGGTTTGTTAGTTTTATCTGGTAGGTTTAGTAGGTTTCTTTGGTAGGTTAGGTAGATTTCTATAATAGGTTAGGTAGGTTTTTGTGGTAGGTTTGTTAGTTTTATCTGGTAGGTTTAGTAGGTTTCTTTGGTAGGTTTGGTAGGTTTTAGTGGTAGGTTTGGTGTGTTCCAGTGATAGGTTTAGTGTAGTTTAGTGTAGTAGTAAGGTAGCGATGGCGGACGATGATGAGGGCGAGTCCTTTAGGGACCCCCCGTCATCCATTGAAGCAGTACTGGATGAGAAAATGTCCAGACGGGAGGAGGAGTTGCGGTGTTTGGAGGAGCTGCGGCAAGGCATAGCCTTCGCACCGCGGAGGTCCCTCATGCGCACTCCTCCATCTGGCTTCAGTGCGGCTACGGAGGCGGCGCCACCGGCGTCGGGGGCACCACCAGCGCCGTCGGGGAAGAGGCCACTGACCTCTCCGCAGGAGTCCCAAGGGCCTGCACGGCGAAGGGGACATGCCGTATCGTCCGGGGCGCCGCCGCCCATCAGCGGGATCCTCGCGGCCCAGCCTGCTGCGGGCCAGTTGGCCAGCCTGGACTCCCCTCGGGAGAGTTCTCCCCAGGGGGCTCCGTGTGCGCCAGCGAAGGATGGATTGGCAGCGTGTAGCGGAGTGGAACTCATAGATAAGGTTTACGCGGCGGTAAAGGGCATAAGCGGAGTCACGAATGCCGCTAATAAACTAAACCTTTCGGACAAGGGCACGATATCTGGATACAGTCAGGACATTTTGGCGGTAGTGGCGGTCTTGAACCTGCGCTTAGCGGAAGCTGAGCACAGTGTGACCGCCATGAAACTGAGGGTCGCCTCGATGGAGCTGCAGCAGGCCAGCGCAGTTCCTGCTGGGGTGTCCGGGGCGGCGGGGCCGATGGTTGCGGGCAGCTCAGGGCCTGCAATGAACTACGCGGCAGTGCTAAAGCTGCCGAATGGGAAGGCCGCTATGGCGGTTGAGCAGCGTGGTCCTGCTGTATTATTTTACCCGAATTCCGACGAGATCAAATCATCGGACGGCACCCTCAAAGAACTGAGGGAGAAGGTGCAGCCAGCAGCGAGCGGCATTAAAATCCAGGGGGTGCGCAGGATGGGCAATGCGGGTGTCGTCGTTCAGACGGCATCGCTAGCGGCCGCCCAAAAACTTAAGGCTGCGGCACCAACTACCCTAAGGGCGACAGATCCTAAGGCGAGGAAGCCATTGGTCGCCCTTAGGAATCTGAGTGGGGACCCGGCGCCGGAGGAGGTCCTAGAAGACCTACACCGGGTGAACCTCTCAGAGGATCCCGCTTGGTCATTGGACAGGCTCCGCCGCGAGGCTGCATTCGCATTTAAGAAGGGTCGGCGAGGAGGGCGTAGCACGACCCTCGTGTACGAGGTCTCGCCGCCGCTCCGGGAGAAACTCCTTGGCCTCGGCAGGGTGTACGTCGGCTGGGACGCGGTCGAGGTGTGTGATTTCGTCCGGGTGACATGCTGCTCCAAGTGTCAGCAGTATGGGCATCCGGAGAAGCACTGTAGGGCAGCGGTAATGACCTGCGGCAGGTGCGGCGAGAATGGCCACAAGGCGGAGGAATGCCAGGCTGAGGGGCAGTGCTGCGCCACTTGCAAGCGCTTCAAGCGCCCGGAGGCAAAGTCGCACAGGACAGCGGCAGTCGACTGTCCGGCGCGAGTGTACGCGGAGAGGCAGGCCATCAGTATGACCAACTATGCCTAGACACGCCTCTATAATAGTGGGGCAGTTGAATCTCCAGGGCTCGGCGGCCGCCACGATGGAGTTGCCAGCAATTGCTGGGACTCTGGGCCTGGACATCGCTCTGGTGCAGGAGCAGTATGGCGACTGCAGGATTATCCAGAGTGGGTCGGGTTCTAGGGCCGGCATCGTGGTAGTGAACCCGGGGCTGGCTGTTACGTTCCTGGGGAACCTCAGCAATGACCATTGTGCGGTTGCCCATGTAAGTTCTGTGGCTACGGGACTAGATCTGTACGTGATGTCGGTATACTGCCAGTACAGCCACGATATTGCAGTTCACCTGCAGCAAATGTCGAGGGTCCTCGACCAGCTGGCGGGAAGGCATGTGCTGGTAGGGGTGGACAGTAACGCTCACTCGCCGCTGTGGCACTGCGAAAGAAACCAGTACGTGGGGAGGGGACCGGACACGGAGTACAGGAGGACCCAAATGGAGGGCTTAATACTCGGCAGGGGACTCCTGATCCACAATGTGGAAGGGCAAGCCCCCACGTTCTCGGGTCCAAATGGTCAGTCTAATGTCGACATAACGTTGTGGACCAGGGGTCTGGCAGTGTCACGGTGGACGGTGCACGAGGGGGTGAGCGTTAGTGACCACCAGCTGATCACGTACAGGGTCAGTATGAGCGCCGCACGGACAGAGGGTCAGGCTGGGGGGCAGGCCGAGGTGACCATGCCGTTCCGGGAGAAGGGGGTGGATTACGAGCGTTTTCGCAATGTGCTCCACCATAGGATGGGTAGGCTTCAGACCTGGAAGCCGGCACGTGTAATCTGCTCCCAGTACTCGGACTTGGTCACTGAGGCTGCCGAGGACTGCCTTGGTAGGCGTGCTAGGAGGGAGACCGGTGGCTATGAGTGGTGGACTCCGGAACTGGAGAATTGGCGCCGCAAGGTGTACCGCGCTAGGCGGGCCTGGCAGCGAGCGCGTAGGATGCGGGACATCATGGAGGCGGACAAGCTCGAGGCACTTCGCGCGACAAGAGCCGTTTACAAGGCTGCCATGAGGGAGACGGAAATGGCATTTTTTCGGGGCATTGCGGAGTCAGGGAACGACGACCCCTGGGGGCTTGCGTACAGAGCCGCGTCGGGCAGAGTGCGCCCCCCCGCAAATGTCATCCAGGCCATAAGACTCCCTGATGGCAGCCACTCCATGACGGCACATGATACCGCAGTGGGCCTAATCGGCATCCTGTGCCCGGATGATAACCCTGGCGGGGACACGGAGTACCATCGGCAAGTCAGGACTGTGGCTGCGTGCTCCCCGTCGGGGCGGGATTCGGATCCACCCAGCGGGGCGGCACTTGAGCTGATCATCAAGTGCCTGCCCAACACGGCCCCGGGACTCGACGGCCTCACGGCTCGGATCATCAAGCACGCGTGGAGGGCAAGTGGAGCAGAAATGCTCCTCATGTACTCTGCGTGTATACGGGAGGGGGTTTTTCCGGACATCTGGAAGGTGGGTAAGCTCATCGTCCTGCCGAAGGGAAACGATCGGCCGCAGTCGGACCCGAAGGCCTATAGGCCAATTACCCTACTCCCCATTCTGGGGAAAATTTTGGAGCGTCTGATAATATCATGCGCGCCCTGCCTCCACCGGGGAATTTCGAATGACCAGCACGGTTTTTCGAGGGCAGGTCGACGGTCACGGCGCTGAACGCGATCCTGGACCGGGCGGCGTGCTCCTCAGAGAAATACGTGCAGGCAGTGTTATTGGACATTTCGGGGGCCTTCGACAACGCCTGGTGGCCCATGATAATTACAAAGGCCAAGCAGGGCGGATGCCCGCCTAATATATATAAAATATTGCTAGGCTACTTCACGAATAGACGGGTTGGCCTATTTGTGGGCGACCAGGCGGTGTGGAAGCGGTCCACTATGGGCTGTCCCCAGGGCTCGGTACTCGGGCCAACATTGTGGAACCTCCTGCTAGACGACATCCTGAGGCTGCCATGGCCGGACGGAGTTTCGGCAGTAGCATACGCGGACGACATCACGGTCGTGATCGAGGCGCCGAGCCGGGCGGCGATTGAGCGCAAAGCCCAATTGTCGCTCGAGGCGGTGTCCGCTTGGGGGTGGCGGAACCGTCTCCAGTTCTCAACTAACAAATCCCGAACAATATCATTGAAGGGAAAATTTAAACGCCCCCCTACGATACGTATGGGCGGCGCCTCGATCGCGAGCGTGGGACAGGTCAAGTTGCTGGGCGTTGTAATTGATGAAGCGGGCTCCTACGTGCCGCATGCTAGTTTGGCCGGCCAACGGGCTGTGAACGCCTTCGGGAAGATGTCGAGGGTCTCTGCGTCTTCCTGGGGCGTGAGGTATAAGGCCCTAAAGGTCCTGTTTGCAGGGACCTATGTGGCTGTCCTCACAAATGCTGCGGCCGTATGGTGGCGGAGAGTTTATTGCTATGCAGTGCGGAGTACGCTGCTCCGCACGCAACGCCCGGCACTGGTGCTGCTGTCGAAGGCCTATAGATCGGTAAGTACCGCGGCACTGCCAGTGCTGGCGGGTGTGCTGCCGGCCGACCTGGAGGTTTGCCGTGCAGGACGAATCGCGCAGGAGTGTTCCGGAATGTTTGGCAAGGAGCGCAGGGAGGCGGTCAAGAGGGTGAGAGCGGAGGTCGTTGCCCAGTGGCAGGAGCGGTGGGCTTCTTCCAGTGACGGTAGGGAGCTGTACTCCTTCTTTCCGGACGTGGCTCTGCGTCTGGCGCTGGGGTGGGTGGAACCGGACTATGTGACATCACAGATCCTAACAGGACATGGGAGTTTCAGAAGCCGGCTACACGCGATGTCGTTATCCGACATTGCCGTGTGTTATTGTGGGCTGGCGGCTGAAACTCGGGACCATGTCCTGTGGGAATGTACCCTCTATGTGGAAGAGCGAGAGGCCATGCTATCAGGCTGGCCAAGGCGCGGGATCGGTCCGGTTTACCACCAAGACCTGGTAGCAGACGCGGAGGGCTTCCGGAGACTGCGGTCATTCGCCCACAAATGGCACAGGAAAAGGAAGGAGTGGGAGCTTGGTGCAGAGCGTGAGGCCGGCTAGGCATAGTGCTGATGCGGCTGTAGACTTACTTTGGGACTAGCTGCTCGGGTGCGAAGTCACGTATTGTGTCGTTGCACGTCCCAGTCGGGAGAGCTGACATGAGCAGACGGGCAAACTTGACTGCATAACGGTCCGTATGCCGCAAGGCGGGAAGGACCGGCACAGGACAGTCGGGGGTATGTCCCTATCTACTAAAAAAAAAAAAAAAAAGGGAACCATAGCGGACGGACGTGTTGTGTTGCGATCCCCAGCTAATTTTGGATTTTATTGTGAATATAGTACTTTAGTGTGTTAGTGTCGTGTAATGCACGAACGCTTTGCGTTAGAATTAAAGGGTAATTGTGATAGTTATTGTGAAATGGACACTCAATAGTTATAAGGTTGTGATTGTTACTTTTTGTGTTGTTGTGTTGGCTAATTCAGCGCTGGATAGCGTGGACTGTGATCCGGTGGGACAGACCGACCGCCGGCCTGGCGGCGGCAGGCATCTCGGTATTTTTTTCCTATGTTTTTCTTTGTTTCATACTTGGAATTGGTGAAAAAAAAAAAAAAAACCATAGTTTGGGATAGTTGACTTTCACAAGTGTTCGGTGCGCGGTATGGCGGACGACGACGAGGCCCTGCGTCTCCACCAGGCCCTCATCGCGGAGAGGATGGAGCAGGTCGAGGAAGAAATGCGCGCGCTCGCCGAGCTGCAGGCCGAGGGCTTTGCTCCCCGGAGCAGTTTGCTGAGGACCCCGCCGGAACGCTTTGGCACGCCGACGGCATCCATGTTACAGGCAGAACCTGCGACCACTCCAGCGCCGATGCTACCTAACGTACGGCCTGTAGCCACGAAGAGGTTATTGACGTCCCCGGAGGAGGTGCAGGAGACCATGCGCCGTAAGGTCGCGGGAAAAAAGGGCGGACGCGCCGGCGTGCCTCCGGTCGGAGGGCTTCTGACGGGACCGCCGGTGCCCCCCCCCTCACAGCCCCTTGCCCCAACTGCGGATCTGCAGCAGGCCGCTGAAGTGGCGGCTGTTCTGGGGGAGCAACGTAGCGGTGTGGCGGCTGAATCTCTGGCGGGCGTCTCCGTCAGCGATCTGGCGGGGCTCGCCACTTCATCGACCCGCGGAATCATGGAGGCGGTCCGTGGGAAGACATCGAAGTTGAACAAGGAGGAGATAGCGGCGATAGGCGCCTTCACAGAAAGGTTGGGTGCGGTCGTCACCCACCTCACGGTGCGGCTGGCGGTAGCGGAGGCGCAGCTCAAAGCGCAGCCGGGAGACGGCGGCGCCTCAGTGGTGAACGCGCAGGCCCCGGCGCGGCGATCGTTCGCCAACGCGCTCCGCCTGGGCCGCGGCCAGGAACCAGTTCCCATCCCGCGCCCCCCGGGACCAGCGGTGGTGGTGTACCCTGCGGAGGACCAGGTAGGACAGATTAAAACATCCGAGGCGACGAAGGCGGCCCTGCGCACCGCCATCAACCCGGCGCAGCTGGGTGTGCAGGTGGCGGGCCTACGGAGGGTTGGCAATGCGGGGGTGGTCGTTCAGACCACCTCCGTCGAGGCAGCTAAGGCGCTGCGGGAGGCGGTGCCACCGACGCTGAGGACGGCGGAGCCAGCGGAGCGGCGCCCGCTCATTGCCCTCACGGGGATCGACCAGCGGGCAACAATGGAGTCGGTGGTCGCTGACTTGGTCGAGCAAAACCTGCGAGAGGAACCCCAGTGGACACAGGAGCGTGTGACCGGGGAGCTGCGCGTCCGCTTTAAGCGGAACCGACGTAACGGGCGGTGCATGTGGGTATGTGAGGCCACTAGCCCACTTCGCGCCGCCCTGATCACGCGCGGCAGACTATTCGTGGGTTGGGACGTAGTGGAGGTGACCGACCACGTCAGCGTCACCTGCTGCCACCGGTGCCAAATGTACGGGCACCCAGAGAAATATTGCCGGGCCCGGAATATGATTTGTGGGAAATGCGGCGGCGAAGGGCACAAGGCCCAAGAGTGTCAATCTACGAGCTCGGCGTGCGCGACCTGCAAGAGGTTTGGCAGGCCGGGGGCCAGCGGCCATAAAACAGCCTCGCGGGACTGCCCCGCTAGACACCACGCGGAGTTGAGGTCTGTCTCAAATACCCACTATGGGGATTAGGATAGGCCAGCTAAACCTGCAGGGCTCGGCGGTGGCGACGGCGGAGCTACCGGCTATAGCCAGGGACAGGGGCCTGGACTTCGTGTTGGCACAGGAGCCCTACAGGGCATCCTCTCCATCCCCTGCTCATCTGCCGCAGTTGCTGCTGCCGGAGGGAGGGCCTGCAAAGGCGGGCATATACGTCCGAGCGAACAAAGCGTCTGTCGCGGTGCTGCACCACCTGTCCACCAGCCATTGCTTGGTGTGCCACGTGGTGCATCAGGACCCAGACTTGTATATGGTCAGCGCGTACTTCCAGTACTCTGAGGACATTTCGACGCACCTGCAGCAACTAACCAGAGTACTGGAAGCACTGCGGGGGAAACGCGTCCTGGTGGGGATGGACACAAACGCCCACTCGCCAATGTGGCACTGCGCACCGCGACAGTACGAGGGTAGAGGTCGTGAAGTGACCCGACGTCGCGGGCTCATGGAGGACTTCCTGTTGGCGCATGATCTAATAATACACAACGCGGCAAACCAGCCGGCCACCTTCGCGACCGCCAACGGGGAGTCTAACATTGATGTCACCGCGACGACCAGAGGCGTCAGAGTCCATGACTGGGTCGTCCACGAGGACGCCAGCTGCAGCGACCACCGCCTCATCACGCTCGAAGTAAACAGCAGCGGCAGGAGGAGTGGGAGCGCGGCGAGCGTCGACTTCTTCACC